>WBNM01007440.1:0-18876 GCA_013399055.1 Ramphastos sulfuratus
TTACCATTCTATGATTCTTTAAACACAGCTACAGGCTAGCGTTCTAAAACTGCTATTATTTCAGCCAAGTCTGTTCACCTGGCTTTGGAAATGAGGCATTCAGAATGCTGCTTTGATCTGTAGATACTAAAAAAACTGAAGAAACCTTTTCCTGAACAGTTTGAGTGGTGGTGGCTACGGCATCCAGCATGCAGCTTTCCACTCTGCTGGGCAAAGTCAGGCAGAGCTTGATGAGGTATTTGGGGAATAAAGTTTGTATGTGGTGGAGAGACCTGTTGATTTCAGCAGGGAAAAACCTTCAAAGAGCCAATACTCTTGTAGCGTGGAACACCTTTTTCTATCTGCTGCCATCACAGAAACACAGAATTGGCAAGGGACCCCAAAGATCATCCAGTTCCACCCCCCCTGCCATGGGCAGGGACACCTCACACTAGATCAGGTTGCCTACAGCCACATCCAGCCTGGCCTTAAAATCCGCTAGGGATGAGGCTTCCACCAATTCCCTGGGCAACCTGTGCCAGTCTCTCACCACTGTCATGGGGAAGAACTTCTTTCTAACACCCACTCTGAACCTACCCATGTCTAGTTTTACTCCATTACCCCCAGTCCTATCACTACCTGACTCCCTAAAATGTTCCTCAGCAGCTTTCTTGTAGCCCCCCTTAAGGTACTGGAAGGCTACAATAAGGTCTCCTCAGAGCCTTCTCTTCTCCAGACTGAATGACTGGCAGGTGCAGGTTTCATTGAAGCATAAAATAGTTTGGATTGGGAGGGACCTTAAAGATCATCTAGCCCATGGGCAGGGACATTTTCCACTAGACCAGGTTGCTCAAAGTTCCCCCAACCTCTGAGTAACTGCCATGTGTGCACTCCCAATGAGTAACTACCTGTGTGCCTCTTGCCCAGGATCACAGTGCTAGGTCAGCACTGAAATTGCTGCAGCTGCCTGCCCCTGGGCACTCTGTTGTCACCATGTGAGTTTGCATTTGTGCGTCCTGCTTGCGTTGGCATGGTGCAGGCAGGGAGGCCTGAATGCAGAACAGATGAGGGGCAAGGAAAATTAGACTTCAGTGATGGTGTTCTCTGACCTTTCGGCACATGGTGTTGCACCCAGCCTCTGAGTAACTGCCATGTGTGCACTCCCAATGTGTAACTGCCCATGTGTCCCTTGCCCAGGATCACAGTGCTAGGTCAGCACTGAAATTGTTGCAGCTGCCTGCCCCTGAGCACTCTGTTGTCACCACGTGAGTTTGCATTTGTGCATCCTGCTTGTGTTGGCATGGTGCAGGCAGGGAGGCCTGAATGCAGAACAGATGAGGGGCAAGGAAGATTAGACTTCAGTGATGGTGTTCTCTGACCATTTAGCACATGGTGCTGCAGTACTGACAATGATACCCACCCTCATTTGCAGCTCATGTGGCAGACATATGCTGGAGCCAGCTTGCAGCAAATCCTCCACGGTGCTGGGACAGTCACTAACCACTTCAGAAGAGCATCACACCCCCAGAAGGGTTTGCTTGTGCTGTATCAGATAGGAAAACAATTTGAAATATGCAGTGGATTTTGAATTATAGATATTCAAAGCCTGAAGAAACCAATGAACCTGCCTCACTTATCATTCTACATCAATGGTTTCTGGTTCCCCAGAGAAGGTCTTCAACAGATATTGCTTAAATTTTAAAGACATCAGAAAGATGTCCAGATTCTCTGCTTTCTTGCTTCTGTTCATTATTGATTTGCTTGTTAACATTGCAGATGAGTTGACTGAACTCTCTAACATGCTTGTGCTATGGATCTTAAGTGCTGAGTGCCAGCAGTGGGATGAGCATTGTAACTCCTGCCACATCCACGTGGCTGCTGTCTTCTACTGGGCTGGCTGATCCAGATCAACCTGCTGAACTGAGCAGTGACCACATCACTTCTGCAGGTAGAAACCCTCCTGAAAGCAGGAAATGCAAACCATAATCCATTCAGGGACCAGAAAGGATCCTCTGTAGAGCAGGGGGAGGACTCCAAGAACCTGTGGGTGCACAAGTGGAGGTTTTTGACCTGAGACTGTGGCTGGCTGGACAGCTACCAAAGGTCTGCATTTCTCTAGAGAGAGCAGATGAGAGAAAACTCCTCATGCCAGCTTGGTTTCCTCTTGTGAAGAAGGAGAAAGTGAATTGCTTTCTGGAAAGCAGACAGAATGGAGGTGCTGACCTGGCATTACACATCCTAAGGTTCTCAGCAACCTCATCATATGTCACTGCTGACCCTGCTTTGAGCAGAGGCTGGAATTATCCTATTATTACTGCAAATAACAGCTGCCTCAGAAGGTTCTGTCCCTGTCCACTCACCTTTTCCACCAGAGGCTTTGCATGCTAAGCTGGAATGAATAATGGGGAGAGCTGGAATGCAGGCAAGGTATGTGTGACTGTCCTGGCACCTAGGGCCACCAGAGTGTCATAGAATCATAGAATGGTAAGGTTGGAAGGGACCTCGAAGATCATCTAGTTCCAAACCCCTGCCATAGGCAGGGACACCTCCCACTAGTACAGGTCACTCAGGGCCTCATCCAACCTGGCCTTGAACACCTCCAGGGAGGCTGTGGAGCACAGAAGCACAGAATGTGATCAAAGATCACATTCTGTGCTTCTGTGCTCCACAGCCTCCCTGGGCAACCTGTACCAGTGTCTCACCACCCTCACTGTAAAGAACTTCCTCCTAACATCCAATTTCAATCTCCCCTCTGCCAGTTTAAACCCTTGTTCCCTGTGTCCTCTGGAGTATGCTTCCCTCTTGGTCTGAGTTTATGGCAGAGGTGAGGGAAGCACGGGAAGGGAGATTCCAGTGCTGCTTCATGTCCTAAGTAGGTTTGTCTTTTGCTGCAATCACTTCTTCCCTTCTCTCCCAGGCTTTTGGTCTGCTATTTGAAATGCAAATGGCTTAAGTCCTGCATTCCATGATTACCACCTGTAATTAAGCCTGAAGGGACAGGACAGCTGGGAAATGTGGGGTGCTGCGAACAAAGGGTAAAAGTTGAGCTGTTCAGAAGAAAACCAGTCTGGATATTTATCACCCTTGTTAAGTATCAAATCCTGGCCCTGTGCCTGCAGTTTGTTCTTTTCTTTAGTGCCTATTCATCATTCCTCCCTCCCCCTTTTAAAAAGTATTTTCCAGATGCCTACAAGGAGCAGCTTTGCAAAGTGCTCACCGAGTTTTCCCCACGCTTCTGCCCAGCCGAGGAATAAATTACAGCTTAAACTTGGGAATGCTACATCTGTCACTAGTTGTAAAGCAGCCTTGAAGAGTTTTTGCCTTGGCAAGCCATAATTGCTGATAACTGCTCCTTTCATGCAAATCTGGGGGGGCATGGGACTGCTGGCAGAGTGGTAGGCTCAGAGGAGGGGCACAGCTGCAGCGGGCAGGGCTCCTTCGCAGGCACTGCTCTGCGGTTCAGCAGGATGCCCCAGGAAGGTGATTGCTGAGTGATCATTAGTTCTTAGATACCTGCACAGAAACCATGTGGTATTGCATCCAAACCAGATGAATAAAAACCAAAACAAAACCAAAAAACCTACTTAGCTAAGCTCTGGCTCATCACTAACTTAATCTTCAGTGCTTATTTTTAAATACAAACTGCCTCTTGAGCTGCGGTTGCTTTTGTTTCCTGGCTGCCTTGCCTTTGGTGGTACACACAGCTGAGGTTGCTGCCAGCTTGGCTCCTGGGGCTGCTGCTGAATTACTACATCATCTCACCTGCTTCTCCCTTATTGCAGAAGCAGTTACTGCTTGGCAGAATCATAGAATCATAGAATCATAGAATGGTAATGTTGGAAGGGACCTCAAGGATCATCTAATTCCAACCCCCTGCCATAGGCAGGGACACCTTCCACTAGCACAGGTCACTCAAGGCCTCCTCCAACCTGGCCTTGAACACCTCCAAGGAGGGAGCAGCCACAACCTCCCTGGGCAACCTGTGCCAGTGCCTCTACCACCCTCACTGTAAAGAACTTCCTCCTAACATCCAGTCTAAATCTCCCCTCTGCCAGTTCAAACCCATTGCCCCTTGTCCTGGCATTGCAAGCCCTTGTCAATAGTCCTTCCCCAGCCTTCCTGTAGGCCCCCTTCAGATATTGGAAGGCTACCATAAGGTCTCCTGGAAGCCTTCTCTTCTCCAGGCTGCAGAGCCCCAACTCTCTCAGCCTGAACTTGTAGGAGAGCTGCTCCAGCCCTCTGAGCATCTTTGTGGCCCTCCTTCTGTACTCCAGAAGCTGAAAGTACAATGTCATAAGGCTCCCAACCCCAACCTTGGCCTCCAGATGTTGTTGCATTGCTGAGTGAGCACCCTTGCAGCCACTGACCTGCAGTAACTCCAGTGCCCCTTGCAGGAGGTAAGGTGGCTCACCCTTCTTCTGCTCCTTGAGCAATGGATCAACTGCTAAAGACACATATCCTACTGAGCATTGCATAGGGCACTCTCTTCTTGCTTTGAGGCTTTGCTGGGGCATATTACAGGATCACAGAACACATCTGGTTGGCAGAGACCTCCAAGCTCATCCATTCCAACCTTCCACCCAGCACTGCAGGGGCAACACCAAACCATGTCCCTAAGCACCAGCTCCACAGGCTGCTCAAACACCTCCAGGGATGGGGACTGCAGCACTGCCCTGGGCAGACCATTCCATGGCTGAGAACCCCCTCTGGGAAGAAATCTTCAATCACATTCTGTGCTTCTGTGCTCCACAACCTCCCCGGAGGTGTTCAAGGCCAGATTAGATGAGGCCTTGAGTGACCTGTTCTAGTGGGAGGTGTCCCTGCCTATGGCAGGGGGTTGGAACTAGATGATCTTTGAGCTCCCTTCCAACCTTACCATTCTATGATTCTAAGATTCCAGGAACAAATCTGACTTACAGACAGCTCCCATAGTCACAGGCAACATTGAGCAGGTCATCTGCTGAAACAGGGACTGATCTGAAACTGCTTCAGCTACATGGCTGGCTGAGCCCTTGTACATATAAAAATCTGCGTATTGTCTAGTAAGTTGTAAAATTCATGAATCTTTTTAACCTAATAAATTTTTATCCAGTGTGGCCTTTAAAATCCAAGTGTTGTTATTAGTGTTACCCACAAATTTTTATTTATTATTGACCCTCTGCTCATGCTTTGCTTTATAGGGGTGGAAAGAGAGGTTATAAACCCTAAAGAAAAGGGAAAGGGAAGAGCAAACTTGTTGGATGAAAGCAGTGGAATCACTTTCAGGCCCACAGTTTGATGGACCAAGCATTGGTAGTAAAGATTATATAATCCAGATGGGAAGAATTTGAAGCACGATATTCCCATTAAATTCTTGCTGCTTAAAAGCTACCTTCCTAAAATAAAATCTCCACCAGCTAAATCGCCAGGCATCACAGCCAAATGGGGTGGTAGTCTTGCCAGAATTCAAGTGGCTGAAAAATTTAAGGCTGTAAGATATGCTCCAAATTTGCAGTGTGCGCACGCAGCCCAGACAGCAACAGAGTCCTGGGCTGCAGCAAGAGCAGTGTGGCCAGCAGGGCAAGGGAGGAGATTCTGCCCCTTTGCTCTGCTCTCCTCAGACCCCACCTGGAGTCCTGTGTGCAGTTCTGGAGCCCCCAGCACAGGAAGGACATGGAAGTGTTGGAGCGNCACAGGTCACACAGGAACACATCCAGACAGGACTGCAAAGGCTCCAGAGAAGGAGGCTCCACAACATCTCTGGGCAGCCTGTGCCAGGGCTCTGGTACCTTTACTGCAAAGTTATTGCTCATGTTGAGGTGGAACTTGCTGCGCTGCAGTTTCCATCCTTTACCCCTTGTCCTGTGGCAGGGCACAAGTGAGCAGAGGCTGTCCCTGTCCCTTCCTTCCTCCCCTTAGCCCTCAGCTATTGATAGACATTGCTCAGATCCCCTCTCAGCCTTCTCCTCTGCAGTCTAAGCAGCCCCAGGGCTCTCAACCTCTCCTCATGAGGCAGTGCTGCAGTCCCTTCAGCATCCTTGTAGCCCTCCTTTGAATTCTCTCCAGTAGATCCCTGCCCCTCTTGAACTGGGGAGCCCAGAACTGGATGCAATATTCCAGTTGAGGCCTCATTAGGGCGGAGTGGAGGAGCTGGAGAACCTCCCTGGATCTGCTGGACACACTCTTCTCAATGGGCCCCCAGGGTACCAGTGGCCTTCTTAGCCAGTCTGACTGACCACCTGTGCCCAGTCTCAGGTCAGAATCAGATGCTTTCGGGTTTGGCAGCCCTGGCAACTGCTTTCCATCAGAGCCCTGACAAAGCATGTGTAGGGCCAGAGCATGCCAGAGACCACTGTAGGAGAAATCTGTGCAGAGCAGAAGCCACTTTACAGATCTCAAGGGACTCTTGGAGAGTCTCAGTGGGGCACAGGATGATTGATGCTCCCTTGGCTTATCTCAGTGCCAGGTGAGGATCTCCATGCTGCCTTGAAGGTTTTGGGCCAGCCCTTACTCCCAGCAGTGTGCACTAGGCTCTCACTCAGCTATTTTCTTCTTTCATGCTTTTTTTTTTTTTTTTTTTTTTTTTCAAGGGGGGCATCTTTTTTTTTTTTTTTTTAAAAAAAAAAAAAAAAAAAAAAAAACAAAAAAAAAAGAGAAANACCAAAAAGGAAAAACCTTCTGTCAGGATGATGTCCTATTACTTAAAGTGCTTGTTCTGCTACATGTACACATAAATTTAATTATATTGGCTATATGAAAGATGCATGAAGGTTTAATTTTGGGAAGCATGCCAAAAGGTACCTTCTGAATGTGTAGCTGTTTGATGTAGGCTTGTGCATGGTAATTGAATTACTGATCAAGTGCTGTATCAATGGAATCATCTCAGTAAATTCTGTGTGCTTAAGTAACTCTAGCCTGGAGGCTATGCTAACTGGAGTAACCCTCTTATTGATTTTTTTTTTTTTTATTATTAGTTGAATATGCATATTTTATACCTCTTAATCAGACTGTCCTCTTCCTGCTGCTTCTGTGTCCTTCAGAACAGAGCTTTTTCCTTCGATCACTTCTAAAGGGTTTTCCTGTCATTGCTTATCCTAGAATGGCTCAGGTCGGAAGGGACCGCAGAGATCATCTACTCCAACCTCCCTGCCATGCGCAGGGACACCTCTCAACTAGGCTCAGCTGCTCAAAGCTTCATCCAGTCTGGCCTTGAACACCTCAAGGCAGCCAAAACCTCCCTGAGCAGCCTATTCCAGAATCTCGCCAGCCCTGTATTGAAGAACAACTTCTTCATCTCCAGTCCAGTCCTTCTACTAAGGGGCTATACTAAGTCCTTCTACTAAGGGGCTATACTAAGTTCTTCTACTAAGGGGCTATACTAAGTCCTTCTACTGAGGGACTATACTAAATCCTTCTACTAAGGGGCTATACTAAGTCCTTCTACTAAGGGGCTACACTAAGTCATTGTACTAAGGGGCTACACTAAGTCATTGTACTAAAGGGCTACACTAAGTCCTTCTACTAAGGGGCTACACTAAGTCCTTGTACTAAAGGGCTATACTAAGTACTTCTACTAAGAGACTATACTAAGTCCTTGTACTAAAGGGCTATACTAAGCCCTTCTACTAAGGGGCTACACTAAGTCCTTGTACTAAAGGGCTATACTAAGTCCTTCTACTAAGGGCTATACTAAGTCCTTGTACTAAAGGGCTATACTAAATCCTTCTACTGAGGGGCTATACTAAGTCCTTCTACTAAGAGACTATACTAAGTCCTTCTAAGGGGCTATACTAAGTCCTTGTACTAAGGGACTATACTAAGTCCTTCTAAGGGGCTATACTAAGTCCTTCTACTAAGAGGCTATACTAAATGGCTATACTAAGTCCTTCTACTAAGGGGCTATACTAAATGGCTATACTAAGTCCTTCTACTAAGGGACTTCTCAGACATCCTTCTCACAGACCCCTCGCTGCCTTCCTCCTCAGCCACAGGAATCCTGCTGCAATGCTGCTCCACTGAATTAGCCTCTGCCTCCCCCTCTCTCTCCTGTGTCCCTTGTGAGACAGGCAAAGTAAGATGTTCTCTTTCTCTTCTCTTGCTCTAGTTCTGCTGGACTTTTGGGGGGAAGTCCATTTACATCTTCTCCATTGGTTCTTCCTGGTCTGTCTGTCCCTAGCTACTCTTAAGAGACTTAGTGTCACAGGACTGGGGGCTGAGGAGAAGAGCCTGAGGGAGCTGGGGCTTGGAGCTTGGAGAGGAGGAGTGACATCATTCATGTTGATAGAGATGTAAAGGTGAGTGCCCAGAGGCTGGAGCCAGGCTCTGCTGGGTGATGCCCAGTGACAGAACAAGGGGTAGTGGTGGAAGCTGAGGCATAGGAAGTTCCATGGAAACAGGAGGAAAATCTTTTTGCCCTGTGAGGGTGACAGAACACTGGAACAGGTTGCCCAGGGGGATTGTAAAGTATCTCTAGAGATATTCCAAACCCACCTGAATGTGTTCCTCTGTGACCTATTGTAGGAGATCCTGCTTTGGCAGGGAGGTTGGACTGGATGAGCTTCCAAGGTCCCTTCCAACCTCTGGCATTCTGTGATTCTGTGACTCATAAAAGCAATTCAAATTTGGGTTTGGATATAGCCACCCCATGCAAACTTCCATAGTAAGACATCAGCAAGAAGAGTGGCCTTAAAGATTGACCAAAACAGTATCACACAGTATCTCAGTATCACCAAGGTTGGAAGAGACCTCAAAGATCATCAAGTCCAACCCATTACCACAGACCTCAAGACTAGACCATGGCACCAAGTGCCACGTCCAAACGTGCCTTGAACACCTCCAGGGACGGTGACTCCACCACCTCCCTGGGCAGCCCATTCCAGTGGGCAATGACTCTCTCAGTGAAGAACTTTCTCCTCACCTCCAGCCTAAACTTCCCCTGGCACAGCTTGAGACTGTGTCCTCTTGTTCTGGTGCTGGTTGCCTGAGAGAAGAAAGCAACCTCCTGCTGGCCACAACCACCCTTCAGGTAGTTGTAGACAGCAATAAGGTCTCCCCTGAGCCTCCTCTTCACCAGGCTAAACAATCCCAGCTCCCTCAGCCTCTCCTCATAGGGCTTGTGCTCGAGGCCTCTCACCAGCCTCGTTGCCCTTCTCTGGACACGCTCAAGCACCTCAATGTCCTTCTTAAATTGAGGGGCCCAGAACTGGACACAGTACTCAAGGTGTGGCCTAACCAGTGCAGAGTACAGGGGGAGAATGACCTCCCTGCTCCTGCTGGCCACACTATTCCTGATGCAGGCCAGGATGCCATTGGCCTTCTTGGCCACCTGGGCACACTGCTGGCTCATGTTTAGGCGGGTGTCAATCAACACCCCCAGATCCCTTTCTGTTTGGCTGCTCTCCAGCCACTCCGACCCCAGCCTGTAGCTCTGCATGGGGTTGTTGTGGCCAAAGTGCAGCCCCCAGCACTTGGATTTGTTGAAAGCCATCCCCTTGGACTCTGCCCATCTGTCCAGGCGCTCGAGGTCCTGCTGCAGAGCCCTTCTGCCCTCCAACCCACCAACATCTGCCCCCAGCTTGGTGTCATCTGCAAACTTGCTGGTGACTGTCTCGATGCCCTCGTCCAGATCATCAATGAAGATGTTAAAGAGGATGGGGCCCAGTACTGATCCCTGGGGGACACCGCTAGGGACAGGCCTCCAGCTGGATGTGGCACCATTCACCACCACTCTCTGGGCTCAGCCCTTCTGCCAGTTCCTAACCCAGAACAGAGTGTTGCCATCCAAAACCTCCCTCCTTGAAATGCCTGATTTATGAAATGCACTGAGTCAGTTCCCTTTGGTATTTTAGAGGTTGAAGGTTTCTCAATAAAAATTTCTGACTGGCTCAGAAGCATTCGTTGTGCACTGCATTATAGAATCATAGAATCATAGAATGGTAACGTTGGAAGGGACCTCAACGATCATCTAGCTCTAATCCCCTGCCATAGGCAGGGACACCTCCCACTAGTACAGGTCACTCAAGGCCTCATCCAACCTGGCCTTGAACACCTCCAGGGAGGGTGTGGAGCATAGAATCACCCAATGTGATCAAAGATCACATTCTGTGCTTCTGTGCTCCACAGCCTCCCTGGGCAACCTGTGCCAGTGTCTCACCACCCTCACTGCAAACAACTTCCTCCTAACATGCAGTTTCAATCTCCCCTCTGCCACCTCAAACCCATTGCCTCTTGTCCTGGCATTACAAGTCCCTGTCAATAGTCCCTCCCCAGCCTTCCTGTAGCCCCCTTCAGATATTGGAAGGCTACTCTGAGGTCTCCTGGAAGCCTTCTCTTCTCCAGGCTGCAGAGCCCCAACTCTCTCAGCCTGTCCTCAGAGCAGAGCTGCTGCAGCCCTCTGAGCATCTTCGTGGCCTCCTCTGGACCTGCTCTAACAGCTCCGTGTCCTTCCTGTGCTGGGGGCTCCAGAACTGCACACGGTATGCAAGTTGTTGTTACAGGTTGGACGTAACAAGCTCCTTTGGCAGCTGTATAGCCTCTGGTGGCTGGTTCCAGGAGTTCCTTCACTCATTCAGGAGGTTTCCCAGGGAAACTGAACCCAGCATCATGCTGAAGGGCTCTGGCATGCAGAACCTGGCTTCATTCAGCTGCAGAAGCAGCACCTGGAGACTCATTAAGAAGCTGGGTTGGACACAGTGGATATGTGGGGAACTGAGTGGCTGCTTTTCATGTTTCAGGCACAAAAGCTTGCTGTGATGAGAGCTACATGACCACTGAAAGAGATGCCTCAGTGCACCATTCCCTGGCAAGAGCTGAGTACCTTTTGGACTATGTACCTGACTTCCTGAGGGAAGAAAAGCATCAGGCAGCTGGAATGACACCTCTGCTAAGTGTGCACTGCTCTGTCCAAGGCAGAATCTAACAGCTAATTTTCAGTGTTGCCACTGTCTTTTCTAGCAGCTGCAGCTGCCAAAACTGGAGGGACAGTTTTGACTCCTCTTCTCTGAGACTGTGTAATTTTCTGTCCTTTGGTTTGGTAGCCTTTTATATTTTATTTAAGGAGAAAAGAAAACCAGAAATGATAAGGCATTATTATGTGTCGCAGAATCACAGAAAACATCCAGTTGGAAGAGACCTCCAAGCTCCAGTCCAACCTTCCACCCAGCACTGCAGGGGCAACACCAAACCATGTCCCTAAGCACAGCTCCACAGGCTGCTCAAACACCTCCAGGGATGGGGACTGCAGCACTGCCCTGGGCAGACCATTCCATGGCTGAGAACCCTCTCTGGCAAGAAATATTTCCTAGCATCCAGCCTGAACCTCCCCTGGGGCAGCTTGGAACCATTGCCTCTGCTCCTGTCCCTTGCCACCAAGGAGCAGAGGCTGCCCCTTCCTCGCTCCAACCTCCCTGCAGGCAGCTGCAGACAGCAATGAGCTCTGCCCTCAGCCTCCTCTTCTGCAGCCTGCACACCCCGAGCTCCCTCCTCACCCCCAGCTGCTCCAGGCCCTTCTCCAGCCTCACTGCCCTGCTCTGGACAGGCTGCAACCCTTCAATGTCCTTCCTGGAGTGAGGGGCCCAGAGCTGAACACAGCCCTGGAGGTGTGGCCTCAGCAGTGCTGAGCACAGGGGGATGATCCCCTCCTGTCCTTGCTGCCCACCCTGCTTCTGATCCAAGCCAGGATGCCATTGGCTTTCTTGGTTTCCATTTGCTGCTAGTGTCTTCATGAAGAACTTCAAATTGTCTGCCAGCAGGAAGAATTCCTTGTTTCCCACTGTTTGTTCTTATTAGGGCTGATGTGTGAAGTCCTGGAAAAGGAAATGCTTGGATTTGTCAAAAGTGGATGACCCTCTGAAAGAGGCACTGGAAACCTCTTCAATAGTAAACTGAACACCAGTGATGTAAATGCCTCTGGACATGAGTTTTTAGATTGTGATCAAGAAAACTAAATGTTCTTTCTTTGATGTTTAAGGTGAGAAAAAGGCAGCGTTTGACATCACATTCATAAAAATAACATCCTATTTCTAGCCACTGGTAGCAGGTGGTGCAGGAACTTCAACATCAAACTCTTTTTTCCCTACCTTTTGTTCTTCCCCACGAGCCTCTCTGTAGCATTCTGTCTCAACTGATCAAACCAGACTTTCATGCACTTTCCTTTTTTGTTTCCTTCCCTGCTAAGTAGAGCAGCCAAAGGAGGTGGGACCAAGCCAGCTGTCTGAGGCTCTAGTGTAGAACTTATCATATTTGCTCTGCTCCCTTAATTATCATTTTGTTTCCAATTTGCCTGTGTGTTTAGTTATGTTTATGGGCCAGGAGATGATCAGGTCAGAACCTGCAATGGCAGCTCGAGTGTGGATCACAGCTTTGCTGCACAGCAGAGCACTGTAGGTCCATCTTTGCTACACGTGGCTTAGCAAGGCTGCCAGTCTGAGCCTCCCCACGTTTGCTGGTACTCATCTTCCCCCTGCTTCACAGTATCACAGTATCACAGTAGCACAGTATAGCAAGGTTGGAAGAGACCTCAAGGATCATCGAGTCCAACCCACTACCACAGACCTCAAGACTAGACCATGGCACCAAGTGCCATGTCCAAACGTGCCTTGAACACCTCCAGGGACGGTGACTCCACCACCTCCCTGGGCAGCCCATTCCAGTGGGGAATGACTCTCTCAGTGAAGAACTTTCTCCTCACCTCCAGCCTAAACCTCCCCTGGCACAGCTTGAGACTGTGTCCTCTTGTTCTGGTGCTTCCACAGACCTAAAGCAAGCCTTAGTTTTCTGCTGGCGCAGGGTGTCCTGGGTGGACAACACAGAGCTGCCAGGAGGGAGCAAGGCTGTGTTTTCACAGCCAGCAGCACCACGCAGCCCTGCTCCAGCAGCAGCAGCAGTTCCAATGGCTGTGGCAGCAGCAGTACATACTAATAAACCTAAAGGATTGCAGACCAGATTTATGCTCCTGTAGGGCTTGGAGCGTGGCAGCTCACAGTAGCTGAGGGCATGACCTGTCTTCCTGCACTTTCACCTCTGCCACATCATCTTGATTCACAGTGGCAAGGATCATGACTTTGGGACTGTTACCTAAACATGAGGCAGAGGGCAAGAGTGAGGATGCACTTACAGTTATTTTTATACAGTGCCCTCGCCAATGAAAATTCTGAAGCCTGTTTAATGTTCCTCACCCAGGATAACTGACACATAGATCCTCTCAGACCTCTAAAATTAGGGATTTTAGCAGCACCTCAGCTTCTGTGGTACTGTCTCTTTCCTTTACCCTTGCCTTTTCCCCAGTCTCCTGCAGTTCAGTACATGCATTTCCCTCACCTCTGCTGTGCAATTTCACACATTTAACTGTTGGAGTGGGTCCNTTTAAAGCAAGTGATCACGTTTAGGACTCTTGTATGAAGTAGAGCCCTTTAAAATCATCCTAGAAAGCTGATCCATGGAGATGGCAGCCACAGAAAATGCTGCTCTGCTAACACCACTTACACCTTCCTCAGCAAAATGTAGCTAATGAGAACACTTCAGCCCTCAGTGCTCTTAAGAATGCTAACTTCATTGTTTAAAATACAAATGAATAAGCAGGAGTGGGAGTGCTTTTTAATAAGAGTGTTAAGCAGTTGGGCTGTCCCTTGGGGAGCAGTTGCTGATGCAGGGTCCAAGCAGAGGTAAGGGGTGGGTTTGGTGAAGGAAAGCTATCATTAGTGCTTTCATTTCACATGGAGATTAATGATCTCATTTGCCATTCCTTTCTGGTGACAGCAGAACTGTTGCAAAAGTAAATCATCTGGTTCTATGGGATGAAAAATAAAACATCCAGCAGAGAAAGGAAGTTCAGTGCAGACAGAGAGATGAAAGAGAAGGAGTATCTCAGAATAACAGGTGCAGAAAGGCACAGCATGGCACAGATTAAGGAAAGCATTTATTGATGTCTTTGCCTTAAGCCTAACTCACTAGTAAAGCCCTGACTAAATATGTGCTTGCTTGTGTGTGTTAAATAAAATCATCTCCAGTTTTCTTCCTGCTTGCAGCTGCAAGTTCAAGAGCAGCACTGCTGGTGCAATGGAGCTCAGCCAGCTCCTTGCAGGAAAGATTTGGAGGTCAGTGAAATTAAATGGCTCTCAGACATTTTGCCTGTGCAGGGCTGGAAGTTCAAAAACAATTGTGTCACCTGTAGGCATACTTGGGGTTTTCCAAACTGCCAGGATCCATTATGTCGGGAGCAGAAGTGAATTTTGGGCTCCGTGATGACTCATGGAGATCCTAAGTGATGTTGAGGCTTCGCTGTGCAAATCTGCCCTCTAAGCCTGAAAGCTTTTGGCTCTAGCCTCTGATTTACCAGTGAGGCCAGCTGATTGAAGTGCCACATCATTTCCTTTCAATTCAGTTCAGATCTGAAATAATAAAAGCTAAGCTGAGCTTCAGGGCCTGCTGGCTCCAAAGTTACAGGGACAAAAAATGAGAGATTTATACAAGAAGGACATTGAAGTGTTGGAGCAGATCCAGAGGAGGCCACGAAGATGATCAGAGGGCTGGAGCAGCTCTCCTATGAGCACAGCCTGAGAGAGTTCGGGCTCCCCAGCCTGGAGAACAGACGGCTTCCAGGAGACCCTAGAGTAGCCTTCCAATATCTGAAGGGGGCTACAGGAAGGCTGGGGGGGGACTATTGACAAGGTCTTGTAATGACAGGACAAGGGGCAATGGGTTTGAACTGGCAGAGGGAAGATTGAAAGTGGACGTTAGGAAGAAGTTGTTTGCAGGGAGGGTGGTGAGACACTGGCACAGGTTGCCCAGGGAGGTTGTGGCTGCTCCCTCTCTGGAGGGGTTCAAGGCCAGGTTGGACGAGGCCTTGAGTGACCTGTACTAGTGGGAGGTGTCCCTGCCTATGGCAGGGGGTTGGAACTAGATGATCCTTGAGGTCCCTTCCAACCTTACCATTCTATGATTCTATAATTCTATGTCATCTGGGTGGGGGCAGGCCAAAAGTACCTATCTGGACTTGCCCCCTCTGGGGTCAGAGCTGGGTGGAATTCTGGAGATGTGCCTGTGCTGGAAACATCATGAATGGGAAACTGTGATCCAAAGCTCCCCTTTGTTTGCTGCAGGCTGCAGAGTCTGAGTGCTGTTGCATGCATCTGGGATGTAAACTGTTACCGAAAAACAAATGCAGTGCCTTGTAGAGGACACCAAAGGCAAGTAAAGACCTGACAGCTTGTAACTTAGCCCAAGAGGGTCTGTTGAGAGTTGAAAACTAGAGGGCAGCCACAAAGGCTGGGAGGCACTTGGGATGTGGTCTCTAAAGCCAGCTAGCACTTCCAGGTGGTTGTGCTCTGGTGGTTGTGCTCTGGTGGTTGTGCTCCTGTGGAGGTGCTGTGATGGTTGTGCTGTGATGGAGGTGCTTGTCTGGAGGTGCTCTGGTGGTTGTGCTCCTGTGGAGGTCCTGTGGTGGAGATGCTGTGGTGGAGGTGCTCATCTGGAGGTGCTCTGGTGGTTGTGCTCATGTGGAGGTCCTCCAGTGGAGGTGCTGTGATGGAGNCGGTAGTTGTGCTCCAGTGGAGGTGCTCTGGTGGTTGTGCTCATGTGGAGGTCCTCCAGTGGAGGTGCTGTGATGGAGGTGCTCGTCTGGAGGTGCTTTGGTGGTTTTGCTCCAGTGGAGGTGCTCTGGTGGTTGTGCTGTGGTGGAGGTGCTCATCTGGAGGTGCTGTGGTGGAGGTGCTTGTCTGGAGGTGCTCTGGTGGTTGTGTTCCTGTGGAGGCGCTATGATGGAGGTGCTTGTCTGGAGGTGCTCTGGTGGTTGTGCTCCTGTGGAGGTGCTATGATGGAGGTGCTTGTCTGGAGGTGCTTTGGTGGTTGTGCTCCAGTGGAGGTGCTCTGGTGGTTGTGCTGTGGTGGAGGTGCTCGTCTGGAGATGCTGTGGTGGAGGTGCTTGTCTGGAGGTGCTCCGGTAGTTGTGCTCCAGTGGAGGTGCTCATCTTGGCAGGCATTGCTCATGTCTCTTTATACAGTTTTTTAGACCATTGTCCAGGTGCAGCTGCCCAGGACACCTTCCTGTGTATTCTCATGTATCTGCAGAGGTCCGGCAGTGGCACTGGGGATGGCCTCCACCCTCTCCCTGTGCCACTTACCTGTCCGTACCCCAAATACACAGAAGCCTTTTCTCTGTGGGGTAGCTGGTATAAGGTGTTCACATCCTGGGCATTCAAGCCAGGTTGGAGTCTGGGAAGGCCACCAAGGTACTGTTTCTCTGTTGATTTGCATCCCTGAGCTTTCAGCTGGGAGCCTGGACTGGGTCTGGGAAGTCCACAGAGGTGGTTTGCATCCCTGAGCTTTCAGCCAGGAGCCTGGGCTGAGCCCAGGAAGGTAACAAAGGCATTCTCTATCTTTGTTGATTTGAACAAGGGAGAGAGGGTTTAGACTCTCACAAGGGCCTTGAGTTGGTCTAGTTAAGAGGCTTCCCTGCCCATTACATTTCATAGGATCATAGAATGCCTTGGGCTGGAAGACACCTTAGAGATCGTCTAATCCATGGGCAGGGAGGTTGGATTAGATGATCTCTAAAGTGTCTTCCAGCTCAAGCCATTCTATGAAATATAATGGCTGTCATAGCATTTGATCTTTGAATGCAGCTTCACAGACACACTTCTCAAACACCATTTTTGCTGCAAAGCCATAAACTCTTGTGAAGACTTCACAATAAATGGAAAAGAATAAAAAATCTGGTCAGAACTAGCACATGGCAGGTGAATGATAGGCAACATTTAAGCCATTTGACAGAACAAATCCTATTTATCAAAGCCTGCAGGCACATAGCCTAGCCCAATATGGGTTAACTGGGGTCTTGCAACACATCAGAAGTTGATTTGTTTGTGCCTATGTGACACTTTCTGAGCCTGCAGGTACCTTTTCTAGAGATCCCTCACAGAGAGCTGTCAGTAATGGTAGTGGGAAGGGCCACAGCATTGGGATCAGTAGGTCCTGGCTCCCTAAACCCACCTGTACCATTGCCTGCCAATGTGCTGATTGCTCTCTCCCACAAGAGACTTGCTGGTCTACAAAGTCCCTTAGCTATTCCTGAACCCTTTAGAGAGGGATCCCTCCACTGCAGGCCTGTCTCAAAATCATCTTTGCTTTTGCCCTTTCCTTTTTGGTTGGTTTTAAAAATCAGTAAAGATTATTCATGATTCCATCCTATTAATCATGTTATTAATGTTCACAGAGGGGGCCTGTTCCTCCAAGTGCTGGTTGCCATGGACTCGATGCTCTCTGGAGGTACCTTCCAACTCCTAACATTCTGTAATTCTTGGATTGTCTCCTGTTGCAACTTCCTTTAAGGTCCTTAAGTTGTTAATTTAGCAATGGTGCTAAGTCCTTCAGCTCAGCCTTTTAAAAAAGGGAGTTGCTAAAGAAAATGAAGAACAGAGCAGGAATAAGCTCCTCCATTTCTACCCATACCTTGTCTGCACAGACTCCTTCCCACTGCAGAGCTGGGAGCCCCATTCTGTGCCCCGGGAAGAATATCTTCTGCAGAGCAAAGCTGTGGAAAATTGAGACTGAATTTGTTCAGAATCTGCTGGGTAGGGGTGGGGGGGTGGGGGGGAAATACCAATCAGCATCTGCAGAAACCATGCAGCTGAGAAAATGTCCCTTGTAGCCTTTCTTCACGGTAGCAAGCTTGAGAAGCAGTGTTGTGCCAGTCTGAGGCAAGAGAGACCATTTCCAGTGCAGGCTGCATTTCTCTTGGTTGCATATACAGTGCCAGGTACAGCCTGCAAGCCTAGTGGGAAGGGTTCACTGCTGAAAGGCTGCAAACCCAAAAGGATTCATTAAGGTCCTCTCCTCTCTCATGAACTTGCTTTGTGACTAATTGTACCAGGTTAGGCTGGATCCCTCCCCTGGTAGAATAAACTCACCAAAACATGGTTTTGGTTTTGTTTTTTTTGTAAAGTCAGGGAAGAATGAACACATGTATTTCTTATAGTTTAAATATAACAGCATAAGGAGAATATGACTACCACAGGAATATAATAACCTGAAGGAAGATGGGGAAGGGGTCAAGCGGTGGTGAAGCAGCAAAAAGCAGCAGCAGCCAAAAGAGTAGCAGGGGAAGATAGCAGTGGGCAAGCAGCAGAAGCAGCAAGGGGAAGGTCCAAGCTGTGCTTCCAGACATAAAGCTCTTGTTGCTTTAATGAAATGATATTAACTTACCCATTGTTGCCATTCTATGGCCTATCCCTAGAATGTTCACCTCTCCACTCAGAGTTTCCACTTCTAAGTTTCCCTGTTCTGAATTTGGTTTATGTCTGAGGTAGGAATCACACTCTAACGGCCACACTGATGTCCTTTAGTTCCACTGCATGTTGTAGTAATTTGTAAACATTGGGATAGCTTCTTTGACCAAAGACAATGAGTTTTTGCCAGATGAAGCAAGAACTACACAGGTTTATCCCAGTCCTAGTAAAAATGGAAAGTGAAATTTTCGTACAGGTTGAATCCAGAAGGGCAGAGGACTGAAGCTGCAGGACTGAGTCCTGCCCTGTTGAACTGATGTCCCTCAAAGGCAGCAGCCAAAGGGCATTACTGCAGTTGGTATTGTGATCCTCTCTGAGAATCATAGAATGGTAAGGTTCATAGAATCATAGAATGGTAAGGTTGGAAGGGGATATCAAGGATCATCTAGTCCCAACCCCCTGCCATAGGCAGGGACACCTCCCACTAGTACAGGTCACTCAAAGTCTCATCCAACCTGGCCTTGAACACCTCCAGGGAGGGAGCAGCCACAACCTCCCTGGGCAACCTGTGCCAGTGTCTCACCACCCTCACTGCAAACAACTTCTTCTTAACATCCAGTTTCAATCTCCCCTCTGCCAGTTCAAACCCATTGCCCCTTGTCCTGGCATTGCAAGACCTTGTCAATAGTCCCTCCCC
>WBNM01007440.1:20584-37347 GCA_013399055.1 Ramphastos sulfuratus
TCAGAGGGCTGCAGAAGCTCTGCTCTGAGGACAGACTGAGAGAGTTGGGGCTCTTCAGTCTGGAGAAGAGAAGGCTTCCAGGAGACCTTAGAGTAGCCTTCCAGTGTCTGAAGGGGGCTACAGGAAGGCTGGGGAGGGACTACTGAGAAGGTCTTGCAATGACAGGACAAGAGGCAATGGGTTTGAACTGGCAGGGGGGAGATTGAAACTGGATGTTAGGAAGAAGTTGTTTGCAGTGAGGGTGGTGAGACACTGGCACAGGTTGCCCAGGGAGGTTGTGGCTGCTCCCTGCCTGGAGGTGTTCAAGGGCAGGTTGGACAAGGCCTTGAGTGACCTGTAGTAGTGGGAGGTGTCCCTGCCTGTGGCAGGGGGGTGGAACTGGATGAGCTTTGAGGTCCCTTCCAACATTACCATTCTATGATTCTGTTTCTATGATTTACACAGCCCTTCCCAGAACGACTGAATGTAATTTCTTCCATATCATTTAGAATGACATCTCTCTGGTTTGCTTTGGTTATTTGCCTGTTGCATGGTGGGAACACTACTCAGTTGTAAAAGCAACCCAGTGGCCAGCACTTCTCACTAGAGAGCTGCTATTTGCTCTCCATCTGTCCCTTGTCCACATTCCTGGCCAAGCTATGACAAAACATATTCCAGCTCCTGCAAAGGTGCTGACTGGGATGGTTCTCCCAGGAGCTTCATTCCCTGGGACTCCTTCAGTGTCTCCTCTTGTCCCACCTGCTACCAGAGTTGTCCTCTTTCCTTGAACGTCGGAGTGAATGCCTACCAGGCTAATTGCCATAGACCAGAGCTGCTGCAAGGGTCCTCATTTGCTGGGAAATGCTCTCCTGAGACCCTGCAAACTGCTGCCTCAAAGGCATGTGTGTTTTTTTTTGAGGTGCAGAGGCTCAAAGCCTGCTGTGGACTCAGATGGCCAAGTTTTGTTCACTTTAAAGGGAGACTGAGGGAACAGGAGAGAGACAGCTTTGAGTGTCTGTGCTGAAAGCTGAGGAGTCTTGCTAATGAAATATGTTTCATCTGTTGGCATGGCAAGTGAGAATCTTATTTTTGGACTAATGTTATTTGGCTAACACATAACAAATAAAGTGTGCTCCTAAACTGCTTACTTTCTAAATACCCCAACAATGTGGAATTTCCTGGGAGCCAGAGTGACTTTCTCCAAAGTTTTCATCTCCTTCCTGTTTTTCAGCTTCTTTCCTTTCCCCTCTCAGGCCTGTGTTATTTCCCAGACTCTTCTCTAAGCCTTCCTGTGTCTCTGATTCTCTGTGCACTGGCAGCACTGCTGGTTTACAAGCATGATATTTGTGGAAGAAGCTAAAATGCTTTCCTGCCCCGAGATATTCAAAGACTAAAAGTAGCAAGCCTGAACTAAGAGGATAATAGACCATTAGTGATTTGTGTATTAGAATCTGCCCGAAGTGACCAGATAATGCTCTTCCCACAAGCACAGACCTCCTGTTTGACCTGGGGCAGGTGAAAGGCATGCAGGCATCAGTGATCTGGGCATGATCTGAGCATTATACAGCCCAAATCCTTTCTGTAAGATAGCTCTGCTCCCACCTCTGTGGAGCACTTAAAAAATAAATGCATTACAGACAGTAGGACCTCCAGCAACAAGGAACAGATTAAATGTATTAGCTGGGATCAGGGAATGAGAAGCTCCTGCACAAAGCACCATCATTTCTTCCAACCTGGAATTAAATTCTGAAACACAAGAGAGGTGGCTGCACTGAGAGCTCCTTCACAAAGCCAATTGGCATATACTGAGCCTCTGCTGGCACAACTAAATAGCTTCTTCAGCCTGATCTTTCTCCTCTGTGCTACAAGGGTTCATACCAGATTGGCAGGCTGGACAGGAGGGGGTTGCAAACACAGTGGCAGAAGTATGGAGCAGAAAAGTTCAGATAGGATGTGAAAACTTACAGGAGATGCTAAGGAAGGACATGGAAAAAGTGACCAGCAGCTTTAATCCGTGAAAGGACTTGGTGAGATGTTCAAGTACATTTGACCCCTGCTGGGCAGAGACTGTAATCTTTTTCACAGTCCTGTCTTTCTGTGCTTGCCTCAAGGGATTTTGGTGGATGCCTTGCTGCATACCCTGCCTGTCAGCACAGGATTGCATGGGACATTTTCCACTAGGCACAAGGGCAAAGGTGGCATTGCCTTTTCAAAGTAAGGATGCCACTCTAGGTTTTGATCTGCATGGCATGCAGGACACCATTTGCTTTATCAGGCAACTTCCCTTCAGAGTGGATAGGGTTAAATATCAGGGAGTGACTATGTCCATTTTCTGTAACAATGTCTGTCCTTCACATCCCTCATGGTGAATGAGGGACAAAACTGGTGACAGACTAGTAAAGGACTGCTTAGCCCGAGTGAAATGACAGCACAAGGAGGTCCAAGGCTAAAGCTCTGCTTTTTATATATGTAACAAAGATTGCACCCTCAGGACTGCTACCAGTAGCATGTAGGAGGTGTATCAGGATTTCAGCGCTCCTTTGAGCTTCCAAAGACAACATATATTGGTGGGAGAGACACTGACTGTGGTGAGCAGGCTGTCAAGGGATGTGAAACCACCTCTGACAATCAGCATTTCTAATACACTGCTTCCTCTCATCCTCTGTTCAACAGCTCTGAGAATTAAAGAGCTTTAAGCCATCTCTTGGTGTGACAGATACACCTGACCCCCAAACTAGCAGCAGTTTGGTGTAGCCTTCAAAGGAGGTAAAGTCCTGGGCCAAGAATCCTTTTAGGACACTCCCGGAGGAGTAGAGTGACACAGTGAGGATTGATGCATATGGGCTTGGAACACTGATCATGCAGCTAACAAAGGAGCAGCATCTGGGTGCAAGGAGTCTCACGCATGTCTCTCCCACAGCATGCAACCTGACTACCAGCCCACCCCTCCCTCCCATAGATTACAGCCTAAGTGAGCCTGCTTTGAGTTCTCCCTGCTGGACAGTGTGGCTGAGTGGAGGTCATTTCCTTTTGAGCTGGGACAACTCTCAAGGTTGCTCTTGGAGGCAGAGACCTTTTACCAATGACACATCTTTGACTGAGCCCAGTTTGAGTTCTCCCTAAGTTGCAGCTGGACTGGACACCAGATGGCTCTCCCCTTGAACAAGGGCACCTCTCAAGGTTAGAATCGCTACCTGAGACTAAGAGATCCTTCCTTACCCAAAGTGGAGAGAGCCCTTACCCACAGTGGTGACTGAGAGCATGCTGAATTCATGCTATGGAACACCACCAATCCATGTAGGTGTTGAATATTGATGCTTGCAAACTTTGCAGATACAATTCTTTAGGCACAGCCTGGCTAAAGGTGTGGGCACTGAAATGCTGGATGTTGCTGTGACAATGACCAGGATTTACACAGCCCTTCCCAGAACAACTGAATGTAATTTCTTCCATATCATTTAGAATGACATCTCTCTGGTTTGCTTTATTTGCCTGTTGCATGGTGGGAACACTACTCAGTTGTAAAAGCAACCCAGTGGCCAGCACTTCTCACTAGAGAGCTGCTATTTGCTCTTCATCTGTCCCTTGTCCACATTCCTGGCCAAGCTGTCACAAAATAAATTCCAAAGCTCCTGCAAAGGTGCTGACTGGGGTGGTTTTCCCAGGAACCTCATTTCCTGGGTCTCCTTCAGTGTTTCATCTTGTCCCATCTGCTACCGGAGCTGTCCTCTTTCCTTGCACATCAGAGTGAATGCCTACCATGCTAATTGTCATAGACCAGAGCTGCTGCAAGGGTCCTCATTTGCTGGGAAATGCTCTCCTGAGACCCTGCAAACTGCTGCCTCAAAGGCATGTGTGTTTTTTTTTGAGGTGCAGAGGCTCAAAGCCTGCTGTGGACTAAGATGGCCAAGTTCTGTTCACTTTAAAGGGAACTGGGACATAGAGAGAAACTGCTGACTAAGTCTGCCTCCAGGCACACCTCTCTGAGAGGAGTTTAGGAAGTGAGGAGGTTCATTCTGAAGCTTGTGACTCAATGGTAAGGTCTCCTTTACCCTTCTGCATCTCCAGTCTCTGTGTATGTCATTCTAGTTGGATTCTGACTCAATTTCCATTTATATGTTTCTTCCATGTAGTAAGCAATGGAGTGAATCATAGAGTCACAGAATCATAGAATGGAAAGATTGGAAGAGACCTCAAAAATCATCTAGTTCCAACCCCCTGCCATAGGCAGGGACACCTCCCACTAGTACAGGTCACTCAAGACCTCATCCAACCTGGTCCTGAACANAGCCCTCTGAGCATCTTGGTGGCCTCCTCTGGACCTGCTCTAACAGTTCCATGTCCTTCCTATGCTGGGGGCTCCAGAACTGCACACAGGACTCCAGATCCTGCTGTCAAGCTTTGATAGAGATTGTAAGTAAACAACAATAAAAGATGTTAGAGTGCTGAACTGCCTCCACGATGAGGCTAGCAGTGAAATGTTCACAGGTTTGCAGTGTTGCTATTTGAATCCTCATGCAGGTAGCTTGCTGAGAGAAGCATTCAGAGTTACCAGTAGAAAATTTTTAAAAAGGAAAAAAAAAAAAAAAACACACCAAAATTAAAAAGGGGAAAGCAGAAGTAATTAAACTGATAGTTAATCCCACACTGAACTAACTGTGGGGTGAGGAAAGTCACAGAGGTAGTTTTTCTTTTTTCCCAGGAGCTTTCCTTTTGTTGCTTGCTTTCAAGTGGTTTCAAAGACTTTTCAAAGGGAAGATTAGTGCTGTTCCTCAGTTAAGACTGTAAGTCTGAGCAGCCGGGTGGGATTTGTTTCACCTGGAGTTCCTCCAGCCCCGCAGCGCACCAGGGCATCCTCCTGTGTCACCAGTGGTGCTGTGCCTATCTATCTGCTCTGGTCATGCCTCGTTCAAAGGAAACTGAAAACAGGTTTATTGCCTTTTATGGTTTGGAATCCTGGATCCAAAACCTTCCTCTGACCTTTTACATGCTCTGGAATAGGCTTTGCTAAGTAGCAGCTGGCAACCTTAGCAGTCTGCACCTTGCCTCCCTTGCTGGGTTTGCCCGTGAAGATGGGGCTTTGAATCACAGATCCAATAATCCTGCTCTGACCTTCTCCTTTTGCATGCTCTGCACTGGGCTTTGCTAGAGTAGTAGATAGCACCCTTAGAAAAACTGCACGGCAACCTCCTGGCTTGGATCAGAAGCAGGGTGGGCAGCAGGGACAGGAGGGGATCATCCCCCTGTGCTCAGCACTGCTGAGGCCACACCTCCAGGGCTGTGTTCAGCTCTGGGCCCCTCACTGCAGGAAGGACATTGAGGGGCTGCAGCCTGTCCAGAGCAGGGTAGTGAGGCTGGAGAAGGGCCTGGAGCAGCTGGGGGTGAGGAGAGGCTGAGGGAGCTGGGGTTGTGCAGGCTGCAGCAGAGGAGGCTGAGGGCAGAGCTCATTGCTGTCTGCAGCTGCCTGCAGGGAGGTTGGAGCGAGGAGGGGGCAGCCTCTGCTCCTTGGTGGCAAGGGACAGGAGCAGAGGTAATGGTTCCAAGCTGCCCCAGGGGAGGTTCAGGCTGGATGCTAGGAAATATTTCTTGCCAGAGAGGGTTCTCAGCCATGGAATGGTCTGCCCAGGGCACTGCTGCAGTCACTCTCCCTGGAGGTGTTTGAGCAGCCTGTGGAGCTGGTGCTTAGGGACATGGTTTGGTGTTGCCCCTGCAGTGCTGGGTGGAAGGTTGGACTGGATGAGCTTGGAGGTCTCTGCCAACCAGATGTGTTCTGTGAGTCTGCACATCTTCCAGCTTTCTGCTTCCCTCTTTACTTGCTTTCCCAATGCCTGCTCCCTCTCCTTGTCTGAGCTATCACTACTGCTTGTCTCCCTTGCAGATGAGTTTTCCACTTAGGTAACTACTTCAGGTCTGGGTATGGAGCACAGTGAATACAGGCTGTGGCAAGCCAAGGTCCTTGGCCACTTCTCTGCTTTTGTGTGGTTGATGAAGGGCTGGGTCTGCCCACATGGATGGGGCTTAAGGCATGGGAGCCACAGGGGAAAGCAAAGAAACTTGGGCTGTAGGACTCACTGTGCTGTGAAGGGGAAAAATGAAAAAGGCATCAGCAAGGCAGGAAGAACAGTTAATAGAATTTCTAAGAGGATTCAGAGAGGACAAATTAGCTGTTGCACCAAATATCTGATTTGAGTGTTTTGTCATGCACTGCTTTTCAGCGTTGCTGTTACCAAGCAGCAAATAAATGCAAACAACAATGCAAAAAGGAACATTTCTGTGTGAATTAATCCAGCTGCCTCCAAAGCTAAGGCCCTTCTGTTGCAAAACTGCACAAAATTCCTGAATTTCTCTCTCTTCCCCTACTTCTACAAGGTCACTCATTCAGTTTCCCCTCTGGTTTTGTTTTGTTTTCCTCTCCCATACACCTGAGGAAGCAAATAATTGTTTAATTAATACAGGAGAGGGAAGGTCTTGCTGGAGGCAACTGGAAAGAAACTAGTGGGACTTATTTTTCCTCTTGCAGCCAAACATCCTGCACTGAATATCTTCTTTATCACTTTTCAGTCCAAAGAATAGGACAGGTGGTTAGAGGGGGGAAAAAAACCAACAAAGAACATTTCACAGCCTCTCAAGCCATGGACCTCAGGAAAGTATCAGCATAAGAGGACAGAAAATCATCATTTCTTTCCCAATTAGGTGTTGGTGCTTCCTTTTGTACATGCAGGATCCATGCACAGCAAATGTTAATATGAGGGCTGGGTTAAGAGGTGACAACCAGCTGGCTGGGCATGAGGCAGCAGGGTGCCCAGCTGGCACAGAAGGGCAGTGGCATCCTGGTTTGTATCAGGAGTAGTGTGGCCAGCAACATAGGGAGGTCATTCTGCCCTGCACTGGCACTGGGCAGGCCTCACCTGGAGCACTGTGTGCAGCTCTGGGACCTCACTGCAAGAGAGATCTTGAGGGGCTGGAGCGGGGCCAGAGGAGAGCGATGAGACTGGGGAGGGGGCTGGAGGGGAAGGCTGCTGAGGAGAGGCTGAGGGAGCTGGAGGTGGTCAGCTTGGAGAAGAGGAGGCTCAGGGGGGACTTCATCATACTCTACAGCTACCTGAAGGGAAGTTGTAGTCAGATGGGGGTCAGGCTCTGCTCCCAGGCAACTTGTGCCAAGAGGAGAGGGCATGGCCTGAAGCTGTGCCAGGGGAGGGTTAGGTTGGATGTTAGGAAACACTTCCTGCTGGAAAGGGGAATGAGAGACTGGAATGGGCTGCCCAAGGGTGGGGTGGAGTCAGCAGCCCTGGAGGGGTTTAAGGCAAGCTTGGATGTGGCACTTAGTGCCATGGTCTGGTGGATGTGGTGGTGTTTGGTCACAGGCTGGAGGTGACGATCTCGGAGGCCTATTCCAGACTCAATAATTCTGTGATTCTATGACAGGCTCCAAAATGAGTGTGGCTTATTTTGCTTTTACTTGGAGGAGGAGAAGGGGAGGCAGCTGATCCCCCTCATTTCTGGTCTTTGTATGATATTCTAGAGCCAAAGACAGCAGTCCAGAAAAACACTAAAGCAGGAATTACATAGCTCATGTTGACAGCGGCAGGAGTATTGGTGTGAGCATAGACTTGGCTTCCTGGCTGTAGTCAGGCTGGTTTCCATTGAAAACAAATTGTCCAAGTGGGGTTTTACAGAGTTTTAGCTGAGGGAGGTTTGGGAACAGCACTTAGAAAGCTTGGAATTTTGTGCTGAGTTTATTTCTTGCATGTTTGTTAGGCAGTTTTAAAATATCACAGAATGTTAGAGGTTGGAAGGGATCTGCAGTGATTGAGTCCAATCCCCCTGCCAAAAGTAGCATCACCCAGGGCAGTCCACACAAGAACTCACACAGGTGGGTTCTGAAAGGCTCCAGAGAAGGAGACTCCACAATCTCTGAGCAGCCTGCTCCAGGGCTCTGTCACCCTCACTGTGAAGAAGTTTCTCCCCATGCTGAGGTGAAACCTTCTCTGTTCCAGTTCACATTCATTGCTCCTTGGCTTATTGCTGTGCACCACTGAAAAGATCTTGGCCCCCTCCACTTGACACCCACCTCTCAGATATTGATGGACATTGCTCAGGTCTGGAGAAGAAAAGGCTGAGAGGGGACTAAACAGCTTCAGGGCTCTCAGTCTCTGTTTCTAGGGTAGATGTTCAAGTCCCCAAATCATCCTCATGGAACTTGTTTGGACTCTCTCCAGCAGGTCCCTGCCTCTCTTGAACTGCGGAGCCCAAAACTGGACACAATATTCCAGGTGTGGTCTCAGCAGGGCAGAGCAGAGGGGCAGAAGAACCTCCCTAGTCCTGCTGGCCACACTTTTCCTGATGCCCCCCAGGATACCATTGGCTCTCTTGCCACAAGGGCACATTGCTGCCCATGCAGAAGTTGCTGCCCACCAGCACTCCAAGGGCTTTCTCTATGTAGCTGCTTTCCAGCAGGGCATCCCTCAACCTCTATTGATGTGTTCTCTTGGCTGAGAATTGAGATTTAGTGATGATTGAAATATTTTAGTAGCAGCTGCCCAAAATTGTTTTCAGGATAGTTATTTAAATAGCAGGTAATTTTATTCTGCTAAAGCATGCCAGTGATGGTCATGCATATATTGTAGAATGCAGACACAAGGATACAGGTGAAAAAGAAAGAGGATATGCTGAAAGTCAGACTCTTTGGGTGCATTTGTTGTCAGTCTGTATAGGAAACAAAACAAATGTTGAGGTATGCAAATATTCTGCTGGCCAGCCAAGTATATTGGTTAAAAAGAGGATAATTAGAAAGCAAACTTGCATGAGGGGGGAGAAAAAAAAAAAAAAAAAAAAAAAAAAGAAAAACCCCCCAAAGCCTGGGCAAAGAGAAAAGAGAAGTAACAGATTTGATGTTTTAAAATTAATATTCAGTTAGGTAAAACAGTCAGGGAAGGAACAGCGTGGTATTCCCAGAAGGAATCAGAAGTTGTTCAGTTCTGTTCATTGTAGCTTTTCATGCCACAGTCAAAGCAGATATTTACCTGATGGATTGATTTGTTTTTACTAAGCGATGCCTGGATCCTGCCACTTCTCTTGCACCAAGTGAGCAGCTTTACTGAAGTTGCTTCTCACTGACTCCAAGGCCTCTTTGTATTAACCCATAATAGCATCAGGATCACAAAGTATTAGGGGTTGGATGGGACATCTTTGAGCCCAACCCTACTGCCAGGATTGGAAGGACATGAATTTGTTGCTTTTTCCTGCTCAAAGGCAAGAACACAGGAGCCTTTTCCAGCCTGCAAGGTTCAAAGATCTCATATATGCAGTGACACTGCTGGAGGATTTTTGCAGGCTGACAGCTTCTGCCTACAAGTCTCAGGGTGATGTACTGTGTAAAGTACTGTGAGTCCTGTGTGCAGTTCTGGAGCCTCCAACACAGGAAGGACATGGAACTGTTGAAGCGAGTCCAGAGGAGGCCACAAAGATGCTCAGAGGGCTGCAGCAACTCTGCTCTGAGGACAGGCTGAGAGAGTTGGAGCTCTTCAGCCTGGAGAAGAGAAGGCTTCCAGGACACCTTACAGTAGCCTTCCAGTATCTGAAGGGAGCTACAGGAAGGCTGGGGAGGGACCATTGACAAGGTCTTACAATGCCAGGACAAGGGGCAATGGGTTTGAACTGGCAAAGGGGAGATTGAAACTGCATGTTAGGAGGAAGTTCTTTGCAGTGAGAGTGGTGAGACACTGGCACAGGTTGTCCAGGGAGGTTGTGGAGCACAGAAGCACAGAATGTGATCTTTGATCACATTGGGTGATTCTGTGCTCCAGAACCTCCCTGAAGGTGTTCAGGGCCAGGTTGGAGGAGGCCTTGAGTGACCTGTACTAGTAGGAGGTGTCCCTGCCTATGGCAGGGGTTTGGAACTAGATGATCTTTGAGATCCCTTCCAACCTTACCATTCTATGAGTGGTTGATTTTGTTGGCTTGGAAGACATGAGTTTGAGTGGTAAACCGTGGGGGTAAGGGCTGGAGGTATTCTGGATGCAGGTTAAATGCCCTCCCCTTCAGTAGTGTCTCCCTTGCTCCTCTCTTTGCCCACATTCCTGTCCCTCTGCCCCCTGTGTAGAAGTGATTGGACAGAGAAGCTGTGCAGTTTGGGAAGAGCTCCAACAGCTCTGGAATGTCTCTTCCTGGAACATTACAAATTAATCACCACAGAGTTGTTGTTTCAGCTGAACTTCATATCTTTCCACCTGATGGACAGCAAAGACTGGCCAAAACAGGAATAATAGAATCAATTTGGCTGTTCAGGTAGTGAGGGGGATTGGGAACTGGTTGAAGGGAAGAAGTCAGAGAGTTGTGGTCAATGGGATGAAGTCCAATTGGAGACCTGTAACTAGTGGATTCCCTCAGTGGTGAGTACTGAGACCAGTTCTGTTCAATATATTCATCAATGAGCTGGATCATGGCACAAAGTGCACTGTCAGCAAGTTTGCTGATGACACCAAACTGGGAGGAGTGGCTGCCACAGCAGAAAGTTGTGCTGCCATTCAGCAGGTGGCTGTTGAGGCATAGGAAGTTTCATGAAAACATGAGGAGGAAATTTTTTTTTCCCTGTGAGGGTGACAGAACCCTGGAACAGGCTGCCCAGGGGCATTGTGGAGATATTCCTGAGTGATGTGGTCTAGGTGATCCTGCTCTGGCAGGGGGGTGGGACTGGATGAGCTTGCAAGGTCCCTTCCAGTCCCTGACATCTATGATTCTGTGAATCTCATTGCAGTTTCTTCTACATCCANAGTCACAGCTTTCCAATCACACATACCTGTATCTGCATCATGCCATGGGGTTGTTGTGACTCAGGTGCAGGACCTGGCACTTGCCCTCCACCTAGAATTTAATCAGAGGTATTACTGAAAACTGAGTGAACTAAACAGACTTCATGGGATATTGTCTCAAGCCCCAGCACTATTTAACCCTAGGATAAGAAATGTGAAGGCTGAGTGTGAGCACAACAGGGACAGGTACTGTAGAAATTGGAGAGGTAGGTCACTTATTATCTGTGTCATGATGATTTCTTTTTATAGAGTTTGTGGCTTTCCCTCACTTCTCACTTCTCACTCTGGCTTAAGTGACCTCTTCTTTTTTTTTTTTTTTTTTTTTTTTTTTTCCCCCAATACACCATTACTCTGTTCTGCTCCCAGATTTAAAAAAGGCTTTTTTTGGTTTAAAAAAAAAAAAAATCCTATTTTTTTTATTATCTTTTCAGTTGTCCTTTTGGTCTGAAGGTAGGGTAGACAGGCACACATCCAGGGCAAGAACAGATGCTGAAGACCACTGAAAGCTCCATCATCTGTTTACCTGAAGAAGAGTAAAATTACTGCATCCCAGAGCTCTCCAAAGTTGTTTCCATCCTTTACAACTCTTCTTTTTTTTGCCATCCCTTTCTCTTGACTTACATTCTTGCCCAGGGCTTCCTGCCTGTGCATGGAGAAATGATCCCTGCTTGCTTTGGGAAGCCCCATGAAGGTCCATGGTGGGAAAGGTCACCCTAGGATATCTTGCACGGTCTGTATGAACTCCAGGAAGGCTGTGATGCTCATGTCTTGTGGGGCAGCCCCCATCTCCCCTATCCTTCTCCACAAACTCAAGCTGCAACAAACACAGGCTAGTGTTACCAGCTCCAGCCTTCTACCAGGTAACCACGGTACAACTCAGACCAGTTTCCATTCTCCCCTGCCTCTTTCCCCATGAATTAGCAGCTGTAAAACACAGCTATGGGCATCAACACCTCTTTCCATAATTCCTGCCTTCCAGAGTGGGGTAGCAGTCCCTGTTTCTCACCATCTCTCTCTTGCTCTCTTTTAGGGACAGGTACAATAATACTGCACATTACATGTCCTCCTTACAGCTAGCTAACTAATGATTACCATTATATCTCTGCCAGAACTAGGTAACTGCAATGTTCTTCATTATATATCTGTCTTAAAGCCAGTAACAGGAATACTCTAAATTATGCACCTTTCTTCCTTTTTCTCTGCCAGGCAGGTAATTGTTATGCTCATCTTTATGTCTCCTTCCTGGAGCCGTAATAGTTTTCATTGTAATCCCTCAGAGCTTATTATGGTAATGTTCCTTACTGTATATTTCAGAATCATAAGGGGGCATTTTTTAGTCACATCTGTGGTATTTTGCCTTCTGTATTTCTTACAATTTGAGTAATTAAAATACTCTCCTTAGGTTGACAGCTTTCAGAAGGATTATGCTTTTCCTCTCAGGGCTGTCTTGAGGGTTGGAGGTGTCCAGTAAAGTGGTCTCTTGATCTGAGAGTTGGCTGATGCCATATTCCTTTTGGATTTCAATAGTATATGCTATCCATGGCTGGGTTTATTATCTAAGCCACCATGACTAGGATCAGCTGGGAAGATGCTGAGAAGGGTTTGCTTTTCCCTGGTACTCAGGACTTACTTTCAGCCTGGAGAAGAGAAGGCTTCCAGGAGACCTTAGAGCAGCCTTCCAGTATCTGAAGGGGGCCTACAGGGAGGCTGGGGAGGGACTACTAACAATGGATTGCAATGACAAGACAAGGGGCAATGGGTTTGAACTGGCAGAGGGGAGATTGAAACTGGATGTTAGGAAGAAGTTCTTTGCAGTGAGGGTGGTGAGGCACTGGCACAGGTTGCCCAGGGAGGTTGTGGAGCACAGAAGCACAGAATGTGATCAAAGATCATATTCTGTGCTTCTGTGCTCCACAACCTCCCTGGAGGTGTTCAAGGCCAGGTTGGAGGAACAGGTGTACTAGTGGGAGGTGTCCCTGCCTATGGCAGGGGGTTGGAACTAGATGATCTTTGAAGTCCCTTCCAACCTTACCATTCTATGAAATTGTCCTGCGCATCCTCATTTCCATGGCCAGCACTTTGAAAATCGAGATGCTAAGCTGTTCAGAGGGACCATAGAATCACAGAATGGTTGGAGTTGGAAGGGCCCTCCAAAGCTCATCCAGTCCAAGCCCCTCTGCACTCAGCAGGGACATCCTCAATTAGATCAGGATGCCCACAGTCCTGTCAAGCATCACCTTTAAGATGTCCAGGGATGAGACCCCCAACCACCTCCCTGGGCAATCTGTTGCAGTGCTCCACTACCCTCCTGGTGCAGAACTTCTTCCTCACATCCAATCTCAATCTGCTCTGCTCTAATCTGAAGCCATTGCCCTCATCTTGTCTCTGCAGGCCTTTGCAAACAATCTCTCTGCAGCCTTTCTGCAGTCCCCTTCAGGTACTGGCAGGCTGACTTTCATTTCAGCCTTCTTACTTATCTCATTATGTCAAATCTGCAGTGCATTGGTAACTGAGAAAAGTTTCCCAAACTCAGCTATGACTTCTTGATTATTATTGAGAATTATCTTTCTGGGATTTCAGTGTTTTGTCTTCATTTTCTTTCTCACAGTACAACGCCTTTGCGCGAGGCCCTGCTGGAGCAGAAATTATACTGTGTGTTTTAGGTGATCTTCCTCCTTGCAGCATGTATACTAAACAGGTTAATAAGCCAGTCGTTGGAGATCAATTTATGTAAAATAACTGCAAGCTGCAAGCCCAATCTGAAAATCACTTGATAAACTATTCAGTAAATGTATCTGCATAAATACCACACAGGAATAAATTGGAACCGGATCGAGAGCAGAAAAGCAAGGCTACATTTGCAGCATGGTTCAGAGACGATAAATCAAATCAAACCAATTTTGTCTCCTGTTCCAGCTGTTATTAGAGAATCAAAATTCTGATCAGCCTCATGAAAAGATTTCCTTGTACTGGCTGAATCTCATAAGTGAGCCTGACTCTACTTGCAAGCCTCTGAAAAAAAAAGAAAAAAAAAAAGAACAAACCAAAACCCAAACAAATGGAAAGGCTGCCTGCCCATACCCCCAGCATGAACTAGCTGCAAAGTAAAATGCATTTCAAGAACCATTTTATTTGAACTTTGAGATGAACTGGAGCAGAAGCTGCTTAGGAGAGCAGTGCAGATCCAGGTTAGGGACATAACATATGGAGAACTCTCAAACTTCATGGGAAAGTGATAGGTATAGCTGAAGGAGGTAATTTCAAGAATGAAGCCATAGGAGTTGATGCAGACCTGTGAATAACATTACTTCCCAGAGCTGTGTTATTAAAATTGCCACCTTATTGACTGGTGTGGAAAGAACCCACAGAGGAAATCAGTTGACGGTATTAAGGTCTAATCACAACAGGTCAGTGAGAATAGAGGGCATTCTGCAGCTGAGAAGGAAGCAAAGAGCACCACATTTAGGAGATGGGCTCCTAGCAAAGCCAATCTAAGTGAAGTTGCCTTCAGCTTAGATGAGAAAGAGATGCTGGCAATATTTTTCATATGAAAGGAAATTGAATTCTTAGCCAGGAAAAGGAGGTGGGCAGGGAGGGGGCAGGGAATGAGAATTTAGTGTGACTGTGAAATTCCCTCTGTGGTAATCTGATCTGGAGACCAGCCAGTGGGGGGTGTCATCTGTCATTACCCGACAAGGAGAATTTCCAAGGCAGAACATCCAAAGGAGTCAGCAGAGGCGATTGGCGGCGGCGGCAAAAGTCCATCGGAGCTCGGATGGTCATTGCGCATCTCCTGCAGCAACAGCTCACACATAAACTAACATCACAAGGTATTTGGTGCAAATTGCTGCTGATTTCAGTGGGTGTAAAAACCAGGCCTGAAAGTAACAGGTAAAAAGAATGTGCTGCCCAAAGCGCTTCGCTTCTCTGTGCCTCTGTTGCCTGGATGAGATGCGCTTATGGCTCATTTTCCCCGTCTGTAAACCAGGTACGTGGGTGTTCCTGCCTTCCCCTTGCCTGCTGAGCAGTGAAAGGCTACCAGATTGCATCATAACCATAAATGCTAAATGTTCAATTTATCCACTTGAACCAGGCTGTGAATATTAATATGCTGGCTGCAATATAGTTCTGTGTAGCCCATCCCAGGCTGGTTTTATGCTCCCCAGACCATAAGTTCAGCACTACTGGCAGCTGCTAAGACAGCATCAAACAATTAGGCTCACTGTCTCAGATGAAGGCATTTTATGTTACAGCCCACCCAAAACAAAACAAAAAAACCCCAAACCCAACAACAACAAAAAAAAATCCAACAACAACAACAAAAAAAAAAAACCCAAAAGAAACAAACCCAAAAATCAACAACAAAAACCCCACAAACCCAAAATGAACCAAAAACAAAAAAAACCCAAAAAAACCCAAAAAAACCACCAAAACCCAACAACAGCAAAATAAACCCAAAAAGAGGCCCAAACCCAAAAAGAGGCCCCAACCCAAACCCAAAAAGAGGCCCCTGCTTAATATTGTACAATGACTAATTTAAAGGAATGGTTTATAGCTACCTGATAGTGACAAGGAAAAACAATAGAGTTATGCTGGGTCACTTAAATTCTACCAATCTCAGATAAAAATACCATAGAATCAATGATAGAATCCTAGTTGGAAGAGACTTCTGAGATCATCCAGTCCAACCTATCACCCAGCCCTATCCAATCAGCCCAATCCAATATGTCAGCAATGGGCAGCTGCAATGAAAGGCCAGCAACTTGCTGTCTGTCCTGGGTTAAGGGAGTGGACAGATGCTCTTTATGCCTTCCAAGAGGAGTAATAGAAATGCTCCACACAGGATAGGAAAGAACTGGAAATGTAAACAGAAGTGCTGCTCACAACTACATAAAATGGTACAAATACATCCAAAAGGCACAAATCCACAGTCAACCCCTGCCCACTGTTGTGGTAGGCCCAAACAGGCTAAAATAGGCTTATACATGTCTTGGCTTGCCCAGAGATGTTTCTCTGCTCTCCCTCTTTCTGTTTTGGGGAGAAGCAACTGTGGGAAAGAGGACAAAGAGCCTGGAGTCACTGAGTCTGAGGACTGTGGCTTGCCCAGACTTGTTTTGCATCCTGTGGTAAACAAGGTACACAGGCTCAGCTGTGTTCTGCCCAAATTTGGGTAAAGCAAGCCTATGGCTTCACCTAATATGGTCAAGCTTGGCTAACTGTCATTCTGATTTGGCTATTCTGTGTCCAAAGGCCCATTAGTCTTGGGCTGTATTGATAAAAGGAGATGAGCAGGTGATGCAATGTGCTCTGCCTTCTGTGCTCTGCTGTTGTATTTGTGCTTGCTACTGCCTTATTATATCCTGAACTGCCTGGAAACTGCCTTCCAAGAGCTTTCCAAAATCAGCCTCTAAACACCTCCACACAATCAGCCTGCACAGCCAGTGTGACACTGTGCCCAGACTGCACAGGGCATTGCATCCTGCCTGCCCCTGAAAGCCTCCTGCCAAGACAGGAAGTCCTGGAGATACACAGATCATCCAGAGGAGATCAGGACCAGGTCAGAGATTGTCTGCTTTCTTTCCCCAGCAGCCTGAAGCCTGGGAAGAATCAGAAGTCTCAGCAGCTGATAAGACAGTAACAGAACCCCCTGAAAGCATTTGGGTGCTGTCTGAAGCTGTAGCCAGCCCTGCCAGTTGAGAGATTATTTTGTGAGTGACTACTTAAAGCCTCTTGTAACTCACCGTTGCCTTCTGCCATGAGCAGAGAGGAGCTCCTTGAGGCCATCTAGTGGGCAAGCGGAGTACTGACCGCAGCAACCTTCTCTGCCAGTTCAATTGAGTTCAATTAATGTTTTATAGTCTATTATATAAAAATATAGATAATATAAATATTTAAATATATAGATTATGTAATTTATATTTTGTTTGTTTGTTTAGTTATTCATTTGTTGGTTTATTTCTAGATCTTGTTATT
>WBNM01007441.1:0-12328 GCA_013399055.1 Ramphastos sulfuratus
TTTGCCCCAGCAGGACACCCACATAGTGGCATGTTACTCTTATAAGCAAAATTATGACACAAACCTGGATTGAAAAACTGTTCTCACTGAATCTTTCTTACCTAGTTATTTCCTTTTATTGGGAAGCACTTCAAGGGCAGTAGAACAGGATGAATGGAGGCGTTCAGGCAGCTGAAACTGGTGAGACCTCTATATGGCTAGCCAAAGGAGCAGAGAAGGAAAGAGGTAAAGGAAACTTGTGTAGTTATACAAAACATTTATATTACCATACTACATTTAAAAACTTTCTACTGGAATTTAAAAAGACATCTTTCATGATTATCATCCTAATATCTTCATGAAAATGCATTACTAATATACCACATTTGAACTGCCATGCTACTGGTTTATCCTCATTTTTTTCAATTGACACTCATGTCTCAGTCTTTGTTTTTCAGATCTAGAATACTAAGTTTACCACTTGGAAAAGAAAAGGCATGGCTTCCAACATGGCAAACCCTGCTAACCATTTGCCATACTTCTTTGGCAATATTACACGTGAAGAAGCCGAAGAGTACCTGATGCAAGGAGGAATGAGCGACGGGCTATACTTGCTTCGCCAGAGTCGGAATTACCTGGGAGGTTATGCCTTATCCTTGGCCCACGGAAGGAAGGTTCATCACTATACAATTGAGAGGGAATTGAGTGGCTCATATGCTATTGCAGGCGGCAAGTCACATGCCAGCCCTGCTGAACTCATTAACTATCACTCAGAAGAAGCAGATGGCCTTATCTGTCTTCTGAGAAAACCTTTCAACCGGCCACTAGGTGTTGAACCCAAAACAGGACCCTTTGAAGATTTAAAAGAGAACCTCATCAGAGAGTATGTCAGACAAACTTGGAATTTGCAGGTAAATCCGTGCTGATTTTACTATAAACTGATAAATTTGAGTTAGGAGAATCATAGAATGGCCTCGATTGGAAGGGTCCTCCAAAGATCATCTAGTCCAACCCCCTCTGCACTAAGCAGGGGCATCCTCAACTAGATCAGGTTGCCCATAGCCCCGTCAAGCCTCACCTTGAATATCTCCAGGGACAGGGCCCCAACCACCTCCCTGGACAACCTGTTCCAGTGTTCCACTATCCACATGGTGAAGAACCTGTTCCTAACATTCTAAATCTGCTCATCCCAAGTTTGAAACCATTGCTTCTTGTCCTGACACTATAGGCCTTTGTAAACAGTTTCTTTACATCCTTCTTTTAGGCACCCTTCAGGTACTGGAGGGCCACTGTTAGGTCACCCTGGAGCCCCTTCTTCTCCAGGCTGAACAACCCCAGCTCCCTCAGCTTGCCTTTGTAGCAGAGGTGCTCCAACCTCCTAATCATTTTAGTGGTCCTCCTCTGAACACACTCCATCAGGTCCATGTCCTTCCTNCAGCCATTGAGCACCACCCTCTGCAGTGTGTTGTTTCCAGATGTTGCTGCTGCTGTGAAGTGTTTTTTCGTAATGGAGTCACAGCTGTTTCAGTTTTGAACAGTGCAGAGTTTTTCCCCCAGTGCATGCAGTAACTTGGTCATGAAATTCTACAAACTTAGGATTTTTATGATGCTTTGGGCTAGCACTGCCTTGTCCACCTGCATCATCAGATTTCCACAGGCACCAAAGTTAGCAAACAAGATAGAGAAATAGTTTATGCAATTGCTTTAGATTCTGAATTTTTATGGACTGATGCGCAGGCAGGCATGTCAACATGGTGACTCATTTTGCATTCTCCTCTCTTAGATAGTCTTGTTCCTTTGATGCTTATGAACAGAACATAGTTTCTTAACTGCAAAGCACTGCCTGTAAGTTTTTGTACTGCATGTGTAAAGAGAGAATGTTCCATGCTGAAGACGACAGGCTGTTTTTTCCTCACTAGAATGACTATGAAGAAATCAGTCTTAATATGGGAACACTAGCTGACATGGAAACATTAGTGTAGGGTTCTGAAAAGGAATATTGCTTCACCTTGGGATGCCACGAGTTACCTTTACAAACTCATGGAATTGTTCTGGAATATCTCATGAAGTTGATAATGAGGATTGTTCTGGCCTAGCTGCAGAACCCTGCAGAACCATGAGATGCACCTTTACGGAGTTATTGTAGGGGTTTTTGTCTCTTTTGATTCTAACGAGTAACCCTGTGTGTTCTGCTCTGTAAATACATGGAGTAATGCCAAATTGGAAAATCCTGGAAGTTGCACTACATTTACTACAACTGTTAAGGCTTATAGTTGTGTTTGTTTGGGGTTTTTTTTCTGATGAGGCCTAGCCTAATTTAGAAGAAAGTTGGTAAATTCAAGTTGAAAACTGATACCAGCAGCTTTTACCATAAGATTCTGGGCCAGATTTAGAAGTGATAGGTTATACCTGAAGTGTTAATATAGTTCACTCTAAAAGTGGAACTGTTCTGTCTGCTTTTGGGAAATTTGCATTGGTGCATTCAGTTTAGACATAATGCAACGGTGCAAAACGTGTTCAGTTTATTTCAGTAAAGTGCAGTAGGATGGGTAATGTGGTGCCATGTTATGACATCTGAGAGTGACACTAACTATATATAGCTATGTCTCATATAGTGTAAAAATATGAGGTGCAGTCAGGTCGAAATGCTGATATACTAATGCCTTATGTACTGGATATTTTTTCCTTTTGTTTCTCAGAGCTAAAGGAGGAATCCTAGCTTTGTGATGTTTAGATTCCCATATGTTTGTTACAGTTCTATTATCTTTATAGCAACCTGGTCTTTTCTTCATGTGCAACAAGTATGTACGTATTTTGCATGTCCCAAAGGCAATCCAGTATTGGGAATCGGCCTGTCATGTTTTTGTTACAGAAGACAGTTTGACTGTCCCACTCTTGTTTTTGCCACTCTCTAGGGGCATGCTCTAGAACAAGCTATCATTAGTCAAAAGCCTCAGCTGGAGAAACTGATTGCCACTACAGCCCATGAGAAGATGCCGTGGTTCCATGGGAGGATCTCTCGGGAAGAGTCAGAGCACCGTATCCTCATTGGGTTAAGAAACAATGGAAAATTTCTGTGAGTGCTTTTCATGTTGTATTCCTCTTTGCCACCCATGTTACTAGACCATTGCTTTGAATGAATCTCAAGTGAGAGTATGCTGCATAAGATGGCTCATTGACAGTCCAGCTTGATATAATCATCCCTGTACTAATCAAGATTAGACTTCCACTTAACTAAAGATGAGAAACAATTTTGATCAAATATTAGGTTAAATTCTAAAAGGATTGTGAAAGAACCACAATGCCAAGAAAAATTAATTGAAATTTGTTTTGCAGCTGAGAAGGAATACTAACAGACTGTGGTAGGTTAGCCTTGGCCGACCAGACTGCTGTCACACTCCTCCTCCTCAGCAGAACAGGGACAGAAGACAAGATGTAAAAGCTTATGAGTCAAGATGAAGACAAGGAGATTATGTAGCACTAACTCTCACAGGCAAAACGGACTTCATTTGGGGAAAAGTAATTTAATTTATTGTCAATTAAGAATGACTCGGACAGTAAAAAAATAACAACAAACACATAAAAAAAACCTCACCTTCCCCTCACACACCCACACCCCCAGTTTTCACAGGCTATGTTTCATTCCTTCACATCCAACTCCTCTTTTTACCAAGCAGCATGGGGAATGGAGCACCTGTGGTGAATCTATAGCAGCTTTTCTCTGTTGTTCCTTCCTCCACATGCTGATCCCTACTGCAATGCAGGCCTTCCACTGGAAGTATCTTTAAGTAAATACCCACCTGGTTGAAGACCTGCAGTGTGGACATCTGCTCCACCATGACTTCCATGAGCTGCCAGGGGCTCCCTGCTCCAGTGCGTGGAGCATTTCCTCCCCACTTCCTCTGCATCTGTGCTGCTGCTTCTGTTTTATATTTCTCCCTTTGTTGCTGCCTGCTAGGCATTTCTCCCACACTTTCTGAACAATGTTTTCACATAGATGGAGGCACTACATACATACCTGAGGGGCCTGGCGGTGTCCTGCAGGGGTGTCTGTCAGGGCTAGCAGACCAGCCCTGGCCTTTTCACAGAGCCTCTGCAGCCACACTGCCAAAGCCTGACCACCTGCAGCAAGTACACTGACTTACCAAAGTATTAGAAACACAAGCAAACTGTCTATGTTAATGCCTGTTGGGATCCATAACTGTCAGTTTTCCTTGGGACAGTGGTGGTACCTGGTATTGTAGTTACGCAACAGAAGGGATCACATTTACTTTGGTAATGCCATCTCGTGTCTGCCACTGTCTGCATTTATTTGACCTCACGCTGTCTTGTTTTTTGAGTGCAAATGTGTCATTTAGGTTAATAACTAACAACCATCATCTTATGAAGATTAGAGCTGGTCAAAATCTTACAAGAAAACTGTTTTGCTTTTGGAAAATCTCTTGAAAAAAGTTGTGTTTTTACTAAGCTATTTTCCTTACTCCCTACCCCGAACAGAGAAATCTATATAATAATAGAAAATTAAACTTAAATGTCATGGCCAAGGAAGAATCACATAGAGCTGTATAATTCCTGAGAGAAATTTCATCACTTTACCTATGTAGTCTCCTTTGGCGCTGAACTGCCTTTGACTTTTTTTAAGCTAGTGGAAGGTAAAACCACAGGAGTGTGGGATGGATATGCCAAAAGTACCAACTTTTCACTTTACCAATTTGCCATAATTTTGCCATACTAAGTCCTAATGTAGATGCAGCCTTCATACATTTCTGTGTTTCTGTTTTAGTTGCCCGGGAAACAGTAACTCCTCTAAATATTTCCAGTAGAGTTAATTCCTGTCACATCATACCTACGAATATGTTGATTGTACTGACATTCCATTTCTTGAAATCCATTTCCTTCTCTCAACCTTGATTTTTAATTTGTTTTGTGGTGACTCTCGCCCTGGTTTTTGGGGTCACATCTATAGAGGGCCATTCGTCTGGTTGCTTTTGTCATCGTTTGTAACGAAGAAAAGTTACAGAAGTTCATAGAGCCAAAGATTCCCACAGACACAGATTCATCTTTTCTGAATGTTGCTCCTTATAGTGTGAGATAAGTTTCATCAAATTGGTGATAATAGTTGCCGTTGTGATTACCATGACAGCATTATCATACCACCTCACCTTTTCATTGCCCTGTGATGTTACTAGTTTCTTCTGCTATTTTTCAGACACAGAGGGAGATGGATATGTAGTTGGAAACAAAGCAGCAACCCTTTCATTTAATGACCTAATTTGTCTAAAACATTATTGTTTTCTATAGTAACTTCTTGCTAAATCAGTGTTATGTCATCTGAGTCATGATGTCCTTCATGTATTAAAGCTTGCAGCTTTTCCACTTTACCTCTTACACACATTGTTTTCTGTATGTTCAAAATGCTTCTCTTCTGGGGGAAAAAATATGCTAGTTTTTCTTCAAAGAAGTGGATTCTTTAGCTAACATTTCTTAACGAAAGGAATGGGCTTTGGAGTGATATAGTGTAATGATATAGTGTAATTGTTAGCAGATTTGACATTTTCAATCTGTTATAGATCCTAGTCTTTTTTAATTTTTTGTACAGGTTTAAATAGCAATATCTCTCATAGTTTCCTGTTTCCCTTAGAGATGGCCTAGGAGGCATTTCTAGTGCTGTTTGTAGTGACATGTTTGATGAGCTATGGAGGGAGCAGTCAGACCTTCTCTTGTGGGACTGGTTGTGCAAGTGGGAGTTTATCTTTATTTAGCTCTCCTGAAACTCAGCTGCTTTCACATCAGATAGATGAACACATAAAAGGGAAAATGCTAACTTTAAAGCTCAGTTTAAAGCACAAAAGTGCAACTGAGGCTTAAATAATATGAAAACATAGCTAGTAGTTTGTAAGGCTTGTGTCCCTCTTGCTAAGGATAGTACCACTTACTTCTGCACCTATAGGATGCCTTCTGATGCATTAGTTGTTCTTTAGTGCTCAGTAACCAATTAGCTGCTTTTCACTTTTACACTGCTAGGGAATAAACAGGATGAGATCTTCATCTGCCTGGTTCAGCAGCCAGAGCAGCAAGAGATGTGAGGTGTTGTTCATTTGTATCAGAATTGGTTATTTTTCCTTCCAGAGGTCTTGAGCCCTTAACATTGGTAGACTTAGAGGTTTATAGCAAATAATGGAAGAACAGTCTAATTCAGAGAGGTTTTCTGTTCTCTGCAGTGGTGACCCTAGCATGGACTTCCTCAGCAGGTGTTGAGAAATATACCACTCATTTGTTATCGAACTGAAAAAAAATAGCATCAAAATTACTGGGTGCTAAAGAGGCATATTGTTTTACATTTCAGGCACAAGTATCACTTAGTTTGTCCTTACCTAGCAGAGGCACATGTCAGAATCTTCTGTGCATCTGTGGACACCTTGTGCTTGTGAACATAGGACTGTTTTTTCTCACAGTGATTGACATGCTCAAGCCTGGTAGCTGACTGAAAGGAAGAAAAAATTAGAAACATTCAATGCCTAAGAGGAGTTCACTTGGTAGGTAGGAATTGAAGTCTGAAAACACAGGGAAGCTAAATTTTCAATAAGACAATATATTCATAGTCTGTTAACAAATCCACAAGCAGGTGCAGGTATATGCCAAAGATCATCTTGTTTATTATGAAAAAAGAATAAATTTTAGCAGGGTAGAGTATTTTTTCATATTACTTTCTAAGGGTCTTTAAAACTTCATTGTATCAGAAATCTACCTTGAAAACAAAATCCAGTTACAGTGATCTGTGTGAGAATATATCTAACACTTGGGTTTCTTTGCACTCTTTACAGCACTACTACAACATTGTCACATGTGGATTTTTTTTTTTTTGTATGATAAGCATGTAAATAATTGAAAAGCTTCCTGATTGCAGTTCAAAATGTCATGAATAGCATCATAAATCTAGCACTAAAACTTAGTGAAACTGCTGGGAAGTTTCTGATCTAACTGTGGCTGTTTTACTATGGAATTTTCAAAGCTCTTTTAAAAGTTTTTGTGATGACTGAGAAGTCAGTGACATAGGTATGTAGGTACTACAGAGTTTGTTTTCAAATCAATGACATAAAATAGGAAGCAGTGCTCATGTCTTCCAGGAAGAACACTTATGAAAGCTTGCCACTCTAGCCACAAAATATGGAGAAAAAAATTGTAGCAGAGGAATAGAAGGAAAATATTATCTCTCTAAAATGACCTGAAGAGTAAGTGAAAACAGAGCTTTTATTTAGTCTCAAGCCCTTCCTAGTGCATTAATACTACTTTGCACACAATGTAGGATGCTGGTTCTTGCCAGACTTCTGTTTTTCATTAGACTTAGCCTGATAGGGAGCTTAGTTGTAGAATATGATAATCAATGTAGTCTAGGTGATCACAGATAATGCAATTAATGTTATTAATATTGTTACTGATGCTATAATAATATTAACATTAGTAATATGTAATAGCATTGATAATACTGTTACTATTATCTATGTGAATACATGTATGTGTGGGGCAGTTGCAAAATAAGTTAAAAATTTTCTAACACTGTCAGATTAGTAGTGTAAGAAGTACTAGTTTCCTCTGCAATTTCACATAGGAAGCAACACTGGTAAATGTGTGGTAGCTCTTGGCACATCTTGGTTTGTCATTGGTAGTGACCCCTTCAGTTATATGAACATGTGATCTTGCATCTGTATTAAGAACGCAAAATTCTGAAGCAGAAGAGAGGTAAACAGATATTCAGAAATACTGCTGAACTAAATTCAGCATGAAGGAAATTGTGAGTGAAGACACTGTAATTAGCAGTTTAGTCTCCATAATCCTTTTGTATGGGTTCATAGCCTTGGGTAGTTAGCATAAAATGTGGACAGTTATGCAAAAGGGAAGTAAAAAATAATTTTAGCATTATAAGAATGTCATCAATTTACAACTACATCTACTAAAGAAGGCACAACCTGTTTAGACTATTAGAGTGACTCACAGCACTGCTCATCCTGTCATCTCATGACATCTAGAGACTAAGCTGTTTGTTAGATGTTGCAGCAGTTAATGCTAGGAACAGTATTTCAGAATAACAGGTTTTAAAATGCAGTGGTCCTTAGGACTTTTTTATTTTGTCAGATGAAAATTTTGTTTTTCTGACACGTGGCAATCTATATTTACATTAATCTCATTGCCCATGTTTATGAGTTAACTACTGCTGGCATGTTAACTAGTGATTTATCTGACCTTGTAGAGTATACTTAAAAATATCTATCAGTATTATGTTTGTATCCATAAATGAAACTGGACCTTGCTGACATCAGACAGGGTGAAAACAGTCCAAGTAACCGTGACCTTAATTCAGGGATATTAATTATTAAATTCCTCTTCAAAATGCCAAGCAATTCCTAGGCTTAGATGACCATAAAAAAATTCCAAAATAAGTTATGAAGTACATACAGTGAGTCATGATTTTAGCTTCCACAACAGCCTAGATGATGTCCACAGCTCTTTGGGAGAGCTGATCTTTAGTTATATACATAGTTCAGTGCTGCTTGCACACCACTACAGTAGGGTTGTGGCTTCTCAAGGCTAGCTCTGTGCTGTGTGCTTCAGCAGCAGAGTGGCCCAAATGTGTGAAGAAAAGATGGGAACCCTGACTGAGACAGCTGTACTGGGAGATCTCCTGATGCAGCTGCAGTTATACAGTAAAGCTATTTGTTAGGGATTTGGTGGAGCAGTTTTTTTTGCCGGCAGGGCAGTGCCACCGAAATAGAATTGCAATGATGTGATCCTTCTTGAATGCTTCGTCATTGTGCAGCACACCACAATAGCTTTATCAGGAGATCAAGTTTTAGGTTTCATTGTAGATAGCAACAGTGCCTGGCTGAGCTAGCTCCCGAATTTGGTGGTGTACTGACATTTCTGAATCAGCTTTGAATGTGCTACTAAATAGAGGAAAAGAAATTATGTAAATTGAAGCTTGCAGTCAATCAGTGCTTTCTTTTATATGATCCTTCTATAAATGGCATAGAGTTCATCCCTTGTTCTGAAACCTGGAACATGTGCAGCGTGCCTCAGGTATTAGAAGAAATAATGAATAGCCATGTTGTTGTTAACATTACAAGAAAGATGGTCGTAAGGGCAGGCAAGCAGGGAATTGCTAGAACTTGATAAGCAGTGGGTAATGTCAAGTATCTGGCACCAAGGAAGTTGTTACCACTGAGAAGGCATGCTCTTGGATTTAGGAGTGAGAATAATTTCATGTTGTTTCTAAAGCAAGCATTTTGCTGCTTTTATTTCTTTCCATTATTCTCAACTGTAGAATATTGTAGCTTTTTTTTCTGACACAGTCAATGAGGCATACTGTAGTAGCAGTTTATGTTTTTTTACCCTCAGGGACTTTTTTTCCTTTAGAAAGAAAGAAATCATTTGGTTTTTCACTTGAAAGCAGAAAATACTGGGACATGATTCTTTTTTTTCTGCCAAGCAAAAATACTTTACCAGAGGAGAGAATGGATGGCTATTTACTCAGTCTGTAAGAATACTCCAAGCAGTTATTGTTTGCTGTTTTGAGTATCATTCACATGCATTCACAAAACATAAAAAATACTCAAGCGTAGATTGCATGAAAATTAAAATAAATAACTAAACCATTATTGCTTTGCATCATGCAACATTTTGATTTTTTTCAGTTTCTTCTAAAGTAGCTGTTTTAAAATTTATATCATATAAAATCCACATACCTTGGTGCTTCTCTAATGTGCATTTGGATTTGCTCTCTGTGAAGTTATTTATGTTTCTGATTAATCTCAGTGGATGAAAGGGCAATATTTTTTATTTACAAGTGTATGTAATCTTTAGGTTTTTCTTCTGTAGATCAGTAATATTCTGCAGTGGCATGAAATGAAAGACCAGGTGATACTTCACTGATTCATTCCTTCCTTGCCAAATACGCTTTTGAAAAGAAATTACAGCTTGTTAAAAAGAAGATTTTTTTGGTGCTGTTTTGTTGTAATTTTGTATTGAACGAGAGTAAATATTGAGTGTCATTTCAGAGCACATTAAAACAGAGAGTGCATTTGGAATTTAGGAGTATTTTTTTTCTCAACATTCTGAAAATTGCTACTTTGTGAAGAAGGAAAGTTTCATATATAAAGGGAGCCCTCAGATCTGTTGAGATGACCTGGAGTAGTACAGGCAGCACAGTCAAGAAGGTGTAAAAACCTTGATTTCCATTTTAAGAGGCTTCAGTTTATAACCTTTCACTTTCATCAGCTTTTTTCTTTGATTCCATTTTAAACGGTATCTGTAAGGTCCTGGATACTGTGTACCCAGGTGAAGTACTGAAGGCTTAACCTAAACTAGACAGCCATTACCACAGCCTACAAAACTAAAATGAAGTGTGAAGCATGGCCTGTAACAATCCTCATCACCAGAAGCAGTTAAATTTTTGTGTTTGGACTGCAGTGGCAAGTTCTGTGAGAACTACTTTTGTACCAGTAAGGAATCTGATTGCCAAAACTAAGACATTGGCCATTGCTTCAGTGCTCTTGATGTTTTTTGCCTTCAGATGTATTTTGGAAGGTAGCAGTACTTCCTATTGCATTTTGTAGAGATTCAGATAGTGCTGCAGTTGACTGGCTACTGTTTGAAATAAGAAACTTAGACCATATCCCCAGGGGAACAAGGCTTCCTTTGGATCTTGGTCAGGTATAAATGTTAGAATGAAGATTTTTTTACATGCACAGTAACAGAACTCATGGGCAGAAGTTGCCATGACACTCAACTGCAGATGTTTTCAGAGTTACACAGGTACTAATTTCGGGGAAGAAAAAGCTTAGAGATACAGTCTTATAAACCTGATCTTTACCTAAATCCTTCACTAGATACTGATAGGGCTGTGTGAGTCTGTGCTATGTTCTTTAAAAATCACGACTATTTTCTTCCACTGATGCCTGTGCTCTCAAGAAACGTAATAACTTGCAAATGTGAATGTTTGAGTATAGCTCTTGGTACTGGAGCTACCATTTCTTCACGTGAAACAAGTAATCTATTGCATTTTTATAAACTTTCTCGTGCTGTATTCCGAACAGAAGTCTGAATGCAATGAAATGCCATTCATTTGTGGTTTAGAAGCAATGCTCTCTGTTCCGAAAATATTTTTCTAAGCCTTATTTGCTAGAAGCAAGTCAAGGGAAAACAAAACAAAGGTCATTCTTCATTTTATAAGAACCTGATTCTGTCCACTGGGCAGACAGCACAGGAAATGAGCATGCTGAGAAAATACCTGCATGTCATGAAAAACCACAATGCATTTCAAGTTGCTTTAGAAACACTAGGCAAGTCGCTTTGGTTTCAGAAAAAAACCAGATGCTACTTCCCTTTTCCTTCGTCCAGTGTCCTGTTCACTTCTTAGGCAACGAGAGTCATTCTGTGTGAGTAGCTCAGACTAAACACATTATTAGTATTAGTTCAGCCTCGAGTAAGTCAGCCAAGAAGCAGTATTTAATGCTTGCCTCTACAGTCTACTCACATGTGACAGCAAGTACTTGTGTTGCACCAACAAAGCTTCCCAACACCACTCTTAGTGAACATATCCTGCTGAATCTCTATTCATGTCCCTGAATCATCATTTCTGAAAACACAAGTCTAGCTCTAGTGCTGTTTTACTGTCAGCAGCAAGTGAACACTGGCAACTCAAAATAAAAGAAAAAGCCTGCTTTCTAAACTTAGAAATGCTGTGCCAGTTATGATGGACCTAGTAGCAAATTCTTACTTACTTTGAGTCCAGTCACCAGAAGATGCTGGTCTCAGTGTGAGCCAGCCTTGAATACAATTCTGCAACACTTTACAGGCATCTCAGATGTTGTTTACAGATCTCACAGAAGAAGGAGATCATCGTGGCTTCCTGTGAATTTTACACAATGTTTTTATATAAAACCACAGACTGGTGAAGTTTAGACCACAAATAAAGCCCAATACTATGTGAAATTCCATGTGAATTTCACCTGAAGTCTGCTGCAAAACATTAATGTCTTTAGAGAAATTATAACTGATGATTACAGAAGCGTATGAGTGTCAGTGCACAAGGAGTTCCCTTTATTTGTATTTCACTTAATATTCTTTTATTATTTTATCCTCTGCCCTTACTGTCGCTTTGTTATTTTTATATGAAAAAGATGATCAGAGGGCTGGAGCAGCTCTCCTATGAGGACAGGCTACGAGAGTTGGGGCTCTTCAGCCTGGAGAAGAGAAGGCTTTGAGGAAACCTTATAGTAGCCTTCCAGTATTTGAAGGGGGCCTGCAGAAAGGCTGGGGAGGGACTATTTACAAGGTCTTGTAATGACAGGAC
>WBNM01007441.1:12357-53499 GCA_013399055.1 Ramphastos sulfuratus
TTAAAAGAATTTCAAGCCAGATGCACATTCATAGTAAGGCATAACCCTGAACATCTCTCTTATTCCTACAGTATCCGAGAAAGGGACAACAATGGTTCCTATGCCTTGTGTCTGCTGAATGATGGAAAAGTACTGCATTACCGTATTGACCGAGACAAGACAGGAAAGCTCTCCATACCGGATGGAAAAAGATTTGACACACTCTGGCAGGTCTGCTAGATTTGAATCATTTGGTTGTCTGTCATCATGTTTCCGTATAACTGACTAGGACAGCTTGTTTTACTGTGCTGTGTGACAACAGTCTTTACCTAAACAGCAGCAGGCTTTGGCAGTTTATTTGTCAGGATTCCAATTTTATGTGGTTTCTATACATGAAGAAAATACACATTAATATATAAAGCTGTGTAAGTGTGAAGAGTTATTTTTAAATGTGATGTAGCAACTTGGCTGAGTTCAAAATTGCTGTACTTATTACTCAGTTAGCTGAAACTTCTCTGGAGTGGAGGACCATTTGCAAATGCAAGTGTCCATATTCAACAACAGCTATGGTAGTTACAGTGTTTCACTAATGCCATTTGTGACAGCAATAAAGAGTTCTAGGAGGCACAGAAAGAGATGGTTTAGGTTGCCATATGCATAGTGCATTCTTGTCTTTGAAATTCTCTGTTTTCAGGTTACTAAGGTTACCACCAAAGTATGTCTGAATTCTGCTAGAGATTAAGCAATTAAGGAATGTGTAACTGACTATGACATAGTCAACAATAAAACTGAATTCTGGAGAAGTGACTGTGTAAATTGAAAAGGCTTATGGAACTGAAAATCCTACAGAAATCTTATGTCCTTTTGATTAAAATTCTATTAATTAATATGTAAAATGAGTCACAAACCTAAAATGTGAGTCTTTACTCACATATATTAATTCTGAAGCTTTCCTGTAAATGTCCTGCATATTACTTTACTGGATTCTCTTGAAATTTAAAAGAACCTATGCTGTCTTATAATTTTTTTTATTATGTCTGCAACTCTTTCACTCACAGACCCCCTCCTTTCTACCCAAATAGGCCAAAGCCAAAACAGCAGTAACAAATCTATAATAATAAAATGGCATGGAGGGACAACACAGAAACACAAATGGCCACAGCTATTGGTGCTATAGATTCATTAAATGCGTACATCCCATTGTGCTTTTGAGGGCCAAAGAAAACAATGCTTATTATGACAATTCCTGCACTGTAGTTATACCCAGCTTAAAAACAAACAAACCAGCAATGGAAAAAAAAAAAAACAACAAAACAACAACAACAAAAACAACAAAAAAACACCAACAAACAAACAAAAACAAAAACAGTGGGTGCAAATTCAGAGGTATAAAAAGAGGTGATTTGATCAGCATTACAAAGCAGGTTAGTAGCAGAATCAGTGTAGAATACTGAGTCTTGCAAATTCAGTTCCTGAATCAAGTTCCAAGTTTATCTACAAGGTTACTTCAGAAACATGTGCCCTAGTAGAGAGAAGTAAAGATGAGGTAAGAACATGTGCAGTAAAGATCTGCTGTATGCCCAGTTAATTTGCTAGAGTATATACCAATTGTACATATGCACACAATTTTAAAGAGTTAGAACATTTAATTATACCTCCCTGACCTCTTCATCTTTTTTCTCTGTTTTTTTCCCCCCTCTCATTTTGGTAGTTAGTTGAGCATTATTCATACAAACCAGATGGATTATTAAGGGTTCTTACCATTCCCTGTCCACGACTTGGCTCAGAAAATGGTGAGTTATTCCTATTATTTTCGTATGTATAAGTAGCCATACTAATGGTGATAAAAATGAATGCATTATTTCCACTTCCCATGTAGATGGGTGTAGATTATGGTATTTTAAAGTTAGGTTAAAAAAAAAAGAATCATTAATGCCAGATTTCCCAGTTTTCAAGTGAGTTAAGACCTGCCAGACCATGCAGGATAGAGGCAGCTCCTGTAGGTAACAGAGGCTACAAATTCTTGTTTTCGCTAGCTCTGCACTGGTTAGGCCACACCTTGAGTACTGTGTCCAGTTCTGGGCCCCTCAATTTAAGAGGGACATTGAGGTGCTTGAGCATGTCCNAGTGTCTTTGCTGCTTGAAGTGTGCTACTTGACACACACTGATGAGGTAGTTGTCCCAGCACTTTGGCAGTGATCCCTACTCCAGGATCAGGTATATCAGTAGTGCTGCTGCAGGCATTCAAGTTGAGTGCAGTGCAAGGTGCTCACCCAACAGGTGAGCTGCTGGTAGATCAGGAGTTATTTGCCATATTCAAGAGAAAAGGGCAGAACAAAGCACTTCATGCTGAAAATGGCATCAGAGAGACATTCCTTGGTAACTTCAAGAAAGGGAAGAGAAGGGAGAATGTCCAAAGATGCAGTATGTTCTTTGGCTTGTTTCTTCTTTAATGTCATGTTAAATACTAATGAGACCTTATCTTCCCTCTTGCCCTGACTGTTAGGGAAAAAGGGTCTAAAAATGTTGCATGTGCCTGATCCTTCTCTAACTTGTGCTGTTCCAGAAGAGTTGTTACCTCTCTAAGGTCTTTTTCTGTCAGTCTGACTGTATGCCAATGCTATAGTGAGAGGTTATGCCTGTACTTTGAATTATTTAGACATTGCACATACTTTTGTCCCTATGGCAGCAAGCACCAGAGTCTGATGCATATTACAGACAAAAGCAAGGATGCTGGGCAAACAAGAAGGACTGTAATGTGATTGACAAGTTAGAAAGTTGTTCCTCTATATGAAATGTTCTGTTCTTGCAACGCATTTCTCACCTTGCTGACAATCCACCTATGTTTGAATCTTTTACAGATAATGTTGTTTTTAACACTCGTCCTCTTCCTGGAACACTTTCTAAGGTAAGAGTAGGTGGTGATAGAGCAGTGGCATTCATGTGAGAAGGCTTACAGTCACATGCTGTTCTAGGAATCCTAATGCTTGGATATTATAGCCACTGTGAATTTGTTTTTCTGGGGAAATAAGCAGAAAGTTGAGAAGAATAAGCTTAAAATATTCTTGTATGATTACTGCTTTCATCAGTGTTTTGCATGAGCTACTTACTTGATTTTGTGAACTTTTAAAATACATATAATGTATGTGGAAAATAAGTATTTTTCATATGCAAAAGCCTCATTGATAATCACATTCTGTAGTGACTGTATCAGTGCTAGAAGGAGAGGTACTGTTTTGCTTATGTTGTCCATTTTGAGAATCTGCTGACTGAAGCAGAAATGGAAGTGCAATTTTTTTTCAGATTTGGTATGCGTAAGTTAGCTGCTTTGCACAAGGGTTAGATTCCTTGTGCAATGAAATTAAGGGCAGTTCTCTCATCTACTCCATGAAAAGTGAGCAAGCCCATCTATGAATATAATTGCCTGAATTCTTAGAGTCCATTATTAGAGGAGCCACCTGAGGTGTGATACCTAACACCATTTCATTCACCTGTAGTTGATCTCATCTGAAATAGGAAGTTTAATTTAGCTGTTTCACTGCTCCCTGGAAAGCCTAATCATCTAGGTCATTACGTTGATGCAATCCCACACTAGAGAAAAAGATGTTTTTGTTCAAATAGGCAATTACATTGCTTCATCGTTTCCCATATTTTAGCAATCCTCTTTGTAAAAACAAACCAAAAAAATATTCAGTACTTCAGAAAGTTCAGAAACTACATCTTAATTATGATAGGGTAAATAATATGAAGATAAATTGCACATCCTCTACATAAGGGTATGAACATGTTTCAGTACTGTTGAATCCCTGTGTGTCCATAAGCAACTATTTGCATGCACCACTTTCTAAAACTCAGAAGCCCTTTTAAATCATTGGAAATTATGCAACTAAAACCTAAAACCGGCATATTTTTTTTTTTAAATAAAATCTTGTCCAGAGATTTGGAAAATTTTGCAGTTTAACTGTAAATGGAAGTAAATTCAAGAAATCTTACTTTAGGTACGTGTTACATACACCAATGATATTCCAAACCCAAGATCTGAAGTTGCTTTGAAGCTAAGAGAGTATGTCAACTGTAGAAAGATCTGCTGCATGATATGCAAGGCAGACTGTCTAGGTCATTACTGCAAACTGTTTTGTGTAAGGACATGGAGTAAAATTTAGAACTTCAGAGAAGGGATTTTTGCAGTATTTGCTAAGGTGCCAAGAACAAACTTAGAGTAACAAAAAGTTACTGTTTCTTTTCACTTTTTCTGTTTAATGGTACTATTTCCTCTACAAAAAGAAGGACTCTCTTGATGGGGTTTATGTGAGGATGATTTCTCCATGCAGACTATGGAGGGTCACTCCTTACTTTTCTCAGCACCTGTATGGACTACAACTTTTCTTGCCTTTCACCAGAGGCTCTGTGACTAGATTTATGGTGATATTAATCCCCTTTGATTCTGCAAATTATTTCTTTCTCCCTAAAGATCATCCCAGTATGTATTTAAATCTGCAGAGGAACTTTTTATGTGAATTTCAGATCAGTTCTTGTCATTACAGTGAAGCTGCAAACCTCTGGCCACTTCCCAGACTCTTTACTTAACCTTTTTCAGTATTCCATTCGTTTAGCCACAGTCTATCAGATAGTGATAACAGACCTAAGCATTACGAGTGCAGTCGAACTTAGACTACTACTGCTGCTGTCCCTGATTAAAGATTCCTCTTAGTATGCATTCTCATGTCTAATACAAGTGGATGAGTTAAGCAGTCTTCCCATCAAGCCAGTACAAGTGACTGCTTGGTCAAGTGCTGGAAACTACTCTTGGAAAAGTATAAGGAGCCATGGTCACCCTATGCAAAAGAGCACTTAACCCCTTAGAGAATTTGTCTGTTGCAAAGCTATAGCTAAGAAGTGCTTCAGGTTTTGTTTATTCCCAGTATGGAAAGAGATTTTGTGAGGTAAAAGAAAATAGTGGATTCGGTAAGGTTTCTCAGTAGGCAATACCTCAATGTTTATATATTGCAGCTGTGAAGACAGTCAAGCACCAAAGAAGTTTCTGTTCTTCCAGCAAGAATAGGGACTACATGGCTATCCTTGTTATTCTGAAACAAAAGATACTTTTCTGTGTGTATGATCAAGCAGGTTTGGGGTTTGATTTTTTTTTTTTTTGTTGGTGGTGGTGGTTGTTTTTTAAGGGAAAATACCATTTTAAAAGCTATCTTTTCAGAAAAAAAATATATCTAAATGCATCAATTAAAAGGTCAAAACATCTAACTGTCAGTCAGTTCAAAGGCTGTTTAAAGTGGCTGAGGATGTGGATCAGATCATTATTTCAACCTCAGCAGTAGCCTAAGTGCTTGATCAGTAAATACTGCATTGTAGCTTTAATTGGGCAGTTATGTTACCTCAATGACCATTTCTCTTAAAAGTATCTTTGTACAGAACACTACTGCACAGGTGAAATTTGAAACCTGTTCATTTTGGGGTTTGATTAGTATCAGTTTCCATGCTTTTTGCTTCAGTAACCACATTGTAGGACCAAGATATGCTTCAGATCTTGCTTGATATGCAAAATCTTGCTTCTGATCTTGAGTCATACTTCATGACACTAAAGTTGCCTGAATGTATCAGGGAATGGCTTAAGTTCAGAATGAAAGGCAGGAGAGACATGCTGTGGAAAAGATCTGGGGAAAGGGCAGTATGCTTGAATTGAAAAACTACCTTAAGGTACATCTACCGATTCAAGAAGGTTTGACAGTAATATAGTTCAAATAAAATTTGGTGCTAAGATTTTCTGTGCTACATTGTGTTTGATGCATCATATGCTTACTTACAGGTACCACAAGAGAAATGTGGGGAGTGTTTTGTTCTTATATACTGCTGTTACTATGTTATGAAAATTACTGGTAGGATTTTTGCTGATACATTCACTATTCCTCTTTGATATTGTGGTTTCTAGAGTTGGGCAGGAGGTGGAATTATCTCAAGACTCAAATCGTATACCTTTCCAAAGGCTGGCAGCAAAAAGGTGCCTTGTACAGTCTTTTTAGGTTTTTGACTGTTTAAAAGACTGACACTTGCCTAATTTCACTCTTTCCCCCTCTTTTGGCTTGCTGTTACTACATGTGCGTGTTGGCTATTAATTAGATTGTGAAGGTTTTGTAAGCTTTCTGCTTCTTTGCTGATTATCTGCATCATTACAGCTTTGATTTTATAACTAAAGCAGTAGTTTTAAAAAAGTTTTAAACTGAGGACTGTTTTTTAGAAATTTCTCACATTCCAAAATATTAGTGATCTAATATATAGTAATATATGATAAAATAATAATATAAGTGATAAAATGTTGGTTTTTTTTCAAAAACCTCACTCTTAGGATATCTAAATTGTATTTGTATCCTGAACTATCATTCCTGTGGAGAGAATTGACTTTTTACACAATGCTATGGCTACATTTAGGAAACAATTTGTTAATAACAACAAAAAAAAAGTATTGTTATAGAACCTATATGCACAAATCTTGTACTGCATCGGCATGAATGAAGTTTGGGCAAGTATAAGATGTCAAAAGACCAAACAGAATGGGAATTAAGGGGTGTTGAGCACTGTAATAATGAAAATACTGCTGCATGGAAGAAAACTATGCTACCCGGTAATTGAGGTCAGGGTGGGCCGTGTAGTTAGGAGCTTTATTTGCATGCTTGAGAGTAACATGTGTGTTCCAGTTCCACCCACAAGTGGATGGAACTCTCTTTTGTTTCATAAAATCATAGAATAGTAGGGGTTGAAAGGGATGTCTGGAGATCATCTAGTCCAACCCCCTTGCCAAAGCAGGATCACCTAAGGCAGGCCACACAGGAGCACATCCAGTCAGGCTTTGAAAATACCTGTTCCAGTGCTCTGTAACCCTCACAGCAAAGAAGTTTTTCCTCACATCGACATGGAACTTGCTGTGTTCCAGTTTGTATCCATTGCTCCTCATCCTGTCACAGGGCATCACTGAAAAGAGATTGGCCTCTTCTTGAAACCCACCCTTCAGATATTTGTAGACATTTTTAAGATCCCCTCTCCATCTTCTCCAGACTAAACAGCCCCATCTCTCTCAACCTTTTGTCATAAGACAGGTGTTTCAGTCCCTTAATAATCCTTGTAACTCTGCATTGGACATTCTCTAGTATTTTCCTGTCCATCTTGAACTGGAGCCCAGAACTGGAGCCAGTACTGTAGATGTGACCTCACTAGGGCAGAGTAGAGGGAGGAGAACCTTCCTCGAGCTGCCGGATGCTGTCTTCTTGACACATCCTAGAATTCCACTGGCCTTCTTGGCCACAAGGACACATTGCTGAGCCATGGATAATTTACTGTCCACTATGACTCCAAAGTTCTTTTCCACAGAGCTGCTTTCCAACAGGTCAACTCCTAATCTCTACTGGTGCATGGTGTGCTTTCCTAAATTCTATGCTTACCTTTGTTGAACTTCATTAAGTTCCCTTATAGTTTCTAGTCTCTCCAGATCTTGCTGAGTGGCAGCACAACCTTCCAGTGTATCAACCAACCCTCCCAGCTCTGTATCATCACCTTCCAACAGGACACTGTGCCATTAGTCATGACTCTCAGCTTACCTAGGAGGATGTTATGTGTCAGAAGCCTTGATTAAGTCAAGGTAGACAATATCCACTACTCTCCCTGCATCTACCCATTCAGTCACACCATCACAGAAGGCTGATTTCCCCTTGGTAAATCCGCGCTGGCGACTCCTGATAACCTTCCTTCTCTTTCATGTGCTTGGAGATCACCTCCAGGATGAGCTGCTCCATCACCTTTCTGTGGTTGGAGGTGAAGCTGTCTGGTCTGTAGTTTCCTCTATCTTCCTTCTTGCCTTTTTTGAAGACTGGAGTGATACTGGCTTTCCGTAATTTCTCAGGCACCTCTCCCATTCTCCATAATCTTTCAAAAATGATGTAGAGTGGTAGAGCAGCAATATCAGCCATCTCCCTCAGCACTCTCTTTGGTGCATCCCATTAGGGCCCATGGATTTATGGGTGCTCAGCTTACCTGACCCAGTCTTCAGTGACCAGCAGGAGAGTTTATTTACTGCCATGTGTCCTTCAACAAAAATGGTATAAAAACCCTAGAGGTACACTACAGTTCAGAGTGAAAAACTGTTTGACATAAACTTTATTTGATATCCTGGTAAATAACAGCTATTCAGGGTTTTTATAATTTCAATTCTGTTTTATGCTGACATGCCAGTAGCTGTTAGCACCTGCATACGCTTACAGGACCCACATCTTGATTTTAATGTGGGATTGATATTAGTCTTCTATTAATATTAGATGTTGGGCATGTGTAAAGTCATCTGAAAAGCTGACCATGCTATCACACATGACAAAGAGAAGTGTTTTGGTTTTGTTCAGAAAAGTGAGTGCGAGATCTGAATTCTCTATACAAGTCTTTCAAGATGTACCATCCACTAACCTCAACGTGCAGTTTGCTTAAGACCTGTCTAGTTAGTCAGTTATACTATGTCAAAAACTTGCAGATGGTAAACCAAAAAGAATCGGCGCGGGGGGGGTGTCTTTTGAAATTGTGGAGGCTTTAAAAATTGGACAAAGCAGCTATTTGTATATAATTTTAGCATTCCGATCAGAAGTTTTCGAGCTGTCTTACTCTCAAATGTGAAATGGGCGATTTAGACGACAATTTAGCTGAACTTGTGCCACCTAGTGGCGACTAAGATGTCTTAGCCAAACCTCGTGGAGTGGTTAATAATGTCTTTGTCATGCAGTATTTTGCATAAAGAAATATGTATATACATGCATATATGTAGGACTACATATATGTTTGAATTTTTGCAAATTGGAATTATTAACCTGAAAAGAAATAGCACCTCCTGTACCGATTGCATTCATAAAAGTATTCTTTACTACAAAAATCAGACTTGTAGCAGTTGGAGCAATTTCATTCATATTTTAAAGCAAATTGTAAGTGAATCTTGTTCTCATTGCATCAACTAGATGCCATCAGTCGTGATTAGGGTTTATCCTACTAAGGCTTTAGCCACATGTAGAAAGTGGTATTCCTTTTCCAATAAAAACTAATGCAAACTCTGCCTCCTACTTTCTTCTCATTGTGGGTGAGGCTGTATTACTATAAAAGTAAAACACCAGTATACCCAATTCCCAGTAAGAGGAGAAATTGCATATTTAGTTTAGCTTAAGTATGGGCACTCGAAAAGTTTAACAAATGAAAATTAAATCCTAGTGGAAGAAAAAGATATGTTGATGTGAAGCGGAGAGGCTCACAACAGCTTTCTAGTATGACAGTGTAAAATAACAGCTTGCCTCATAGTTACTAGTGTACATACCACAAAGTGTCACATACTATGTGCCAATTTTAGCAGGATCCTCTAGTAGTCTCTGTATTTGCATTTGTTCTTACTGGATAAGCAAATCTGTGGTCATCTAACTCTTTCTCTGGTTCTTGTTGGAATACAAGGAGTGATCGCCTACCATGTACAATGACTGTATTAAGACAAAGCTCCACTTTCCAGAAAAAGATCCGCAGAACTGAACTTGCAGGTTTTAAAGTGTTGGGGGAAAGGACACTGGATTTAAATGACAATTTTAAAAAAGGAAATTTTATTGGGGTATTACCTAGATGCAATAATATATATGTCCTGCAGCATTTTTAGTCTGCCTCTCTTGACTTCAAGCGGAAAATTCCAGGCTTTCTGATAAAAAGGCATTCAGAGTGCTACATGGCACAAATACACACCTGGCAGAACTAAAGAAAAATGTTCTGAGTTGTCCTGGATGCCGCACAATACTCCCTGTGAAGTACTAAACTGCAGTTCAGCTGGAAATATTAACAAAAAAGACACGTTAAGCTGTTATCCAAACCACAACAATGGGAAATGTCATTCCCACAAACGTACGTATTAGCTAACACTGATGATATGTAAGACACTATCACTCATCTTAAACATGAGCAGCTCTCTGAGAAACAGAACAGGCTTTGTTAGATTTGGTGTCACTGTGTCATTTCCACTTTACAGTTGCAGTTTTATTCACAAGCACAGCCGTGACACATTCATGTGTTTTTTTTTTAATGTAGCTTCTAAACAAGAGGATCCTAACCTTTCTTATTCTTTTATTTTTCTTCTGAGTTGTAAAGAGCAGAAATATCCTTATACAGGCCATTTGAGAAGTCAGATATGTCATGACCAGATACATGTTTTTAGCACTGGTGAATGGATTCTTGGGATTTATGAATTTGAATTCTGTTTGGCTGGTCCAAAGTATGCCAGTTCATACACTGAGACCTAGGGTCAGAGACTGTCTGCTGCTTGTACATAAGACCTTGTGCTCTCCTTTTTTTTTTTTTTTCTCATTTGTGAGGTTATTCAGAACTGGTTGAGCACTTCTTAAGTCTTTTTTTTGCCCTGTTGTTCAGTAGCAAGCAGATGAATATTACTTATCAGACCTATACGTGGTCATGCAGTGGAACTGATAGTTTCTTTTACTAAAATTCAACCTACATGGTTATATTCACATCAAAAAAACATTGCTTCTTCAAAGAGTGAGTTCAAGTTCTTTTGAAATCTTGAGCTTATAATTTTCAAAGGCCTTTCCAAAAGTGCTTTTCTTTTAAGCATGGATTAAAGTTGAGGAAAAGTGGTCCACAGTGTTTTTACTTGTCTGAAAACAAGGAAGATCTGTTGAAAGTGCACCCTACTCTGGGCTAAATTTATATTCCTTGTTATGTAGCAGCAGCTACACAAACTTCATCCAGCACTTGACTGCGGAAAAAAAGAAAATAGAGCTGCTGTGCCTCAAGATTAGCTTAGAGTAAAGCTACACCTGCATGGCTTTACCTAAATGTGAATACAAGAAAGGTTTCAATGTTTTAAGTGAAGAATATGCAATGGAACTTTTCAAAGCTTGGGTTCAGATATTCCAATCACTTTTTGGTGCACAGTTCAGGTACTCCCCACAGTGAACTGAAGTCAATTGATAGTCTTAAAGTTTTCAAAAAAGCAAAGGAGCCCCAGAACAATGCCGTCTCTTCTAGATGTTATGTGCTGAACCCTTTGGATTTGTATCAGAAAGATTATTTTAAGGGTAAAGATGTCCTATGAAACTATAAGTCTGTAATTCCTAAGGATTTCAAAACTTTCCTTCATATATCCTGGAAACTGCCACTGAAGACTGAACTTATGAGTCCCATTCTTAGGTAGTCATCATATTTTGAGCTCTTTTTTCTCTGGACCCCTTGGCCAAGAAGTATAAACCAGAAGCTTACATAAAATCTGCACCATGTGGCAATTTGCAGATGATTCCTTTGTACTTCTATTTGTCTAGCAATAGGTATTAATGTCAGTCCATATTGCTTGGTATCCACTCAGTTAACTGATTCCAATCATCTTCTGCTAGTTTCACTTTCAAAGCATAAATATAGTTAACATAGGAAGAAGGAATACATCCGTCTAGCTGGTGGAAATTCTAATCACTTCTTAGTAGTGAAGTTGAAAGGGTCACAGTAATTAGAAATTTTTTAAAAAATAAACAACAACAAAGCTAAGTATGCTGTTCTTGTCCCGCTTGGCCAGAATTTTGCCACTATTAGCCTCCTACTCAGGGTTTGCTGTAAAATCTATGCACTGAAATCTTTTCTGCTTCATCCAGAAGAGCACTTTATTGCGATTCAGAAGTCCGTACCACTCAAGTCAGACAGTTCCCCTACAAAATGCAATTTCCAAGTGATAACTCTTGTATTTCACAAAAAAAAAAAAAAAATCACTCCTGGACATTTCTTAAGCTCTGTTTCTCTTTACTTGAAAACCACATTTTTTTCAGGCAGGAACTTATACCACTGAAAGCTTCAGTTATTAAAAAGAATTATATACACAAATACTTTCATTATAGCCCTATCCACTGTTCTGCAAATAAAAATATATCTTTGTTTCCTGTTCAAGCTGAGTACACTTAATTGGTGTTTGAATTCTTGGTTTTAAAACACACTCTTTTAAGAGGATGAGGTCACTCCTGAGTAGAGTAGAATTTCTACATTGAGAAAGAAAATGGACTAAATGGCAGAAATAAGTTCTGCAATTCCCTGTTCGTTGGTTCATAGACAGAAAAGGGCAGATTATAAATTTCTCTCATCTGTACTTTATTGGGCCAGATTCATCCTTCAGCCAAGTAGTTCCAGAACACACCATGTTTCTGGCTAGGGTGATTTGTGTGCTCTTTAATATTTCTCTGATGAAAAGTAAAGGCAGAGGGATTGCATTTGAACCAGATGTTCAAGTACAATAATAATTACCTCATTTTCTCCTTCCTCAGAGCAGATAGACTGGCCTAATATTTAGTCCGTGATAGTACACAAGCCTATTAATTACTTTTGACCCCAGTTTCTTCCCTGTGCACTCTGTTTACATCCACAAGAGAAGCAGGGATGTATTTTTTGTTTTTATTTGTGCTAGGAATTTCTTTTTGGCCTAGATAAGGAGAGTGGTAATTTGGAGAGGGAGGAAGGACAGATTAAAGATAAATGCCTTCACTAAGGAGATTTGGAAAAAAAGCATATAAACTTAATGTCTGCAGAATAAGATTTGTGCATGGCCCATTCCAGTTAATTCTCTCCAATCAAATGCTCTGAAATACTTGCAGCAATTTTTTATGTTTATCAGTGTATGTTTCCTTTGACCTGCATATTTACTCAAGCGTTAACCTCCAGAATGAAATAAACTTGATTGAATCCCTTTCCTTCTTCCCCATTCTCACTTGTGTGTCTCTTGCAATCACTATGCCATAATTCTTTGGGGGATAGAAAAAAATTTTAGTTACCTATTGCTAAATATAAAAACTCTATTTATATGCTACAGTTTCAGCCAACTATTAGCCACCCACCTGATGAAGCACCTTTTAATCCTTATGTGCTGCAAAGGAAGAGAGGTCTTACTGAAGCAGAAAAAGGTAGGCAGAGTAATTTCAATCATTAATACAACTTCTTTATGCCAGAGATTTCTCCTCAACTAGTTTCTTTTTTCTTGGATATATTTCATACCCTATCGTGTGCTGCTATAGTGACTGTCATAGCTCAGGCCTGATAGCTGAAACTGCCAGATGTCATCATCAGTAATTTGTCTTCTGTCAGAAATACATTTTTCCACATTGAAATGCAAGATTATTGCTTCCTTGACTCTATAAGCTGCATTCTTACACTTCATAAAAATAATTGTACCCTGTTGTATCCACAGTATCTAATTTTTCCATTGATTGAACTCTAGGTGATCAGAGAGAAGCTTTACCTATGGATACTGAGGTTTATGAAAGTCCATATGCTGATCCAGATGAAATGAGGCCAAAAAATGTCACACTTGACAGGAAATTGTTAACCTTGGAGGAAGGAGAACTTGGCTCTGGGAACTTTGGTACTGTAAAGAAAGGGTACTATAGGATGAGAAAGTAAGTGCTCCTTTTTTTTTCCTGTGATCTAATATATGAAATTTCTGGCCTTTATTTTTCAAAGAGTAGCAATCTTTGCATGTTATTTAGGGTAACAGACTATACCTAAGTGATTTGAACTAACATTCACTGATTTCTGTCTTTGTAAATGCACTCATAGACTCATTTTCTATATACTCTTTTTTCTTTTCATCCACTTGCAGACACCTCTTTGTAGCATAACCACCTTGCAAAAGTGACTGGCAGAAGTGGAAGCACCTGTCCATGCATTTCCGTACTAAAATGTTATGAGTCTGTTGCTTAAGTGCATAGGCTGATTACATAATCAAAGAGGTTGGAAAAGACCTTTGAGATCATCAACTCCAACCTATTACCCAAAATCATCTAATCAACTAAACCATGGCACTAAGTGCCACATCCAGTCTCTTTTTGAACACTTCCAGGGATGGTGACTCCACCACATCCCCAGGCAGCCGATTCCAATGGCCAATCATTCTTTCTGTGAAGAACTTCTTCCTAACATGCAACCTAAACCTGCAGTGATGCAGCTTGAGACTGTGTCCCCTCCTTCTGTCACTGATTGCCTGGGGGAAGAGACTTGGCTCTCTCCACTTGGCTACAGCCTCCTTTGAGGTAGTTGGAGAGAGCAATAAGGTCTCCCCTGAGCCTTCTCTTCTCCGAGCTGAACAAACCCAGCTCCATCAGCCTCTCCTCATAGGGCTGTGCTCCAGCCCCCTCACCTGCCTTGTTGCCTTTCTCTGGACAAATTAGAATCATAGAATGGTAAGGTTGGAAGGACACCTCAAGGATCATCTAGTTCTAACCTCCTGCCATAGGCAGGGACACCTCCCACTAGTACAGGTCACTCAAGGCCTCATCCAACCTGGCCTTGAACACCTCCAGGGAGGGAACAGCCACAACCTCCCTGGGCAACCTGTTCCATTGCCTCACCACCCTCACTGTAAAGAACTTCCTCCTAACATCCAGTCTAAATCTTCCCTCTGCCAGTTTAAACCCATTGCCCCTTGTCCTGTCATTGCAAGATCTTATAAATAGTCCCTCCCCAGCCTTCCTGTAGGACCCCTTCAGATTCAAGCACCTCAACATCTGTCCTGAATTGAGGGGCCCGGAACTGGACACAGTACTCAAGGTGTGGCCTAACCAGTGCTGAGTACAGGAGAAGAATGACTTCCCTGGTCCCACTGGTCACACTATTCCTGATACAGGCCAGGATGCCATTTGCTTTCTTGGCCACCTGGGCACACTGCTGGCTGTAACAGTATGGGCAGGATTTATTCCAAAATTAATATAATTTATTAATTTTGNCCCACCCTTCCTTCTCCCATCAGCAGAAGGGTGGGGCAAGCCAGGACATGTTTTAGGCCTATTGGCTTTCCACAACACTGGCTCATGTTCAGTCAGCTGTCAACCAGTACCCCCGGGTCCCTTTCTGTCTGGCTGCTCTCCAGCCACTCTGTCCCCAGCCTGTAGTGCTGCCTGGGGTTGTTGTGGCCAAAGTGCAGAATCCGGCACTTGGCCTTGTTAAAACTCAATGGCATTGGACTGTGCCCATCTATCCAGCCTGTCCAGGTCCCTCTGCAGAGCCCTCCTGCCCTCTTAAGAGGTTGACACATGCTCCCAGCTTGGTGTAGTCTGCAAAGTTATTGATGGTGAACTCAATCTCCTCATCCAAATCATCAATAAAGATACTAAACAGGACTGGGCCCAGCACTGATCCCTGGGGCACACCACTAGGGATTGGCTCCCAACTGGATGTGGCACCATTCACCACCACTCTCTGGGCCCAGCCATCCAGACAGTTCTTAACCCAGTACAGCGTGCACCTGTCCAAGCCACTGGCTGCTGGCTTTGCCAGGAGTTATGTATACACCTTCACCACCTGAAGCTGGAGGCATTTATTTAACCAGGGTTTTCAGAGCCAGGGAGAATTTTTCTGTCCTCCAGTGCAGTCTGAGGGGATTTGAAGGGCTCTGGTCACTGTGTGTGTATTTGCTAATCTCGTTTCACACTTGAGCTCTGTCGATCTCATCAGTCACCCTTTCAATCATTTGTATGGGCTGGAGGTTGCAGGAGTAGGCTTAGTTTCTCAGGATTTTAGAGCACTGCCTTGGGGTTTTGCAATGCAGCACATTCTAGTCTCAGCCCCAAAACACATCAGTGCTTAGAAAGGCCTTTGTAGCTTTTCATGTCAGAAAAGATTTATGACTTTCTTGCCAGAATAAGCAAGAAAATTTTGCCTGGTCTATTTGTTTTCAAGCTGTGTAAGACATTTTTATGACTATTTATAATACATGCAAGTTCTTTCTGTTCTTTGTCTTTTGCTTAGCCATCTTCTGATCATTCAATAGAGACATGTTCCTGTTTTTTCCTCTCTGAATGCCAATCCTGCCTTTTCTCAGTCTCTTCTATGTGCACAGAAATGCAGATGAAGATTGTCTGTGTTTGCACACCGTTTTTTCAGCAACTGATCTCAGAACTGAATTCTTTTTTGTAGGGGTGCCAAGCCAGTGGCTGTAAAAATTCTTAAGAATGAAAGTAATGATCCAGCCATAAAAGATGAATTATTGAGAGAAGCAAATGTAATGCAGCAGCTGGATAACCCATACATTGTCCGAATGATAGGCATATGTGAAGCTGAGGCCTGGATGTTAGTAATGGAAATGGCTGAACTTGGGCCATTGAACAAATTTTTGCAGAAAAGCAGGTATGTAAGCTTTGATTCCATTTAATAGGATTTATGCAAAGGGCAAAACCATAGAAGTTGTTTGGCTTTTTTATCTGTTTTGTTCGGGTTTTTTTAAGGGCAATTTTAAATTGACGTGCTGTTAATGTAATAATTGTTAATTGTAGTTATTGTTCACCAGAACATGATTATCTTGTACATGGCTCCTAACTGTTGAATATTTATGGTAAATAGTGAATAAATTAATTAATAAATAAAAAACAATTTTCACATGTCCTTAAGTCACTCATTTAGTGATGTGATTATACATCATCTTGCTCAGAACTTTCTGATTCCGCCTCTTCTAATTAAAGTTTAGCTAAACATAAGTGGATCAGGTTCCTAATATAATGGGGGCAAGTTCATAGTAAAGATTTGTATTTGAACTCCATAAAAAGTCATGAAAGTGATCTTCTGACCTCTTAAAAATTCAATTGTGATTTTCAGACATGTCACGGGGAAGAATATAACAGAGCTGGTACATCAGGTTTCCATGGGGATGAAATACCTGGAGGAGAATAACTTTGTTCATAGGGATCTGGCCGCAAGAAATGTGCTACTAGTCACCCAACATTATGCCAAAATCAGTGACTTTGGACTTTCTAAAGCTCTTAGTGCTGATGAAAATTATTATAAGGTAAGGTTTGCACATGGCATGAGAGCTGTATAGTAACGTAGCTTAATAAAACTATTTTCAGTTCAAGTCCAGTTGTTTATAGAAGATGAATACTGGAAATACTATGCCTCATTTGTTATTTTATAGCCTGGTAGCAGGCCATTGATTTTCAAAATGCATGATCAACATTAAGAGGTATGTAGGGATGAAGAGCCAAGGCAATTCTTTCCTCTGCTTACTTCTTTCATTCACTTTTTGGTAACCTTGCCCTTAGAAAGCTGAAATTGATGGTGGGAATGTACCTTCCTATACAAAAGGGGGGAAACATCTTTGTTGCAGTTGCAAACCTTTGGGCATTTAGAATTTTTAACGTGTCCAATTAAAATATAGGCTAGCACACTGCATCATTGACTAGCAGAACTGAATTTGAGGAGCTTTTCTGTAAGAATACTGTTGATAAATAGTCATTTGATTGAAGCAGAATTTCTTTAGCTTGGTTTTGAATTTGGTCGATCTCCGTGCAGCTAAAGGGACTGAAATAGCTGCCACATTTAATAAGGTAAAAACATCTGTGGGAAACAATGGCTCTAATTGTGTCTGCATCTATTTTTCCTGATGCATTGCCCTTGCAGTTCAAATGATTTCTTTCTTCTGTCTGTTCCATTTTGTCAGCTATTTAATAAACCGGACCATGAAATGCTCCAAAGCAGAAGCAAGCACTTCTGCCTCCCTTCTGATGACCTTCCTATGGGATTGTAACTGCTATCAGGCAATAATGTCTTAAATCTCTGCCACTAGCCTAACCAGAACTGCTTGTCAGAAGTGTGAAAACTCATATCAAAGGCCCATTCTCTTTATGATTCCACAAAATGCAGTGGGATTCTTTCACTAGATCTATCATTCTAGTGTGATAGCTTGACACTTGCATTCTTGTAACATGGTGTTATGACATAATTTAATCAAAGTTTGCCAAAAGGGCAGTCACTGTGCTTTGAAATGGAGCATGGATTTCAAAGTAATAATGAGAGCCAGTTCACCTGAGTGTGTGTCTCTTGCTCTCAATGGAGAGCTTAGATGAAATATTTTTAAGAGCAACTTTAAATGCCACTAAAAATGTGACTCCAGATCATTTAGCAAAGATTTGCTTTACTGCAAATTTAATTCCAGTGTCTTATTTTGAAAGCAGAAAATCAGGAACAACTTTGAAACACTTTTGAAGAAGGTGCTGCACATTCTTTCTAATGCCAACTGAATCATAAATGTTCTGGTGCTTAGTATAAAAGTGGACAGATCTAAGTGTGCCTGGCTTGTATGATTTCTGATGTTTACTACATACCACTGTCTCTAGCCTGTTTTTTCCTCCTTTCTGTTATTGCTTATTTTAGGCACAAAGTCATGGAAAATGGCCAGTCAAGTGGTATGCTCCAGAATGCATTAATTTCTACAAATTTTCTAGCAAAAGTGATGTCTGGAGCTTTGGGGTGTTAATGTGGGAAGCATTCTCTTATGGACAAAAACCATATAAGGTGAGTAATTCTATCTGTGAATTCTTTTTCTGTAAAAATTCTAAGCTAATTATAACCAATGCCTTTTCCTACCTAAAAAGGGTTATTGCAGGGCAAAGCAGACCTTGGCACCCTATCTGTTGTAACAAACAAGTCAAAGGGTAGCCCCAAAATCATATCCAGGCCTCTGTTTCTTTTACACAAGTATCTGTGCTGTCGTGGTTTCCAACTCCAATGGCTGTTTTGGTCACCTGTTCCAGGGAATGAAAGGTGGTGAAGTTGCACAGATGATCGAAAGAGGAGAACGTATGGAATGTCCAGAAGTCTGTCCAACAGAAATCTATGATCTAATGAAATTGTGTTGGACATACAAGTGAGTGTGACATTTTGCTCCGCTTTGTAACAGGAATGTATTTTAATCTACTTAGTTAATCTCCAGAAAGGGGGAGGAGAGTAGCAGGGGGAAGATATTTCCAAATGCATCATTTTGGCTGGCGTTTAGCTTACAAACAACATCTAAAGTAAGGATTCAGTTGCAGTTTTGAGTTCTTGTGCATACTACAAGAAGCTGATTCTGCATAGCTGATTTTGCCGGATCAGTTTTATATTAAAAAAAATGGTCTCATAAGAATCAAAAGGTCAGTCTGACATATTTTGAAAAGTTTGAAATTAAGCAATTTTTTTCAAATTTTGGATTGTATTTTCTTTTAATTTCAGTTTCCAAGATTATTTCTTTATATATGAAATTTGAAAGTCCTATTCCAAATTAATCTTTCCTTTCCTCAGTAATTAATTGGTTTGGACTATTTTTCCCTGCTTTCTGAAGATTTAGTGGTGTCTTGGCAGTATTAGGCTAACTTTTGGACTTGGTGATCTTAAAGGTCCCTTGCAACCAAAATGATTCTATGAATATATGCAGATTGGATCCTACACTGACATCCTGTTAGTGAGAGGCAAAACATCTTTTCAGATGATACCTAACATATCGGAAACATTTTTTCTGGTCAATACAATTCAGAAGTTAACATTGTGAAATATAGAGAAGAAAAAGCAGAAAGCCTGCCTGCTATTCCTTCTTAATTAATGTATTGCAAAACTTTATTACACGTGTTTTCTAATTTATTATTTTATACTATTTTCTTGACGTTACTTTCAGCCATAGGAAGATATCCAGTACTAGAGAGAATGTGGAGTGATAAAATAATGTTTACCTTTTGGTTTGACTTAAACAATGCCTTTATAGTTAAAAGAGTGAAAGGGATCAATTTTTGCCATGATTAATGAACACACTGTAAAGCATTCTGCTTTTTGTTTGTACACATAATGTTTTTCAAATGCTAAAGATAAGAAGACTCAGGTTAGACAGTGTAACTATCAAGAAACATTCATCAGGTTGGAAAAGACCCTTAGGATCACCAAGTCCAACCGACAACCCTAGACTGCAAGGTTCACCCTAAACCATATCCCTAAACACATTCAAACAACTTTTAAACACGTCCAGGGTTGGTGACTCAACCACCTCCCTGCAAAGCCCATTCCAACGCCTGACCACTCTTTCTGTGAAAAAGTTTTTCCTAATGTCCGATCTAAACCTACCCAGGCACAGCTTGAGGCCATTCCCTCTTGTTCTATCACTGTTTGCCTGTGAGAAGAGACCAGCAGTAGCCTCTCCACAAGATCCTTTCAGGTAGCTGTAGATAGCAATGAGGTCTCCCCTCAGCCTCCTCTTTTTCAAACTAAACAGCCCCACTCCTTCAGTCGCTCTTCAGAAGATTTATTCTCCAGGCCTTTCACCAGCTTTGTTGCCCTCCTCTGCACTCGCCCCAGCACCTCAATATTCCTCTTGTATTGAGGTGCCCAAAACTGAACACAATACTCAAGGTGTGGCCTCACCAGAGCCAAGTACAAGGGGACAAACACCTTCCTACTCCCACTGCCGTATTTCATTATGGAACGCATGAAGGACTTGTCAGTTTCTTTGTGTTCTACCAAGTCAACAACGAATTGCAGATATAGAGGAACAAAAGCCAGTACAGCCGTATAGTGTACGTGTAGTCTCTTCCCAGTGGTGCTAAGATACTCTGTGTGACTGCAGTACCCATTATAAGGCAGGTATTGCACTGTAAATGTTACTGGTGTAAATGAAGTAGAAAATGGAGCAGAATTACCATTTCTTTCTACTAGTACCTTCTCTATCTTCAAAGTAACAGGCATGGTAGAAAGCCACTGACTAGGTTCTCTGTAGTGACATTGACCACTTGGTATTTGTGGCATCATTTTGATAGCCTTAAAATGCTGTGAGCAGTGTTAAATAAACTGTCACTAAGGTAGGCTCCCTGGTGTTACAAAGCCCTTGAACTTTGCTAGTGATCCATGTTATCTTTCCATAGTGTTGATGACCGACCAGGATTTGTGGCAGTTGAGATGAGATTACGTAACTACTACTACGACATTTCCCACTAACAGCGTGAAGAACAGCAGCATCCTTTCCTCCAACCAGCACCCTTGAAGAAGCAGTTCAGTTTCTGAAACCAACTGACACTGATTTTTGTACTGCCACTTTCACCCTGCAAAGATCAGTGCTAAACCCTGTGTTGGTCAGGTTGCCTTTTCTTGCCATCTGCACAACTGCCAGCCCTGAAGTAGAGTACTGAAAGTAAAGAGACTCCAAAGCCAGCAGCAAGGACATCAGAGCAGATGCTTGTATTTTTGCTACATTTCATTTAATCTGATTTACAGCTCTGTTTGCATTACAATTTGCAGTCATGGAAGACCTATATAATGTCTTTCGGCCCTCTTCCTCTCTTGTATTTGAATGTGAACTGAAATTTAGATTCTTGTTACTGATTTTCTTAGCCCCCAAATGTATTAAGAGTTGTTACGGCCTTTCTTCTCCCCAGAGAAGAGTAAAATAAACATTACACGGTATGAAGGAAATCCACTGTGAAATTATGTCAGTTGCTTTGACTGACAGAGTGCTTGATTTCACCCTCAAGCTCATTTAAAACCAAATTGTAATCTTCTCAGTAATTATTTAGGAAGAGGAGAACTGGGACATAAAAATTTCTAGCATCATCTCCTTTAAATGTGACCAACTTGCATTTCTCATCTTGTGTGGAAACACAGCTGTCCCTCAGGGAGTTATTTTTTCCTTCATGAAATGTAGGAGCTCAGAGGCTTGCTCTCATCTTGGAGCAGAATGTATCAGCACCTAAGACAATGAGCCAGGTTTTTGACGTAAGGTCTCACACTGCATTCCTGATAAGGTAGCCGCATAGTGAAAGCTGATGGAGCAGCACCTTTCTTTCTCTGTGCTGTTTCAGCTGTCTCCAGAGATACGTTTACCATATATCTCTTTGGATGTACCAAAGCTTCCTGTATAGTATTTCAAGCAGCAATCATTTCTATCTTTTTTAAAAGTTTTCTTGAAAAGCTTTTGTGAGAATCCGCCACACCTTGTCCTCTCTAAAGCTAAATTTCACTACTGACTCAAAAATTTGGCGTATGGACATTGAGTTTACTTTTGTCTGCATCTAAATGTTAGTATTTGTTCTGTTCTAATCACTGTGAGCATCTCACAAAATGTTATTTGTCTTACCACTCTTTATAATATGTATCTCCATTAATGTGCAAGTATAGCAATGGTAGTAACAAACCTGAATCTGGTTTTACTCTTATGCTTTGTTTGTCTAATCTCATTTTAAATATAGGTATTAAAATTTCTATCACTTCTTTAGCATAAGAAGATACTTTACTGGCATTTAAGTATATCTCAGGAGTGTACATACATGGCATCTTCCAGATAAAAAGACTTTAGAAGAATATGAAGGATAAGATTTAGAGTTAAATATATTTATTGCATATGGCTGGTTAATACATACTTGTTTATTTGTGTGAACAGGATATTCTTAGAGATGCAGTGGTGCATTTTTTTCCGTAGCAAAGAAACTGTGTGGGCAGTGACACTGGAAAAGTGTGAAATAATTTTCATAGGAGATAGGACTATAAACAAATGTAGGAGTTACTGTAAATGTTTTATTGTTATTTTTACTAAGCTTATGGTCTATTTTTAAAAAAAATACATAATGATTTTTGGTATTTTCATCTTGGATGTCCAGTGCAAGACACTTCAGAAAGTACACGCTACTGAGTGCAATAGACCATGTTTCAAATGTGACCAAATGTGACTTACATTGAAGATAATTTTTGTTTTGTTTTTAAGAGATGTTTTTCCTACAATAACAGCCTATGTGGAAGTTGACCACGGTTATATGTAGGTGTTCTGTTGCTTTAATTGTGTTGCAAATAAATTGTTAGCTCTACATGTGCAATTAGTACATTCATGGGGATAATAGTTTTAAACAAATTGCACAAATCTTTACTAGCCGTCAAATGACAGTACTCAATTTGCCTATCTCTCTCTATACATAGCTTGCTGTCTTTCTCAAAAAGTGTTACCTGTTTCAACAAAACTGGAGGAGTATTTCCTCCCCTGTTTTCTGAGTGAATGCCACTTTTATGTGATTATTTTTAACCTCATTATTATGTAACAAAAGTTTGTGGTGAGAATATAAACTATTGTGAAATAAATGGATTAGGACTTAAAATTAAAGACAGCATTTTACAAAATACATTGTTTTAATAAGAATCTTTTAATATTGAAGTGCTTACTAAAAAATGCTAATGTAGTGCAGAGCGACTTGTGTATTTACTTAATTGCTGTGGTTGTTGTAGAAGCTTGATATTCTTATATTGAGAGTGAAAAGTACCTGACACAACAGATGAGCCCTCTGAAGCCTGGGCTACTCTTGGTCCTATTAAGCACTATCAGGAAAATGTCCCAAAACATGCATGTTGTTACTACACCTAAGCCTTCCCAAGATACAGCAAAACTGTACTGGATCTGGAAACCTTGAGACCGTTAGGAGACAGTGCAGTATATCAGCAGCTTTCTGCATTACAGTGTCATCTGTGCAGGATTTATGTCAAATTATGCCACACAGAGCCTCCTCAAAGGTGCAAGCAACTATTCTAGGTATTCTGAAACAATAGCAAAGAGGTCTTGCTGTTTTCATTTAGCTTTTGTTACAAGCTGAAGTCCTCAGGAAAGCAAAGGCTGCATGCAACTCCATATGAATCTGAATAATAGGCCAAAATGTGGGCAGCTCTTCAAGCAAGTGCTTACCTTTGGGAGGGATCTGTCTGTGACTGATTTACACTGTGGTGGTTCTCCTGTGGCAAATACAGCCTAATTGTTCTGATTTCTCCCTTGCGGAATTGCGACATCAGTTGAGGGACTTTTGGCTGTCTGAATTGGCTTGTCTTTATTTTCACATTGACTTGCGTGAAAAGTGCCATTTAGCAGTGGAGTTCCACAAGTAATCATCACAGCAGAGTTACAAGGTAGCAAACTGCAGCATGGGGGCTTGTCAGAAGGAGCAGGAGAGAGTATGTTGAACAGGATTTTCAGTGAAGGAAAACACAGCATAACTAGAGCTTTGTTTCTACATAAAGACCCACCCAAGCTTCTTACAAACCAAACAAAATCTCCACCTGCTGCAAACACTGAAAAAAAGGAGACTTTTTGCCAGTAAATCAACCGGTGGAAAATACCCAGATGATTAAATCATCCCATTCAGAACAGCAGGAGCTCAGCTGGGCTGTGTGCAGGGAGGAGAAAGTCAGCCATGTGGCCTGCCATGGCCCTGCCAGGCAGTGGCCATTCTTGAACACTGCTAGGCTGGTGCTCTCCCATCTGCCCCGGCTGTTGCTGTGCCTGTGCAGTGCAGAGGAGCTTGTTCATCTGTTTGGGGCTCACTGTAAAGCAAAATTCCATGTGAGGAGCAATTGTCAATTATTTATACTGCAAATGGTTGAGTGGTACAGTGGAACATTAATCCAGCAATTAAAATTACCAGCCTGAAGTTTAGTGACGAAAGAAAGCCCTTAAGTCATGTGAAAAACGTGGGGGGGGAAAGGAGGGAAAAAACAACAACAAGAAAACAAACAAAAACCCAGTATCTGATTCTTGATGATAAAGAAAAGCAGCAGTGAAGAAAAACAGTATCTGACTTAATTCCATACTTTTCCAAATGTAGAAAAGCCCTTCAAGAGTCATCATCGCCATTCTCCAGTAGTATGTTGTAGTGCTGCATACCATGGTGCAACATTAGACAGTGGCATAGCCATGTCTGGGTCCTGGTTTTCCCTGCCAGGGTGGCTTGTGGGCCTGATGATAGCAATAGGTGAATCTCTCCTGCTGCAACTGAAGACAGATGGGGGTTGAGGCGCAAACACCTTTACTGGGGCAGCCAGGTAACCCGTGACAATTGGCAGATGGAAAAGGAGAGGAGAAATGAGGCTAGATCATGCCATTGTTATCAGAAAAATAAAGTGTATAGGGAGAAAAATTGTCTGCTATTAAACTGATAGTTCTGGGGAAAAAAAAAAAAACAGATAAGCTTGTGGCATGTACATCTTCCTTCAGTCTTGGCACAAACCCAACTGCAAACAACAGTCTTCCACCTAGCGTTCTGAAGCCAGGCTAGCGCTGGCTGTCATCTCCAAATGACTATTTGTTCTTCTCTGCCATACGTGTTAATTGAGGTGAATACACACTGTGTTCCTTGGCATTTAATTACCTTTACACTGAGTATATCTGCAGCTTTCCCTAGGCAATAGAGTTGTACCCATAATCAAAGAACCAGAGGAAACAGGAGGCAGCCAGGGAAAGCATTACACAGCTCTTCAGAAAAATTCATAACATCAGGTGTAAATAGCACCTGGATGACCAGCCTAGTATAAATGTGCACAGATTCATAATTCCCCGCATCTGTCTGCTATTGCAAATGCTTTAAACTGTCAGGATAAGAGCCTGATAGGTCCAGGCTTTGCTGAACTGTACAAAGTGCTCTTGGAGGAGTCCCACTGCCACAGGGTGTGCACCTACATGGGCCTGGCACACCCCATGTAAGAGCAGGTCAGTAAGCTAAGTACCAGGCTTCCCTGAGCGTCTGTCACATTAGAAATACAACCTGCAACACGAAGACATAGGAACATCTGAAAAGAGTTCACCACCACAGAAAATAGTGTTATCCATTGGCCCACACTGCAGCGCTGGTGCTACTTTGCATTAATACTCACTTGTCTGTCCTCCCATATTGCTACCAGCAATCAGCTGCACTGACATCAGTATCTGTTCTTTCTACCCGGTTAAGTGAAATTGCATAGTTTCATCGACAGCAAGAGTACCAATATTGTAACTGTATGCCTAACTAGCAGAGCAGGTAGCCAGTTGCCTTTCATACTTGTCTCCTGCACAGTTTGAAGACTTTGCTTTAAAAAAACAGTTAATGCACACACACAGTTTCATGTCATCTTTCTTACCTGTGTTCAATTCCACCTCATCCTACTGCCTCAGTGCCTCCTATATAGCCACTCTAGTTGTGTCTTCAGATCTTGTTAAAAATCTGTGTACAGATTTCATCAATGTTTTGAAATTACTTCTGTCTGACTGGTGTATCAGGTCCCACCTCCAGTAACCTGAAGCAATGACCAATTGTCAAAGAGTTGTTAATGTTGATCTTGAGTTGTATGTCTAGAAGGTAAGAAGGAAAACTGCATGGAAGAGAACAGCTGCATGATACACCAAGAGATGCACCAGAAAACCACCATCACTGAACTTCCCAAAGGGCAGTTCTTCCACTCTGCTTTGGGGCTTAATTTGATGTTTCTTTCCCTTACAAATATGTACTTTGCAGCCAGTATTTCCTTATTTTTCCAGAGTACTGACACATCTTAGCCACAGATGAGTATAAATACCTAGATCATCAGTGTTGCTTTCCTCCAGGAAGATTTCCACAGCTGCCAGTAAATCCCCCAAACTGAACCATTTGTACGTGTGCAGCTATGCTTCTCTTCCAGCAGCTTCCACAGACCTCATTCTTCTGGCTACTATGCAAACAGGTCCTTAAATAGCAATAGGAACACCAGCAGCCAGCCCTCTCCCAAAGTCCTCACACTGCCTCTCATAGTCAGAGGACTGCATAGAGAATAAATTTGATCCACCAACAAGATGAAGGCTCCTAATCTCTTTTTCCCAGTATAACTGGTTTTCTAGCTAATAGGTTTTCTTTAAGAAAGCAAATACAATGTGGCACAGATACTTAGTAACAGGTGACAGAGGTGTAACAGGACCCCACACATACACACCTTGCACTGAGGAGCCACATCAATTTTTGCAGGTTCCCAGTGCACTGGAGCCTAACCTCTCCTTTTTTTTTTTTTTTTTTTTCTCCCTCTGCAGATGTGTCCTTGACTCTGTAATTGATATATGTATGTATTTGGGTATTTTACAATCTTATATCCATTGGTAGTGCTGCTTCCCCAGGGCCATGAAGTAATCAGGTACTATTTTTAAACTTTCCAGTCAGCCATGACTTCCTTTTTATCTATCTACTCTGTAGCTACCACAGGGCATGAGCGTGGCATTCTTCATCTCTCTGTGGTTTCTACTTGTAAGGAAAAATCAAGACAAGTAGTAATTCTTGTTGGTGCTGGAATGCTGCACAAGTTGGTTTACAGGATGGAGTACAGATTGAATCATACCTCAGAAATTCACCCTCCAGTGTCACATTGTACCCAAGTTAATGCAAACCAGAACTCAGACACTGCAAAAGTGGAAGTACAAAGCTCTCAGTTTGTTCCTAAAGCTCTCATATATCTATATAAGAAATCACTAATGCAACACATTCCTGTTTTTGTTTGCAGAACCCTATGTTTGCAGAACACTATGTGGACAATTTCTTAAGTCATTTAATTACATGGAAGCTGAGGCCTGAACAAAGAAATACACCCAACATTTGCTTGGTTATTGAGGGCAGCTCTTGTCTTCCTGTCCTACTATGTGAACAGATCCCAAAGTGTTTGAAGTGTACCTAGAAGGAATGGAGACACATGCTCCTACATCAAACCTGGCCATTGATACAGCCATAAGTCTGCTGATATCTACATCTTTTGCCTGAAAACTGCATTATTTGGTGGTAGTATATTGCTTGGCCACCAAGCATCAGCAGGACCCTGCTGATCACTACCCATTATGTGTTAATAAACATTAAGAGGTGAAGGGGTGTGGAAAATACTGGAGAACCTTGAACCAAATTATCTTTTATTGCAATGGAACATGTACCAGCTGTGTTCCCCACCTAGTTCTAGGTTGGGAGGAAGAAATCAATCACTTCTTCATCATTTGGAATGGATTTGGAAAACCAAATCACAGAATACACACACCACATCACAGAAGCCAGTTAGTGTGGTGTCCAGGTTCAAGGCACCATCACCCAGTCCTGCAGCTTCTCGACTATGTTTTTGCAAGACCATCTCAATAGGAACAGGATGAGTAAAGCCACTTCAGAAACTAGCAAGAGAAAGCATCAATAATAGCAATCATAGCTCTGAAGTTTGTTGCAGTTACGTGCTGACACTGCTTAAATAGGGAATGCTATACCCCTAAATGCAGAGCTATGTGAGAATGTTCTGTCATTGTTTTAATGAGTGCTTTGGGGTTTGGGGTTTTGTGCATTTTGTTATCTCTTAATTTACAGGTACTTTGCTTAAACTGTTATACAGGCTATGATGTACCACGACTGAGGACTGTACCAAGACTGCACACTGCTGAAGACAATCACCTTGAGTATGTGTTTTAAAGATCCGAGTTAAACAAAAAATTAAAGCAGACACATATGTCCTGGTGCTATTCTTTCTGTTCTTCTGTATCCCATTCCTACACTCTTGGGCAAAGAAGCAGTCTTGAATCTGAATTTCACAATTTATTTTTTTGCCTACTAACATAGACTTCGTATTACCAACTCTGGTATTGAGAAATAAAGACAGGTTATTAAACCACACATTAAACCACATGTGTGGTTTTCACCCACACATCTCTTCTGCCCCCTTCTTGGCCTCCCACCACCTCAGTGTCTTTGAGGAGGCCACAGATGGCACAAGGGATTGGATCAGCCCCTGTGGTTCCTCTTTTGTTGGTCCTTCTTTCTGACTGCTTTTCTCTGGTGCGGCCTTCTTCACCAGCTGCAGTCTGTCTACAGTCATACTTCCTGCCCTGCTCAGGGAGTTTCTTTGCACCAGCACTACTATAGAGTAGGGTGGTCTGTGACCTCTTCCTTCCAGGTTACTCCTGCAGTCCTCAGCTACCAAGATACTGCCAATGATGCTCAGTGCATCTGCTTAGCTTTCTGTATCACAGTATCANATATCTCAGACTCACCAAACTAATTTACAGGTGTAAATTACCCAGGGGTACAATGGATTGTTTTTAAATTACGTTAAAAGGTCTTTGGTACATAAGAACAGCATAAGGGGGAGAGAGAGTGTGAGTGCATGTGAGAGTGAATGAGTGAGATTTCTTAATTCGTAGATCCACAAACTACTATGTCATCTGGGGTTAGGGCAGCAAGGAAAACGTTTGTGAATGTTGTGAGCTAAAGAGCAGTGATACACTCTGAGCAAGTATTGTGCCTTGCATACTTCTGTCATGGCCCATGATGAGGGCTAGTAGACTGGGATAGTGCAGCACAGCTAAGTAATTCTCCATCATGTCAGGGAAACTGTCTCAAAGGTGCTATTTCTCTTATCTCTAAAGGCTCAGTTATGGTAAATCCAAGAGACTTGAAAGTACTCAGCAAGGAAGGCAACTCCAGTGGGCTGAGAGCTGGTCATAGAGTCAATAAGGCCCCGACAGTTCTCTACTGCCCAGCAGTGTGTCCTGGAGGTGTACCCACACTGGCCACACAGCCACAGATCCAGCAGCAAAGACAAGGGACATGCTAGTCCTACCAGCCTGCTGAAATGCCACAAGTGCCCATGTGATCTTAGGTCTTGTCACTAGAGATCTCGTAAGTAGTTTCAGTAGTGAAATTGGGAAGCAGAGCTGAAAAGAGAGAAGAGTTGGAGAAAGGATTTGGGTGCAGACAGGGCTTGCAAACCATACTCTTCAATCACAGAAAGCCTGCTATGCTCCACATAGGCCTTCCCTCTTTCCTGGTCCCCCATATCCCAGCTCTTTATTTGCCTTCTTCAAGCTCACAAACTCTCCTGCATCCGTCAGCTCCTTGAAGCCTGGGGAAATAGTAGTAAGTGAGCATGCCAAGTGCTACAAATTGGTGAGAGGATGTCATGGATTGAATTGAACCTGCTGCTGTTATTCATACCATGCAGTCAAGCCAGCTTCAAAAACAGAAGTGCTGACTGGAAAAAAATATTATGGGGCTTGAAGCTCAGATTTTAACATGAGAGGCTTCCTGTTCTGGTTGCTGCTTCTGGGTTCTTGGGTGTTGGCTCTTTTCTGCAGGCATGGTGGTGGAACAAGTGGGAGTCGGGGTAGCTGCTGGTTTTGGTTTTCTGTTTTTTTGCTGTTTTTTTTTCCTGTATTTCTTGTGCTCCTTCTACAAATACTCTAAGCTAAGGTAATCATGCATTGTATTATTAGACTATTAGACGTTCATTGTATTATATTCTATTAAGTAGCTAATTAGATTATTAGCTAAGGTAATTATGCATTGTGTTCATGATATTTCATGTTGTATTAAACTTTTATCTCTTAATATTAACCCTGAGTTTTGTATGTTACTCTTCACTTTCATGTTGGGGGAGCAGGTAGATTAGCCCTTGTGCTAAACCATTGCAGAGGGTTTAATCTTAAACTAGGGGAAGGGAAAAGCAAAAAGCAGGAACTGGAGTTACCACTACCCTTTCCTTTTCCACAGTGTAGTACGTGTTGCATTATATGCCCTGTAAGGGTGCTCTTCAGAAACCATCAACTCAAATGTAAGACAGTGTGGCTGTACAAAAACATGCACACACTGCTCCCTAAGCTGGAAAACAAAACAAAAAACAAAACAAAAAAAAATTCACAGCAAGAAGTATAGTGTATTGGGAGGGAAAATTAAAGTAAGTGACTACTCAGAAGCTAATTTACTATTTACTTGATTGGAAATGCAAAGTAGTGTGATGGCAGTGGATTAGCTGGCCCATAGAATTTCCTCAAGAAGGCTGGCTTATATTTAGATTTAACACCACCATACAGAAGCTAAAGTGTGGTCAGATGGAGAACCTGCATGGTTTCCCCCTCATGCATCCCCTGCCCCTGCTGCTGGATTTGGGTGCACAGACACAGAAGGTTGTTTGCTTCAGATGTTTATTTTCCTCTCCTTTTATGACACAGGTGAAGAATCCCTGTTTCCTTAAGTAGTTTCCACCCTAGTGTCTTGTAATATCTGCCAGCTCCCTTGTAGGCTCCAACGTAGCCACTGTTGTCTCTCAGATCCTCGCGACCAGCAAGACTCTTCCCTTTACCACTCTCATCGAAATGCTCTTTGTGGGTACCGGTGTATTTGCTAGTGTCTGTCAACCTCTCGACCCCACCAACCTTGGTGGCTTTCTGCAAGACACAAGACCAGCAAAAGACAGACAGCATTAGGAAATGGCTCATGAACAAGATCTCCCTTAGACACAAGGGTGGCACACATCCCTACAGCAGGGATGAATGGCCGCTCGAGGTGCACAGCAGGTGAAGAAACTCATGCTTACTGTGGCGCCCACATGACCAGGCTCCTTCCCCTCAATGAGGCCATACACAGCCTGCAGCGCCTCCTCCGGTGATTTGCCCTTGAAGCGCTTTACACACAGCTCCTTCATGGCCTGCTGGAACTCACCAAAGGTGATGGTGCAGGCACCCTTGGTCCTACGGCAAGGAGAGAGCAAAAGGAAGGTTACCTCACCATTGGGTGGCAGCAGGACGGTAAGCCACTCAAGGGTGCCTCTGGCCCTTTCCCTCCTTCCACACAGCTCTGCTGTGTACCTCCTTGCGACACTCACTTGACTTTGTTGAATACGATGTCGACATCAGTGCTAGTCACAGCTTTTCCATCCATCACACCACACTCCTTGCACATCTTGGAGAAGTTTTTCCCTGTCATGTCATTGCCACTGGCAGATGTGTCACCGTATACAGCGAACTTACAGAAAGCTTTTTCCACCTCCAACATCTTGCTGTTCTGGTGAAGTTAGTGGAAAGAAGCTGAGGACCATCTGCAGCTACTGGACACATTTGTGTCCCATACATCTCATCTCTAGCAGAGCAAAGGACACAGACACACTCACAAGCCTCTCTCCTGCATGGGACAGCTGTGATAACTACATGGACACAGGTACAGAACACCTAGCATCCAGGCAGGATCAGGGCAGGAATATGTTGGGACTCAAGGCAAGGCAAAGGAGGACTCCCTCCTGAATCTTTTTTGAAATACAAATTTCAGTTAGACCGGCTCAAGAACAAACGTCCGTACTTGTAAGATGGTTTATGCTTTGTCTGTTAACTGATGACAAAGATTGTACATTTGTCTTCTAAGCTCCAGATTAAGTGCCTTCTTGCAAGCAGCCACAAAAAAAGTTTGTTCCTCTCTTTTCCTATCACACTTTATTCCCTGAATTAGATTGTCTTGCTCCTAATACCACTAAATTCCACCCCCCGCCGCTGATCAATCCAAACCACTGCAACAAGGTATCAGGGAGAACACAAGGTATCTCTGAGAACATAAAAGCCATAACTAGGATTGTAAATCAATGCACCACAACTTAAACAGATAATTCCTACAGCTCACACGACACCCTTAAATCCTTTTGAATCACCTAACCTCTTCTAGAGGTTCGTTCTTCACCCAAGGGCTTGTGTGGGTCTGCACCTCCCTAGAGCATAAATCAGCCAGCCTTGTACCATGGAGGTTGCGTGCTGCAAGTAGGAACTGCATAGTGTTGGGCCCCAGGTGGCTTTGCCAAGGACCTCCCTTCCAGGACTCCTTCCCTCCCTGGGAGATGTGGATCCAGCTTACCTGTGTGAGCTGGTGGTGATGGTGCTGGCACCTTCTCCATTGTTGTGGAGGCAGTGAGTGTTCCACTCCAGTGAGTGCGAGGTACTTCCCTACCTGATTGTGACCACAGCACCCAAGCGGATCACAGGCCACAGGGTGGGGAGTGGAGAAGGGTGGGAAGTGGGAGAAAAGGAGGGAGAAAACCTGTGCCACCAGAGACATGGCAGTCTAAACTAGGAGCTTAAAGAGGAAAAAAATATGTGAACATTGCACCCTCTTAACCTAACATAAGCATCACACACTAGAAATGTCATCCATGTTGAGACACATACTTCAAAGCAAGGGAGCATTTAACCCTATACCTAGTAGATGGAGTCAGTCCTTGCTCTTCCTTTCTTGAGGAGCTGATCTGCTGCCAGCATGCTCATGCCCTGGATAGGGGATGTGCCTACGTGCCTGTGAGGGTTACCAGGAAAACAGTAACTCCAGAAGGCAGCATGGGGTGGGAAGGAAGAAATACAGCACACCCATCACTTACAAAAAAACTTTGAGAAACACAATTCTTCACTTACAGGCTAATAAACAATGTAGTTGAAAATCAGATCTGGGATCTTGATGACAGTAGCAAGGCTCAGCTTGCATTTTGGTAGTCATACTGTGTTTCTTGGGGCAGTGTGATAGCATACCACTGAAAAAGGCATTTGATCTTTGTGGTCCATGTAGGATTAAATTAATATGCCTTCATTTGTTGGTTTATCTATTTTCCTTTAGCTGTGCTTAGCAACACATGACCAGGTACAAATATGCCTTAGTTCAGAAATGTTTAATTCTCCACACTACTCAAGAGGCATGTACTTCCCAGCCTTGCTGTTGGTCACAGCAAGCCCATAGTAGCGGGGTGACTTTGGCTAAGCTCTACTCCTTTCAAAAGGAAAATTTTGCTGACACTGCTGCATGTCCACTGCTCCTGCACTTCGGCACGGCTTTTGGTCCTCCTCTTGGGCTGGTCGTAATTCTTATAGAGTCATAGAGTCACAATATGCATCAGGTCAAAAGGGAGTTTTAAAGGTCACCTAGTCCAACTCCCCCTGCAGTAAGCAGGGACATCCTAAACTAGATCAGGTTTCTCAGGGCCCCGTCAAGCAGGGTTGTCCAGGGATGGGGCCTCCACCACCTCCCTCAGCAACCACTTCCAGTGTTCCACTAAACTCAGAATGAAGAACTTCCTCTTAATGTCCAATTTAAACTTACCCTGCTTTAGCTTACAACCATTGCCCCTTGTCCTATTGCTACATGTCTTTGTAAACACAGTTCCCCTTCAACTTTCCTGTAGGCCCTATTCAGGTACTTGAAGGCCACTATTAAGGTCTCCCTGGATCCTTCTCCAGGCTGAACAACTCCAACTCTCACAGCCTGTCTTGATAACAGAGGTGCTCCATCCTTCTGATCATTTTTGTGGCCCTCCTCTGGACCTGCTCCATCAGGTCCATGCCCTTTCTGTGTTGAGAACTCCAGAGCTAGACAGAGTTACTCCAGGTGAGGTCTCACCAGAGCAGAGTGAAGTGGCAGAATTACCTCTCTGGATCTGCTGGGAACGCTTCTTTTGATGCAGCCTAGAACACGATTGTCCTTCTGGGCTGCAAGGGCACATTGTTGGCTCATGTCTAGCTTCTCATCTACCAGTACCCCCAAATCCTTTTCTGCAGGGCTGCTCTCTATCACATCATCCCCTAGCCTGTACTGTTAATTGTCCTGACCCAGGTGCAGGACCTTGCACATGCCCTTGTTGCATCTCAAAGGATTCACATGGGCGCGCTTCTCCCGTGGTCAAGATAGCTCTGGATGACATCCTGTCCCTCTGCCATATCAACTACACCATTCAGCTAAGTGTCATCAGTACACTTGCTGAGGGAGAACTCGATCCCACTGTCTGTATCATTGATAAAGATACTAAACAGCACTGGTCCAAGTAAGGACTCCTGAGGGACATCATTTATCACTCATCTCCATCTGGACATCTACCTGGTGACCACTGCCCACTGGATCCTTACCTGCTGAACAGTCAACCCATTGAATCCATGTGTGTACAACTCAGAGGTAAGGATGCTGTAGGGTAACTGTTTCGAAGGCTTTACAGAGTTCCAGACAGATGATACTTGCCATCTGTTGGTCTTTTCTTGTCCACTGATGTAGTTGCTCCACTGTAGAAAGCCAGTTGGTCAGGCAGGACTTGCACTTAGTAAAGCCATGCTGGCTGTCTTGAATCACCTCCCTGTCCTCCCTGTGCATTATCAGAGTTTCTAGGGGGATCTGTTCCATGATCATGCCAGGCACAAAGGTGAGGCTGATGAGTTGGTAGTTCTCAGGGTCTTCCTTTCTACCCCTTAAAAAAATTTCCTTAAGATGTTTCACAGATGTTTTCTTGTTGGCTTCTACTACCTCTGAAGCCCCTGGCTCTTCACTGTAAGACTTTGACTGTGCTGCATTGTCCCTGGCATGCCTCAGGACAACAAGGTGAAGGCCCTTACTAGCCCCTTGTCCCTCTAGCCCTGATGTGTCATTCCACATCATGTCACAGATAAGACTGATATTGTTATCCTCCTCTCTGTGGCCGTTTGAGCTAGATTTCTAGCTCAGGCATTGAAAAAAAAAAATGGGAACAGAGAAACTTAGAAGTGGAAGAATATTGAAGTCTCTGAGTGGAGAGGTGACCATTCCAGGGATAGGCCATAAAATGGCAACAATGGATAAGTTAATATAATTTCACTGGATCATCAAAAGCTTTATGTCTGGGAGCACAGCTTGTAGCTATCCCTTTGCTGCTTCTGCTGCACCCGCTGCTACCTTGCCCCATCGCTGGTTTGGCTCGTGCTTTGTTCCTTCGCCACTGCTTGACCCCCATCCCCATTTTCTTTAAGGTTATTCTGTAGTAGTTTATTCTCCTTATGTTGTTATAAGAAATACAATTTCACTTTTCTTTTGACTTTCCAAATTCTGAGTTGTAGTGAATTTACTCTACTGGGGGAGGGATACACTCTAACTGTCGTGGTAGGCCTAAACAGGCCTCTTGGGCTTGTACATGTCCTGGCTTATGCAGACANTAAGCAGAAAGCTGCTTCTCGGGTCCATCTAGTGAACAAGCGGCGTACTGGCCGCAGGTGGTATATTGACCACAAACCTTCTCTTTTCCAGTTTGGTTCGAGTTCTGTTAATATATATATTTAATAGTTATTTCCAGATCCTGTTATAACCTGTATATAGTTTCCTAATGTTGCAAAGAGCCTGTTATTATTGTTATTATTATTATTAAATGGTGGTAGGGGGTGGTGCGAGTTTCGTATTAATAAATTATGTGTTAATATTTTTATAATACCGTCTCGCAGTGCCTAATTACCCCCTCCCCGACACTAACCCATCACACTCTCCCTTTCTATCTAGTTTAAAGCCCTGTCATTCAGCCCTGCAGTCTTCTGAGCAAAGACCCTTTTCCCACTTTTAGGAAGGTGTCTCCCACTAGATGTCAGCAAGCCTGGTGCTTGCATCTATTTTTCAAAAAAATAAAAAATTGTGGTGGTGACATCAACCACAGAACCATATATTAGCAGAATGGATCCATGTCTTCCTTAAATGTCACTGCCTGCAACCAGAAGGAGAGAATAAAAAAAAAAATTACCTGTGCCCCAGATTCCCAAGGCCCTGAAGTCTCTTTTGATTACTTTTGGACTACAAGTTGTGGCTTCCTCTCCACCTATATGGAAGATCAGTAATGAGCAATAGCATGAGAACCATACTAGGGCAGGAAGTTTCGTAGTGACATCCTGAACCAATGCTCCAGAGAGACAGCCTACTTCCCTATGAGGAGGGTCTACCCAGCATACTGGACCCTCCATTCCCCTCAGAATGGAGCCACTTACAATTATAACCCTTCTGTTCTTTCTCGTGGATGTGGTTGTAATATGATTGGTAGGACTTCCTGACTGTGAAGACACCTCTGGTGTAGATTGGCCATCATCCATTTGACTGGTGTTTCTTAACCAGAGCCTCAAACCTGTCTTTCAGAGGTAGCTGGGGGAGAGAGGTTGGTGAATAGAGGCAAAAAAAAAAATGTGTTTGCAATCTCTAACCCTCTTGGGAGGGCCAACCTAAACCTGGGACCTTGGCACCCACAGGCACTTGTTGACTGGTCTTCACCAATTCCACTGCCAACCAGAAAAAAATGTCTCTTGGCAGGTCTTATGCCAAGAGCACTTGGACAGTTGTCGGCCTTGAGAGAGAGGCTTCAGCTGGGAGGTGGTCCAGGCAAGAGTGAAATGGCAAAAAAGTACCTGATCCCAGCTCTCATGGTGTGAACATGGCTACAACAGTAACAGCCCTGACAGAGCCATGTAGCACACTGGCTCTGCAGTACCACTTGCTTCTGGTGAGCCTGAGATGGAAACTAAGGATACCAATGTAAAGCTCAAACAAACACCTCTCAGCAGTGCAGCTTCTGCCTTTTATGGACAAGTGCTGATACCACAATGAATTGTTTCCTTTTCCTTTGTTGCAGACTGCATGTTTTAGGTCTGTCTCAGCAGGAATGCCTGTCTCTCTGCCTATGCAAGGAAAGCAGGGAAGAAATGAGGCACTAGCTGTGATCATAAGAATGATGATGTGTGAAGCAGATAAGCACATTGTTGGGCAGTTTCTTATATGCTGTAAATGCGTCTCTTCTGTGACAGAGTGTATTTTTGGAACTGAACTTTCCCCCCAGTTTTAGCTACAGCATATGCCTTTAAAAAAAACTTTAGGTGATTAAGTGCATCTGAAGAACCCAGCAAGAGGGCAGTATTCTCTTAGAGTATCCAAGTGCCCATAAAGTCAGGAGTTCACCTCTTTTTTTTCAATTGTACTTACTCAAACCAATTTCAGATCACCTCTGTGATACCAACAGCCTATTTGTTTACTTGTTTCTGCTCCTCACTGTTTGTATATGCTAATGAATAAATCAAAAAGTAACTTCTCTTAAAGCTCTCAGGACAATGCTCCCCAGCCATAAACTTAACAAAGCCATAAAGAACATTAGCTCAAGGCAGTCAAGTTTTCAGAACTGCAGAGATTGCCAAGGAAGGTGGGGCACACCCCTGTGGATCCAGATGGCCCAAATGGGTGGTCTTATCCAACTCTCACCTGACCCAAACCAAAGTCCCCTCTCCAGCTATACACCTCACTTGAGCATCTAACAACAACAAAAGAACTACGAGTACAGAATTCTTGTGTGTACACACACCCGGAGACATATATGGCCAGGGATTCTTATTAGCCAACATGCCTTGTTAAGAAAAAGGCAAATCATCAGACTGCTGTCCTTCTGAAATTTTCTGCCCTCTCCATACTTGTATTTCTGTAGCAGATCTCTGTTTCTTTAATCATGTGCAAATTTTATTGACATCAATTTTCCCATATTTTCATGTCCTCAGTAAAATGATGGAAAGGCCAATACCAAAACCTGCAGATTTTCCCTCACAAACACCTCTAAGGAAAAGCATCTCCTGTGATCTGTCAGCTCACCACCTCTAAATTCATTTAACCTGGAGAATCTGGCTTTAAAAAGCAGCTCACTGGAATGATAGCACGTAACTGACTAATCACTCAGCAAAACTGTTCTAATATGTTCCAGAGGTATTGCTTCAGTGAAGTTAATATAGAGATTAATCTGAGTCGCTGTGCCTATGGTATCTGCTCTTCAATTCTCTCATGGTTACAGGACAAATATTGGTGGGTTTTTTGGTTGTTTTTTGTTTGTTTGGGGGGTTGTTTGTTTTTGTTTTTGTTTTTTGCTTTCAACTGCATGGCTTTTGACATGGTCAGGCCAAAGGGTACACAATTTGGTTCTAAGTAACTAGTCAAGAAGTTGTCGCCAGCCTTTTATGCTCTGTTTACAATTATACTTAGAGAGGCTTGAAGCATCTTAGATAAGACAGATGCTGGGGGCTGGCGGGGGGGAAGCAAAGTAGTATCCTATTGAAATAATACCATACACAAACAGACATGGATACACACTATTGCCGTGTTCCTGAAGCTAACACACCATTAAGAGGAAATACTCAGATTATGAAAGGATGCTTAAATCTTGCATTGTAAAGAAGTGATTTATTCTGTATCAGTAAAATGCTTAGCTGCAAAACAAGAGACGGAATTCAGTGTTCTGTTCAAATACTTACATAAACCTTCAGGAAAGTTGGGAGACAGCTTTGATATTATCTTCACAGACTCAGTATTATTTATTTAAGGAAAACCAGTATTTTTAAGAGACTAAAAAGGACAAAAAATAAGTTAGGTGTCTAGCTCTGAAGAACAGCAGAAATCCAGAGAAAAATGTCTGAGAGTGTTCTGTAAGGAAGAAGAATATTAACTTCTGCTGTTATGAATAAATGAATCCTAAATTATTCTTTGTCTACTAAATTTTATGAACTATTACCACAATCACATAAACCTTCTTTTTTCACATAAAACTATGTATGGAAGTCCCTTTCAGTGTCATGATCAGAGAAACTGTTTGAATGGAGACATTAAAGCAGTGAGATTCCAATTACCATATGAAACACTTTAAATCTGTCAAAATGAGCTGCTCAGATTACTGGTAGACCCAGAAAACCCCAAACAATGGAGGATGAAGGTGAATGAAAACTCAGATATAGAGCTGCAGCCATCGAACAAGCCCTCTTCCTCTTTCCTCCCTCCCCCTGCCGTTTGATCCCAGAGCATGCCTTCTGTAGCCAAATCCTCCCTTCCCTGGTCTCTGAGTAGATGAAAAATGAAATTTTATTTAAAATGAGAGTCAAGCAGGAGAACATAACATGTAGCACAAGTTTGAAAGGCAGCTGTCTTGTTGAACGAGTATTATCTGTATGTTGCAGATGCATGGAGAAAAAGAGAAAAGAGCAACGCATTGGTGCCTGGGCTGGAAAGAGAACTTTTACATAACAAGAGTCTTGTGCTGAGAAATCTGAAGCTGCTTGTCAGAAATTAACATAAAGCTAAACAGACCAGACATGCAGCTGTTTTGCATAAAAATATTTTATGTGATCTCTTTTCAGTACCTTCAGTTCTTCAATGCATTTTTTATTCATGTCATGTGCACACATACACACACAATCTGGAAATTGTTTATGGATATCTAGTTCAAACTGTTGTTCAAAGGAGTAAATTAGGACAAGTTTAATAATCCTACACTAAAATGACCTTCTCTATGCCTCAGTCAAGCCCATGTGAACTCAAGAGTTCCATCCTTTACTCGAAAACCAGCCTGTGGAAAATGACATTTCTGCGCTGTCCAAGGGTCTCTGGTGAGACACACAGTGAGCCCACAGAAATAAATCAGAAACTTATCCATAATTATCCCTTTGCTTAATCCTTGATCTTACTGGACACATCCTTTTAGTTAAAATGGATAATTACAAAGCAACGGATTCCCTCTTTATTTATCCATGAAAATCATTTCACATCTGGAGTACCATGTCCAGTTCTGGGCTCCTCAGTTCAAGAAGGACAGAGAAGTACTTGAGAGAGTCCAGCACAGAGCCACAAGGATGACTGAGGGAGTGGAACACCTTCCTTATGAAGGAAGGCTGAGGGAGCTGGGGCTCTTTAGCTTGGAGAAGAAGAGACTAAGGGGTGACCTCACTAACATTTATAAACATATAAAGGGTGACTGCCAAGAGGAGGGTGTCAGGCTCTTCTCAGTGATGCCCAATGACAGGACAAGGGGTAATGGGTGGAAATTGAGGCATAGGAGGTTCCATGTAAGCGTGAGGAAAAATTTCTTCACTGTGAGGGTGACAGAACATTGGAACAGGCTGCTCAAGGGGGTTGGTGGAGTATCTCTCTCTGGACATGTTCAAGACACGCCTGGATGCAATCCAGTGTGATCTGCTATAGATGGTTCTGCTCTGGCAGGGGGGTTGGACTAGATGATCTTTCAAGGTGTCTTCCAGACCCTAAAATTCTGTGATTCTGTATGATTCTGTGATTTCAGAGGCCAAGCACAGAAGGAGTTTTCAATTTCTTCTTTGACCTGTGATCAGTCTGAACTTGTATCTGTTCAGGAAATACATGGTTTAGGAGGACACTCATGGGATGGTTTGTCTCACAGGAATTTGTCAGTGATGGGTGATGTTTTGCAGTTGTTGCAATAGGAGATGCCAAGTCCTGTCTGAGCCAGGCTCTGTGTGGAAGGGTGCACTGGTGTGGAACGAGTTGAGGTGTCACCCAGTGGTAACAGGATGGATGACAGAGGACAGGCACCAAAGTCCACAAAAATAATGCCCAGGGAAAATGCCCGGTCACACAGTCAGCCAGGTATAGCTGCTTCTGTGGCTACTGATTCTCACCTCTGTTAGCTGCCCCAGCTGTGATACTCTCCACGTCCTGTAGCTACTTTGGCCACAGGAAGGCTGAGAAGGAGGTAAACTGAGCCTGAAAGTTGGGCTGTGCAGAGCAGCCATCCAGAGAGGCAGAATGATGCACCAGACTGCATTTTTTTTCAAGCTTCATATGCACTATTAAATCCTTCATAGGAATCCACACACACACTGCCATCTTCAAGTGCTTAGAGGGTGCAAAGCAGAAAGAAAACAATACCAGCTTTCACTGGTACTTTCTTTCAAATTCTGAATACTTAAAACATTTTAACATTTTCCCTCAGTGCTGCTACTAGTTTGCCAAGTAGTCATACTGAAGGTTTGGCCACTCGTGGAGGCAATGGGCAAAACCATGCTCAGTGCTTGTTACAGACATACAATAAATGTAACATGTTATCATTGCCCTTCAGACCTTCATACAGTTCCTTGTATTACACAAACGTTATCCTATAATTTAACGTCCTTCTCCTCTGCTTGTAGGAGGACATGGGCTAAAAAAGGTACATAAATGCATAAACTGAAGTCAGTTTTCTCAGCAAGTTTCACAGAATCACAGAATT
>WBNM01007442.1:0-18482 GCA_013399055.1 Ramphastos sulfuratus
GCTGTCCAACTTGCTCCTGATGTAACTGAGTGTGAAAATTTGCCTATCTTTTACCTCTACACCAATTCATGGATGGTAGCCAATGGTCTGTGGGGCTGGCTAAAAGAAAAAGAATGGTTGGCAGAGAAAAGGAAAGCCTATTTCGTGTGCTGATCTGTGGCAAGACATTGATGATCGTCTTGAGAAGATTCCAGTGAAAGTGGGACACATAGACACACATGTGTGTAAGAGCAAAGCTACTGAGGAATACCGACACAACCATCAGGTAGATCTAGCTGCTAAAATTTCTCAGGTAGACACAAATCATGATCTTGACTTTGATTGGAAACACTGAGATCAACTGTTCTTAGCTCGGTGGGCCCATGATTTGTCTGTACATGAAGGTAGAGACGCAACCTACTGGTGGCTGCATGAGAGATACATTGACATATCCATGGACGCTGTCACACAAGTCATACATGACTGTGACATTTATGTTACTATGAAGCAGGCTAAGTGAATCCAGTCCTTATGGTATGGTGAGTGATAGTCAAAGCATGAGTATGGTGAAATATGGCAGATTGATTACATCACTACCTCATTCTCATTCTGGCAAATATGTGCTAACGATGGTAGAGACAAGCACTAGATGCTTGGAGACCCATCCAGTTCTACATGCTACTGCACATAACACCATTCCTGGTCTTGAGAGACAAATCATGTGCAGAGAATGGAATCAGACAATGGAACTCATTTTAAGAACAATCTTGTAAAAAAACTGGGCCAAAGAGCATGGTACCACATACCCTACTAGGCACCAGCTTAAGGAAAGATTGAACGCCACAATGGTTTGCTAAAAAACATTCTAAAAGCCATAGCGGGTGGAACTTTGAAAAACTGGGAGAAACATTTAGCAACCTGATTGGTAAATAGTATANCTGTTTGGGTGTTTTCTCCTTCAGGCAAAGGGAAGCCTGTCTGAGGGGTGGTTTCTGCTGAAGGTCCTGGTCATACATACTGGGTAATGCAAGAGAACAGTGAAATTCAGTGTATTCCACAGAGAAATCTAACTTTAGCTGAGAGGGTTTAAATTCAGAGTGTATAATACAAGCTCTTAGCAGTTCCTGTTTTGGGTGCAATGTGGCATCCAAAGGAAGAATCTACAAGGAACCTGCGGTACAAGAGCATGAACCCTAGCTTTATCTTACTTCCAACCCGTCTGAGCTGGTCTGGTAAATTCTAATAGTGGGGGAGGAAGTTCCTAACCCACCACATGCTGCCAAGGCCTTGCCACATGTGAAGGCACTGCAGAAGTCAGGGGTCCCAAGAAGTCTGAATCTCTTCTTTGGGATGAAACAAGCCACTGAGGAAAGTGCTTTGGCAGAGACTGTTGCACACTTAGCCCACACCCACCTTGCAGTATAGTGACTGCCACCACTTTCCCATCACCTATTCACCAAAGACCCAGCTTTTGCAGGTGTCCAGTGGCTCTTGGTTGTGAGTCAACAGATCAGAGTGTAGCCACATCTTGAGTGGTCCTGGATTTGGCAGAGATAGGATTATGCTTGTGGCCTGTTGTTTCCCTGTGGCATTGGGAAAACCCTGTGCCATTTTTGTGCCTCTATTCCAATGTAAGCAGGTGGTAGTGTGAGCACTTCCTCATCTGACAGGGGAAGAGGATATTCAGAAGCCTGGGGAGGGGACCTTCTCTATAATGAAAGCCTGTATCTACCATTGCATGTAAGTACCTTATACACTGTTTCTTAAAATAATTTTGCATCAAGAGTATCTTTAGCCATTTTATGGGGTTGTAGAAATTAAATTTAAAAAAATAAAATCATCATATACTAATTATCAGAGCTAGTAAATGCAAGGAAATATTTTCTCTTGGAAAGATTAATTTCTTTAGTATATCCATGCTAATTTGGCACCAGCATTTGTATTATGGACACCTGAATGCCCTAGCTGAGGCCAGGTACCTGTGGTGCTAGGAAAATATCACGGGCAGAAGTTATATATCACATTAGCTCCTTCTTTAGTTGTTTTCAAAGAAAACAAGCAGAAGTACATATTCTCATTTTACAGTTGGGCAACTGAGGCAGAAAGAAATTAAATAATAATCATTGACTAGAAGTGGTACAACTAAACTCCGTATCAGTGTTTCAGTCTTGTACTTAAATAGCAAGTCTGGATTTTTTTGTAGAGACCTTAGATTTTGCTAATTAAATACAAGTAACAATGACTTCAACCACAATGAAAAAGAATGCACATGTTTTTTTCTTCTAAAATGCACATTTTTTTTTTCTCCTAATAAAAGGATTCACTCATCAGCTGTAGGGACATCTATGTATTTTTCCCAATCAATTGTCTTCTCAGTGTGTGATCTCTCAGTAATGTTTGTGTCTGTATAACATGTATACACTGATGAGAAACTAAGGCCATTACCTTTGTCATTTGACTGGTCTCAAAGATTTTTTTTCCTTTTTTTCCCTCCTTCCCAAAGAACACAACTATTTATTTATAGAACCTGGCAAATAATTTTCTGTTTGCAAAAAGCTTTCTACGCTACTGAATATTGAGTTTCCCTCACTAAGAACCTGTATGTGTTCCAGGGCAAAACCATGGCAGGTAGAAGATAAATGAATACCTTGTCTGTAAAAATTCTACAGTAAGTGGGAACCTGTTGCAGGCTGCTCCTAATAGCAAAGTGATATCTAAGTATATATTTGTATATATTTCAGTGGAAACTAGGAACTCTGTCCAAGCCAACAGTGAGGAAAACACAACTGGGTACAGTGATGAATGTCTAATTTCAAGGGTATTCAGCATCCAAGAAAAGCAAAGCATAAGTAGCATGTCTTTCCAGTGGCCATTAGGGAACATAAGAGGATGACAGAAGCAGAGAAGATACAGATACAAACTAAAACTATTTGAAAGAAGAAATTCCCAGTAACTTCCATGGTTGTCTGATAAAGTCTCCAGGGAGCAGATGATCAGCAAAGACAACACTGGAAAAAATAGAGAATTTCCTTTCTGTCTGTGTTACATATTTAGCAATGTAGCATAAAGACTGCAGAAGACAGCATTATTTCTTGATTACACAATATCATATATCTATTTAAACTCTTCTGTGGAAGACAATCTTAATACATTACAAACTATTTATTTTTCTATCATGTTCAATTTTTTCTCCAATCTTTCTCAGCTCATTGCTTTCAGCATCCATGATACGCGAACTTCAGCTTTCACTGAGAGGTACTCACTAGAGCTGAAAAACAGCAAGATGAGAAGTTTGGCCAGGCAACCAGTAAAAGAACGTTCAGATCTGTGTCTGAAATTTACTTTCTCATAAAACGAAATCCTTCTCTTTTTTTTTTTTTTTTTTTTGTTTGTTTTCCTACTCTTCAACTTAACAAGAAAATACTTAATCATTGCTTTGCTGTCAATCAACACAGACCTTTACTAACTGGCTTTTAAGAGCATGATACATAACCTGCTTTTTAATTTTCAGGGCACAGTTCCAAGACACATGTGGAAGACTGTGTCTTTCAGACACTTCCTTTTCCTAAAGTTTCCTTTTGTCTTTTGTATCAACCTGGTGATCAAAAAATGTAGGGAATAAAATAAAAGCAATTCTTGACTGACCCAGCAGAGGAACAGACCTTCTGGCACTTTTCCATCAGCCCTGACATTGAGGTTATTACGGAAATCCAATCACATGCTTTACAATTAGAGCTTGGGTTGTCAGAATTACTGGCTTGTTTTTCACTACCACAAGGGTGAAAGGTGACAGAAAACAGAACTAATAGAGAGCTAGTAAATACAATTGGCAAGCATATGGGGCAAAGCACAACAACTGAAAAACAACCATTGGGATTAGGTTCCTCACCCCTATATTAGATGTCTGACAATGGAGTTGAAGTATGAGTGACAGAGGATGACTGCACTACTTGGATCTTCGATCCTGTAAAGCCCTTCACCAGAGCCCTGACGCAGAAGTAATTAAATAAATCAGACAGGAAAATTATGTGTCCTTCACATTTGGGGCCAGAGACACAGCTCATCACATGCAACAGTGGGGAAAGATATATTTAAGGTAACTTAATTCTAGCCGACATTATAAAGCTCTAATTTCAGTGACAATTCTTCAGGCAGATGCTAGAAAGAGTTAAAACACCCCAGTAATTCCCTATCTTCTCTGTCCACCTCCCAGTTCCATCGTCTGCTGCCATTCAGAGACTCCAAGCTTTAATTACTCAATGACATATTCTCTGTTTATTGCAATTACACAGCAAGCCAGCAAGGTACTGGTGTCAGCACAGGATCAGACCACTATGCACTTCTAGGGGATGCTCCCTGAGACTGAGCACTTACAGGAGTGCTAGAGAAGGATGACAGTCACATGCAGTCGCTCAGTGAGGCAACATAAAACAACGGGCAAATGTGTGCAAGGGTTGTAAACAATCTGAAGAGGAAAAGCAGGGTGTGATCTTTCAAGTCTATATTTAGTTTTGTTTATCACCAATGATTAACCCTGCTCTAATTTACACCTTCCTAAGTATATCCAGGTCACAATCCATTTGTGTGAGGAACAACATAGTATTCAAGATCCAAGTTTGTTTTTCATTCCTTTAAGCAACAGCTGACATAAACCCTTATTCCAGATTGTCTTTTGACATTCTACGAAGGGATCATGCATTCTGGGCACCAAACCAGCATCAACACTCCTGGCTGGGGGCTGCTGGTATGAGGAGAAGGAGAAGTGGAGGTATGAATATATCACTAAAACAAAACAGCAGAGTTTTCTGACTTCTCCCTAGTCTCCATATTTTCTTGTCTTCTGCACAGGTGGAAATCCCACCAAGGAGGATTCTTTGAAATCTCAGATTCTTGCAGATAGCTGTCCTGATTTATTTTGAATACTGCAGAAAAGAATACCTGTCTTGGTCAGGCAGGAATGGGTATTTATATCACACAACTGAGGTAGTAGATACATTCAGGGAATATGCCATTTTGTGAAGTAAAGAAATTACTGGCAGCAGCAAGTTAAGCTATTCACACTAAATACCTGAGAATAACAAATACTATCTGAGAAGAAATAATACCTTTCTTTGTGCAGAAGTACAAAATGCTTATAGTAACGCAGCTGAGACAGGTTCTTAAGTAAATAACTATTAAAAATAAAGCTGTTAAAAGAACTCAGTGGTTGGACATTGAGGTTAATGCATTTGCCAGGGTTTCTACAGCAACACAGTGAATTAATTTTCAATCGTGATGAAACAGTCTTCTATTTTAACTATGCATAGGAATTAAATATATATGTCTTCCCCTCTCAGTCTCTCTCCTTGGCTCTTCTCAGGGGGGAACAAGACAATGAAGAAGGTGCAAGCCTTCATTCAGCTTGACAATGTAGTTGCTGAAGTGGACATGTATGGACTACCTACTTCATTGCATTTGAAACACAGCCGTTGTCTTCTAGAGGGGAGTCAGCTGCTGCACAATAAGCTTGAGAGATGCTGAGCACTCCAGAATCCTGTTGGTTTCAAAGGGAACTCCAATATTTTCAAAACCCTTCCTCCACTCCAGGATCAAGTTCTCTAAAGTTCTCAGAATTATTCCTTGGCATATCAAGTACCTATTGTAAATATAAACCCACATAAACGTATTTTAAATAGAGTGATTACCACATTAGCACAGTGTTTCTGAGATCTGCTGAGCTAATCCCTCAACTCTAACTGAACAGGCTTTACAATCTTTGCAATATTCCCTGTGTCTGGCACACAGTCTAACAACAGTTACAGGCTTCTCACAAAACCAATGAGCATAACAGTACATCTTCTAGAACAGGACCTTAGTCTATTGCTCTTCCTTACTGCCACATGCTGACACATCCAGTCTCTGACAATCCTCCCTCCACCCACTTGCTGTCCCACCAGAACAACTACAAGTTCCTCTACACGCTTTCTATCAAAAAATGCAAAGGATATCCTCCACTCCCTGCTCTAATACACTATGTAGAACAGACACAACTGGTTGCATTAATGCTAGCTCGCTCACACACATCCATGCACACACATTCCTCTTTCTATTACAATAAGTACATCGTAAAAATTACATACCCTGAATGGACTCAGCAACAAAACAGCAGCTGTTACAAGGAGGGTTAATTTTTAACTTATGAAGATGCTGATCAGATTCTCACCATCAGAAACAAGGGACATTAATTTCATAAAGCATCTAAACTTTATCTTATCTGGGGAAAAAAAAAAAAGAAAAAGAAAAAAAAAAAGGAGGAGGGAGGTAGGGAGAGAGGAATGTTAGCAAAGCTGTAGCTTCATTCCTTTCTTTTCTTTATTTCAAGAGGTGAGAACAAGTGGAGTTGAAAGTAACTGCAGGTCATCACCACAAGCCCAGAGCAGTAAAAAGGAGATGAAGAGAGAACAGACAGCTTTTTACCTTTTGGCCTATGGTTTAACTCTTGTCCTGATCCACAGACTGAGAGCAGTTCTTAGTCACAGTTCATGTGAGTGGAGGTGGTGGATGTCTCTATGAATTCTCCAAAGAGTCATGCTTATGGAAGGTATCTCTTGTAAACAGAAAAAAAACTGATTTAGACCAGCATCTGTTGAAGAGGATAGGACCCTCTTCAGTGATAAATAAGTATTGTATAATACCATTACACAATGAGAATACAGTCTGGCCTTCTCACTTGCATTCATGGACATTTTTTTGCAAAAGTTGGCAGGAAAAGAAGCGACAATAAGAGCTACTAATTGACAGGCAAGAGATAGAGGTTTGATCGTGAATGGTTGAGACTGATATCAAATCTTAGACATTTTAAACAGACCTGGTAGGAAAGAGGTAGTTATTTGGTGCTTTCTTAGAATCATAACTTTTGTACAGCAGACTGAAGAAGACACAAAACTTGAGGTACCTATGTATTTAGTAAATCACCATATTTAGCCAATCTTCAATTCAGGAGAAAAGAAAAGAAAAAATAACCCACTGAAATAAGAACAAAACAAGGGAGAGCTGCATTTTAAAATTAAACTCTACAAATGTTTGCACTTTATTGAGCTAAGGACATAGAGTTTTTCAGTTGTTTTAATAGTTTGATCAATATCCTTCTTCAGATTCATTAAAAATAGGAATGAGTGTTTCAAAAATATGTATAGGGTTATAGCAGCACAAAAGAAACACGAGTCTGATCAGTCAGGATGTTTTCTAGTGGTGAAATACAATTAAAATTAATTGGGTCTTCTTGGGCTTGTCATACATGTCTTCTAAGAGAGCAGGACTCTGGTCATCTCCATTATAATCAATCAAGAGATGCATTCACAATGACGATTATTTCAGATCTGGTTTAGACTGCCCAAGAGGATTTGTCATCTAATCTTCCCTGAATAGATCCAGTCATATGAAGTTAAATCTAGTGAGCACAATCCAGTTATAGGACCAAAAACAATATAACCTTTGCAGAGGCTTGGAGTCAACCAGGTAATTATGACCAAACTGACAAACACTAAGTTGATGAAGCTAACAACAAAAACTTTTGCTTTTATTTCTCCAAAACATCGGTCAGTTTTTTTAAGCTGTGGCTTTTTTGATTGTTTACAGGTCTAACCTGCCATAAATTACTGGTAGCTATGTTTTAGATATCAAATGTGTAGCTCATCCTCTGAAAACTGGATATAAATATTAGATCCGTAGGAGACTTCTTGTTTAATGTCCCCACATTAACATCGAGAACGATGAACAGAAACCATGAAGTCTCTCTGAGACAAGGAGAGGGTTTTTGCTTGGTTTTTTGGTAGAGCATCTATAGTACTGGGTTAAGCCCAAACACATGTTCAACATCCAAACAGACAAATTTAGAAAGGGTAGTATTTGTCAGAAGCTAGATGAACACACTGGATAAAATAACCACTCTGCACCACCCTTGTGTCTTGCCTCTTTCCAGAGGAACGTGGTAGCTGTCAGAGGTAGGATAAGGGATTATGCTTTACTTTGGTATGATCTGCCATCCTTATGTTCTGTCATGTGTAAATACAAATTGTGATTCTCGGTATAGCTGAGAGAGGAGCTCAACAGAAGGTAGAACCAGCATCCCTGAGGACAGTTAAAGATGTAGAGGTAGCCTTGGGCTGTACTACAGGCAACTAGACACAACAATGTCTGTAGTCAAATAACAGTTCAAGTAACAGACTTAAGCCTTCATTTGCTGTAGCATGAGTGTAGCACTGTCCCCACTGAGTGCCCCACTGCACCCTGATATTTTTATTTGAATCTCAGCTACAGCCATAGGAAGAGATTAGCTAAAGCAGTAAGATGAAGTGAAAATTTGAGCAGAAAAGCTTTTTTGTGCACTTTCATAGAAGCTGTTTGACACATGATAACCTTGCCAGACAGGTCATTTACTCATGATGGCCACTGAAATGAAAATCAGATGACACCTACCAGCTATGTTTGCACATTTGCTATTACTGTTCTTATTTACACAATGGTGGTGAATATTGTAGAGAATAACACTAACATTGACCTTAGAAAGAAAATGTTCTCATTTCTTGAATCTCTAAACCCTTGGGAAAACTCTGGTAGATCAGCAAATAAAGACACTCAGAGGACAGTAAGAGGGATTTAGCCTCAAACCTTGGGCTGCCACATACTGATGAGCTTCAGAGTGCCTGTGTGAGATATGATAACAAATGAGTCATTGCAGCTATCTACAGGTATTTACTGATCCACAAGATCTAATATTTGACAATACACACAGATGCTGAAGCCTTACTCAAAAACATTGAGAGCAACCTGAAAAAACCCAGTGCTTACTGATAGGACAGTCAGTTCATTGACTCACCAACCAATCTGACAGGTGTTGCTGATGACCTGTGGAAAACAACACATTTGCATAGCCACAGGAATAAATCACATTTCCATTTCCTTGAAAAGCAGAATAAATAGAAGATTGCAAGCCTTAATTGTATTAGTGTTCTCTGTATACCACGTGTGAGCTGCTTATCTTCAAGTTCGCCAAAGACCACAATGAAGAAATCAAATGTTTAATAAAATCTCCTTATTAGTACTGTGTCAGGAGAGCAAAGGCCTTTTAAAGTTGCTCACTCTTTAAAGGAAAAAAAAAATTGGGCAAAGATCCTTTCTCTCAGATCCTTCTGAAGCAACAGAAGCTAACATACTATCTGGATGTCCCTGAAGTGCAACAACAGATACCAATGGCTGCTGTTATCAGTCTTCTGCACCAAAAAGGCAAAATGCCAAACTCCAAAGGATTTTTTTTTTTTTTTTTTTTTAATTCCCATATAAAGACATTCTGGTCTTTAGCAATTGCAGTCACATAGAGGTATTTGGAGGTGAAAAAAAACAAGAAGAGCTTCTTCAAGTACATCAATAACAAAAGAAAGATCAAGGAAAAGGTGGATCCACTACTGAATAGTGTGGGAGATATGGTAGCCAAAGATGCACAGATGGCAGAGTTGCTGAATGCCTTCTTTGCCTCAGTCTGCTAAGAGCAGCCCTCAGGAACTCAATCTCTGGGAGCAAGGGAGCAGAACTGGAGAGAAAAGGACACTCCACTAGTCAATCAGGACTGGGTTAGAGATCATTTGTGACAACTGAAGACACACAAATCCATGAGCTCCAAAAAGGTTTGCATCCATGAGTGTTGAGACAACTGGCTGATACTGTTGCTGAGCCTCTCTCCATCGTTTTTGAAAAGTCTTGGAGAAAAGGAGAGCTGCCTGGTGGCTGGGAGAAAGGCAATGTCACTCCAATCTTCAAAAAAATCAAGAAGGAAGACCAAGGCGACTACAGACCACTCCACCTCACCTCCATCCCTGGAAAGGTGATGGAGCAGCTCATTCTGGAGGCCATCTCTAACCACATGGAAGAAAAGAGGGTTACGAGGAGTGGCCAACATGGACTTACCAAGGGAAGACCTTGATTGACTAGCCTGACAGCCTTCTATGAAACCATCACCAAATGAGTAGACAAAGAAAGAGCTGTGGATGTCATCTACCTTGACTTCAGAAGGTATATTTGATACTGTTTCCCANTTGAGCACCTCCCTTGTGAAGAGAGACTAAGAAACCTGTGGCTCTTAAGTCTGGAGAAGAGTAGACTGTGAGCAGATTTTACCCATATATGCAAACATCTGAGGGGTGGGTGTCAAGTGGATGGGGCCAAATTCTTTTTGATGGTCAGCAGCAATAAGACAAGGAGCAATGGCTACAAATTGGAACACAGAAGATTTCACCTCAATGTGAAGAGAATCTTCTTTACAGTGAGGTTGACAGAGCACTGGAACAGGCTGCCCAGAGAGGTTGTGGAGTCTCCTTCTCCGGACGCTTTCAAAACCCACCTGGATGCATTCCTGTATGAACTCCCCTAGGTTCCTTCCAACCTGTACATTTCTGTGATTCTGTGATTATGCAAACCTAACTTGCTGGGTCAGAAGTTGTGAGTTGACAAATATTGCCAAAGACAATTCGGAAATTCAAGAGAATGATTGTATCAATGGTGCCCAAAGCTGTCTTCAAGTTTATATTAGGCATTATGCCTGTGATTATCACACCATTATGGATTTACATGTCTAAGCGCAGATTCACAATTGAATCAAGCCATAGCAGCTGTAGATCTACACTGTCAGAAATGCTGAGAAGGAGGTGGAGTGTGAGTCTGTTCCATGAACAGACTCCTTTTGAGAAAGGAAATTGTCCCAGTGTTTGAAAAACAGCTTTATTGTGGGCATATCTGAGGGGGATATCTAAAAGAAAGACTTCACTACCAGAAGCAGTAACGTGGTCTCCCTTAACAGGCATTTGTAACACACAGAACAAGTCATCCTAAGATAGGCATCTCAAGTAGGTCACTGGATTGTGCCCTAGAAAGATTGATTCCTTTCCATTGTCTATAAAAAGCAATGTCTGATTAGCTCCAGTTTAGACATCTAGAATAAAGTGAGTTAGGATGCTTTCATCACAAAAAATATAGTTATTTGCTTAGTTATTTAATCATGGAATAAAAATAAGATTGCCTTCAGTAAGAATTACTTTCTGATTTCTGAACAATTATAGTGTTATCATGCAAAAAGATAGCTTTCTTAGACAGAAGTTGGACCTGAATAACAATTACTTCAACACAGCTTGCATTATGCCTCAGTGAGGCCTACAAGATAGCCTTCAAGTAAGGCTAAAAGCCTTGGTAGAGCATACTACATTAAGTCATATCAAAAGCTAAGGCAAATTGCATCACGGATTGCATCGAAAGATGCATTGCCAGCAGATCAAGAGAGGTGATTCTGTCGCTTTGCTCTGGTGAGACCTCAACTGGAGTACTGCATTCAGGTCTGGAGCCCTCAATACAGAAGGACATAGACCTGATGGAGCAGATCCAGAGGAGGGCTGTGAAAATGATCAGGGAGTTGGAGCACCTCTGCTCTGAAGACAGGCTGAGGGAGCTGGGGTTGTTCAGCTTGGAGAAGAGAAGACTCCAAGGGCATCTAATAATGACCTTCCAGTATCTGAAGCAGGCCTACAAGAAGGCTGGAGAGAGACTGTTTACAAAGGCCTGCAGTGACAGGATGAGGACAATGGCTTCAAACTAGAGAAGTGCAGATTTAGATTGGATGTTAAGAATAATTTGTTTCCCATGAGAGTAGTAGAACACTATAACTGTGCAGCGAGGTAGTTGAGGCCCCATAGCTGGGCATATTCGAGGTGAGGCTCAATAGGGCTCTGGGCAACCTGAACTAGTTGAGGATGACCCTGCTTACTGCAGAGGGGATTGGACTAGATGACCATTGGTGGTTCCTTTCAATCCAGACAACTCTATGATTCTACGATTCTGTGATTCTAGAATCCTAGTTTCATTGACTTTGCATGATTAAAGCACCCGAGTCAGAAAAATCATGCAAATACTGTAATATTAGTTCTCTGGCTGTTGTAATTTGGTGCAATATTGACTCCAACATACCTCTGATAAATTCCCTCTAATGAATCTGCCAATTTCCACGAAACTGTAACTCTCAGCTAGCTATCAGGCCATTCATCCTCACTTGCATCATGAGCGTAACAGAGCAGTCTTCTGTAGAAACTCCTGTACAGTCCTGGCAGCAATACAAGCAGCTCTATTTGCAAATATTCACTCGTTTCTGTAATTATTATATGAAGAAAGAAAAAAACCCACAACAACAAAAAAAAGTCATTGGAATGGGTACTTAGTTTGCAGTATTGTATAACAAAGAGTAGAGGATGCACAAAGTATACATAGATTGAAGAGGACAAAATGTCTTATGCCATGCACAACCCAATTTAGTGCAAAGCCAGGGTTTCCCAAACCTTGAGCATCAAAAGCACAGAGAAATTACGGTTACTGCTCCAGTTCATAGGCTCTCCAGTGGGATGGATAGAAGTCATATTCACAGCAGTCTCCTCTCATAATAATTTGAATAGTTTATACAATTTCCTCCATTTTACTATACTACTTACCACCCATACAAACACCTGAACACAGGCAAGTTTTCTAACACAAAAATCTGTCTCATGCAAAAGTTAACACACCCTATTCCCTCTTAATTTCTATCAGTATTTGAAGTAGGCATTAAGATGAATCATATCAGTCAGTCATTTCTCATATTCCTCATTGCTGACTGAAATATTTAAGTCAGGATTTTCACCAGAAGAAAAAACATAAATGGCTGAAACATCATCATCATCACTTCATTCAGCCTCATGCTACTGAATTGCCAAAGAAGCTGTCCAGAGTGACAGCTTAGTGAACCTGAAAACAAGACATATAAATACTGTCCAGCAACACTAAAAATTACCAGTTAAATAATCTACCAGGGGGAAAAAAAGACTTATATAATCAGAATTCTGGCCATGCCTAGGTAAGCATCTATGTTAATGTACAATTTGTTTCCTTTGTCTGATAGCAAAAAAGAGGCTACCAAGGGTGTCCAAAAGAATGTAGAACCATGAAGCAGCAAGATGACAGTTGTGGCTTGCTGCTTCTTCAGAATTTGATCATGAACAACCTGCAACCTGAGAATCAGAAAACTTTTCCTCTTTTTTACTTCAAATATTATTTCTACCTTAGCAAATGTGTAATCTGGAAATCCATCAGGTGTATAGACAGATGTCCAAAGGCCTTCAAATCAAGTAACTAGAAAAATACTAGATATTAGTGGAATGAATTTGTGTGCCGAGATTCCTCAGATAATGATTATTTAAAATTATCAAGTAAGAAAATAGAATTATCTGGAATATGAGTTAATAATTAAATCAGAGCATCTGCCATTGCAAGTGTGTTATGAAATGCTGTGAAAAAGCATGTAGAAAGGGTTTTAACTGCCAAAACTGTCACAACTTCACAGCACAGAGGATTTTGAAATCTCACCCCGTCACTGAAAACAATGACTGAACAATCTTTGTGACACAACTGGAGTGTCTTCTGACACAAAGGATTCAGATTCAAGTTGTGGAACAAAAAAATAGAACCTCCAGAATAAACGGGCCAAGCATCTGAACACATACAGAGAGAAAACTCTTGGAATTTTTTTCTCATAAGCTTGCTGGCAAACTTGAGTGTAAAATGTGTTCTTAGAAACATTGATGGGCTTACAAGTCAGTTGTGAATAGAAAAGCAGTAAGTTTTGTTTTGGGTTTGATTTTTTTTGGGGGGGTGGGGGGTTGGTTTTTTTGGCAGTGAATAATGTTTCTATTTCTAATGTAGGTCAATGCCTTTAACTGAATAAAGGACATTGGTTTTTAATGTCTTTTTTTTTCTTTTATTTCAAACAAAACAGCCAATGAGACAAAAATGCTACCATATAGCAGAGAAATAAAACAGAGAAGTGTAATTGTTCTGATATGAAATGGTAATTAACCAAAAATATCAATTATATTTCCTCTAAATGCATCACAGCTGTTAATATTTTGGTTTTTGAACCGATACTAGTCTAACCTTTTCCTTTCCTTCCTAATAAGGAATGTGAATACTTCTCTTTTTTAATTAAATGTTGAAAATAAATGAGATCATTGAAATTTATAGAGAGAGATTTGGCAGCCTTTTCTTATTTCCTTGGACATGAGGTATATTTTTATGTATGCCTCTGTCAGAGTAAACACGTAAACCACTTTTTATTTTAGTAAGTCTTTTTTATTAGACATGGATCAGACACTTTTAATGTCAGTGCACATACTCTCCGGCCACTTAAAGCTATGTAAAGTTAGGAATAGCTTTACTGAAGTCAGCAGAGTCACAGTGACGTAAAAACTGCAAGGGGAGAATACTGGCCAGAGTGTTTGAAACAACTAAGGCATGTGAGTAAAATTATTCCTGTCAGACAAGTGCAGATTGGCCCTTTGAGTTACATTGAAATTGGATTTTCCTCCTGCATCCTCGTATTGGTTTTTCATTGGTAATAAGTTTCACTCACTTAATTTGTTCCTTTATAAATGCAATCTGTCACTGTCAATTGTCAATAGGCCTGCATCACAAAGTTGAGATCCAGATCCAAATTCAGGTAATATTTCATCCTGCCCTGAACAAGACTTCTGGTTTGGCCCATTGTATAATTGAGAGTAAACTACAACATGTGGATTTGGCCACAGGTCCAGCCTCAGCTGCCCTGTTGTTTAGGATTCTTTTGATCCAGGGTTTTGGTTCCAGACTGCTTGTAATTTGNGGAAACAGCCACAGAGTAACATGCAAACACGCAGAGCCAAACAAAAGCAGTCAGACACTGTCAGGAAAAGCAAGTTTCCATCCTTAGGATGGCAAAGTGTTTCCTGAAATCACGTGGGACAAAGGCATGTTCTGAGGGAGAGTGCCAGGGCTGCCCGCAGCCTCTCTGACCTGCACAAGTGTTGAAGAGACATGGAGACAACAGGCACATCCAGCAAGGGCCAGGAAGCAAAAGCAGTCCTGCTGCCTACAGGCTGCAGCCACAGTCACGCCTTCCCGACAAAGATGAGGACCGGAGCCGGTCACAAAGGATTTCCTACTGTTTGCCTACAAGCAAGTCTTTGTGTTCTTTGTGAGGTGCGCTGCTTTTGACATCTCCAGGGCTGTCCTCTCTGCATACGTTTCCCACTGGAAGCAGCCCTCCTCCAACCACAAATTCACACACCATGACCCACAATCCATCCATGGGGCTGGTAGCAAAACAGAGGTGAGTCAGAGAAGAACCGTAAAAACAATTAAAGCATCATGAAATGCGACTGATAGCTTAAATAAACCAAGTCTTTCTCTGTGAAAACCGTGTTAAGGGGAGGAATTAATTAGAGATCATATCCACCTATGAGGAATAAAAACTTGATAATCAACGAGTCTGGAGACAAAGACACATCACTGTTTAACATCTACTGAAGCTGCAGGTAAAACAATTTACTGTAGAAAAGAGGCAGGACAATTAATTGCTAGACAAACATACCAGATTTAGATTTAAAGATTTGCACTCTGTTTCCTCCATGAGTACTGTGTTTTGCCTTAGAATACAGCCTGCAGTTTAAGCAGGAGTTAATTTCAGGAGGTTCAACCGCATGTGTTGCAAAAGGAATCAGAATAAAAGATCAAAACAGGTCCTCCTAGCTTTGTAAATAAGGAGTCTAATAACAAGCAGCTAAGCTCACATTCCATGCTCCTGAGGACACATTGCAGGCAGGAACGTGACAGGACTTTCCAAAGGCTGCATGACAAATCCATGCCCAGACCTGAAAAGAGACCCCAGGATTCCCGACAGGAATGCTCTTTGTCACTGCTATATTTCCATCCCCCATTTCCTTCTTTAAAGCTCTCGTCCTCTTCCTGTATTGTTCACTTCATGCTTTCCTCTGTGTCTGTTTGCGCTGTCTCTTCTCTACCTCTTCTCCTCCTTCCTTTTTTCCGTGGAGTCTCTCAAGCACCACACTGCAGGCTGGTGCTGGTGCTGGTGCATACACTAACCAGAATACAGTGCTGTTGGCTGCATTCTCCAGGAAACACCCGTGGCGGGTAAAGATCAGCTAAATGAGACACAAACAATAGGATGCCTTCTCCTGGCCTGAAGATCACAAATTGGGACCAAATGGCTGTACTAAAGAGGCTGAGGACTTCGGTCGTTTCCCTGTACCTCCCCTCCACCCCTCCATCCAGCAGCTATTCCTAAGGGCAGTGCTCAGCCAGCAGCAGGAGCCTTAAAAGCAAAACAGAGCTGCCACTCCAGACAAGTTACCCAGGGTACTATGCCTGCCGTGAAAAATCATTTAAAAGCTTGCCCATCTACCTAGCTCACTCCATGACCACCTGAGAGGTCATCCCATCACTGACACCAACTCAGTTATTTTGCTGTAATCCTACAATAGGGAGTTGCCTGACTGAGCATATGGGAACAAGGATAAATCTAGTAGTAGCTTCAGCATTGGACCATGTAACTTTCCCGGTTTCTGTGCTATGTATCCAAAATCTCCACTTTGTCTATTGCTTTAAACAGTCACTTTTTCTCCATTTCCAAACCCTCAGATCAGTTTTGTTCAAAAGAACATATTAATAGCAACCTCTATATTCCCTCTAGGATTCTCTTAAGTCTTACTGTGTTTTTAATCTTTGCAGAGCCTAAAAAACCAGCCACATCAGATGATGTGAATGCCAGAGTTTTTTTCCATTTTTTATGGTTGTGACTAGTTAACAGTTCTGCAAAGATTAAAAACCCCATTCAATAAAATGATGAATTTTGAAAAGGTGCATCATGATGTGATTTATAGAGGATTCAAAAGAGAAGATAAAAGGAATTTTCCTGACATCCATAGAGCGGTAGAAATCTGCAGAATAAGTGGAGCAGCATTGACCTACTCTCTAATAGCAGTGAGAGATAAAACAACCTCATCAAAACTTGGAAGGCCTCAGAAGCAGAAAGATTATGCTGAGATTTCTGGATTTCCAGATTACAAAGATAGAATCTGTTTAGTTGGTCTGAAACCAAGGAGTAAGTAAAACTGTTAAAAATGAAAACCAGAACAACTTGATTTCAACCCCTAACATTCTGTGAAAGACTGTAGACTAGTGTGCATGGTAGAGGGATGGAGTTGAATGAGTTTCTCATGTAAACTGTGGAATGAGAAAGGCCTACAGCATATGACAGTTAGAATTGCATTTTGTAAGCTTAGAGCCATGACTGGTGTATCACTTATAATCTTTAACTTAGGTATTCTCACTTTGCATTAAGCATACATTCAAAACTCTTTCTGAGTTTGGTTTTCATCTTGCTTCTCAAGTATGTTTTCCCTTCCAGCACATAGTAATCTTTTTGGTTTTTTATATAGCAGAATACTCTACCCTGGGAAAAGTTATTTTATTCTTCTTGTTTGTAACTTCGCACTCTTTTCTGAAAAGTTAACTTCCTTTTTGGGAAAAACACAATGAAACAGAAAATGACAGGCAGGAGAGATGCTTGTTATTGCACCTTCTGACTAAGTCATAAGACAGTATTACAGTCTTGATCTGTCACCACAGAAAGTATCTTGACCATTTGCTGTGACTTTTTGTAGGCTGACACATTATGAGAAAATAGGGCTTATCACTGGGCCATAATTCTGTTCCATGGCAACTTCCTGTGTTTCAAATCGTTCTTCTACACTGGGGCACAAGAAGAATGTTTCATGTAAGCCTGTAAATGTCTGTTTTCAGGCATTTCTGTTAGCTGGTGACTAGAGTTCCCACCTGGGATCTTCTTTTTCTTTTTCCCATTCCAGATCACTTAAAGTGAAGTGTTTATTTTCCCTGACTGGAGTCAAGACATAATCCTTTTCTCCTCATAATTTCACCCCAGTTTCTGACCTGAGTGAATGCAGTGTAAATAACAGCTAGCAGTAACTTTAGACTCCAAAACAAAGAACAAAACCCCAGTACTGCTTTACTGCAGCTACATGGTTACCCTCATTTACAACAACCCACAAGAGTTTTGTACAGGCATTATCCCACAAAGTTCATTCAAGTAACTGCCAACCTAAAGCTGTGAAAAAAGAAAAAAAATCAGGTCTGCTAATCTGCCAATTGTTAAATAAATCCACCATGAAGATAATACGGACTGAGCATCAAGCTGCAGTATGAGTCTGTTGTGTGTCTTCAAATTCAGGCTGGGGTCTTCGAGACAGAAGACACATTTGTGGTGAGTGAATTGCTCATTCTCCAATATGAACAGGAGACTCCAAGAGTCTTAGACACTCTGTGTGTGCAGCACCTTCCACACACCTTGCGTAGCCTCTCATCCTAGGCATCTCATGCCTGATTAACGAGTGGCTCAGAGGTTGGTGCCATTAACAAAATTTTGGTTTTTTTGATCTTAGGGAACTTTATATGGCCCCAGGTCTGCTAGTGACAGATGGGGTACATCTGTCTGAGAGGGGGAGAAAGATTCTGGCACACGAGCTGGAAGGGCTTGTTGAAAGGGCTTTAAACTAGGCTGGAAGTGGGAGGGGGTCAAATACAGCAGTGCTAGAGACAAACCA
>WBNM01007443.1:0-10286 GCA_013399055.1 Ramphastos sulfuratus
AAATAAAACTGCTCCACACTGGATTGGAGTTTAAATATAAAATACAATTTACCAATGCATACAAAAACTGTTCAGGTAAATAGAATACACACACAAAGCAGGCCCAGTTCTCCACCTGGGCCTACCAGGCCCAAACCTTCCAGAGCCTTCCGAAGAGCTTCCCCCACTGAACCTCAGCAGGGCCAGGGGCAGGCCAAAGTGTCCCCTCAGCAGCACAGGNCTGTGAGCAGAGCCAGCAGCAGCCTCTCCACAATGTCCCTTCAGGCAGCTGCAGACAGGAATGAGCTCTGCCCTCAGCCTCCTCTTCCTCACACTACCCATGCCCAGCTGAGATGTCAGGGGCCCAGGAGTTAACTACCTTTCTCCTTCTCTGGGTTTGAGCAGACAAAGCTATTGTACTGCTTCCCAGAGCAGCAAAATAAAACTGCTCCACACTGGATTGGAGTTTAAATATAAAATACAATTTACCAATGCATACAAAAACTGTTCAGGTAAATAGAATACACACACAAAGCAGGCCCAGTTCTCCACCTGGGCCTACCGGGCCCAAACCTTCCAGAGCCTTCCGAAGAGCTTCCCCCACTGAACCTCAGCAGGGCCAGGGGCAGGCCAAAGTGTCCCCTCAGCAGCACAGGTCTCAGCAGGGCCAGGCCAAAGTGCCCCCCCAGCAGCACAGGTCTCAGCAGGGCCAGGGGCAGGCCGAAGTGCCCCTCCAGCAGCACAGGTCTCAGCAGGGCCAGGGGCAGGCCAAAGTGTCCCCCTAGCAGCACAGGTCTCAGCAGGGCCAGGGGCAGGCCAAAGTGCCCCTCCAGCAGCACAGGTCTCAGCAGGGCCAGGGGCAGGCCAAAGTGTCCCCCTAGCAGCACAGGTCTCAGCAGGGCCAGGGGCAGGCCAAAGTGCCCCTCCAGCAGCACAGGTCTCAGCAGGGCCAGGGGCAGGCCAAAGTGCCCCTCCAGCAGCACAGGTCTCAGCAGGCCCAGTGGTGCAGCTGGGAATTAGCTGCCAGGCAGGGCCAGAGAAGGCCTCTCCCTGCCCCACCAACTGCAGACAATGCTGTGCACTGGAGGAGAGGAAAGCCAGAGAATGGCTGCGCACTCCCTTAAGCACAGAGATACAGGGACAGGGAACAGAACAACACATCACAATATCCTGAGGCTCTCTCTACTTGCTGCAGGACTTTAGGGTTATAGCAATTAACTCTTAATTTTCCCTTAACCTCCAACGCTCCTCCTCCAGAATGTCAATCTGTACAGTGCATCATTGCATGTGAACATCTTACACTGAAATACATGCAGTGGATTATTGTAAAGATCTCTTGTGTGAGTTTGAGACAACTGTGTTAGCATTTGAGGTTTTGCCATTTGTGCATGTAGGCCATTTCCAGCCACTGCAGATACCAAACACTCTCTGCATAGGAAGCAATTTCTCTGTAAAGCCATTTTAGATACATTTCCAAAAGAAGAAAACACACACTGTTGGCACAGCTGCTGTGCCTGTGCTCCCTTGGGGACACCTTCATGGAAAAAAAGACCCCACAACTCTAATCTTTACCATTTCTAGCATCTTTTCATAGAATCACAGAATCACAGAATGCCAGGGGCTGGAAGGGACCTCCAAAGCTCATCTGGTCCAGCCCCACTGCCAGAGCAGAATGTCGTAGACCAGATCACACAGGGACACATCCAAATGGTTCTTAAATATCTCTAGAGAGGGAGACTCCACAATCCCCCTGGGCAGCCTGTGCCAGTGCTCTGTCACCCTCACAGGGAAAAAAAATTCCTCCTCAGCTTCACATGGAACCTCCTGTGCCTCAACTTCCACCCAGTGCCCCTTGTCCTGTCACTGGGCATCACCCAGCAGAGCCTGGCTCCAGCCTCCTGGCACTCACCCTGCACATATTTACAAACATGACTGAGGTCACCTCTCAGTCTCCTCCTCTCCCAGCAGCACAGCCTCAGCTCCCTCAGGCTCTCCTCATAAGGAAGATACTCAACTTCCTTAACCACCTTTGTGGCTCTGTGCTGGACTCTCTCAACCAGCTCCTGTCCTTCTTGAGCTGGGGGGCCCAGAACTGGACACAGTTCATGGCCACAGATGTGGCCTCAGCAGGGCAGAGCAGAGGGGCAGGAGAACCTCCCTCGACCTTCACAGAACAATCACTGTAAGAGACTGTAGATTAAACAGTGTAAGATGACAATCAATAAAATGAGAACCACCAGTTGCCTGTCTCTGACTGGCATCTGAACTGCTGCATGTTCCATGTGGGAAAATGTTTGTGTGGTCATACACCAAACTGAACTAAAGAACTGATAGAGTTCCCCAGTCTGGATGGAGGGAGGAGGGGATGACTGCTTTCAGCATTCACATCATCTTACTGCGTGGGCACAGTGTCTGCAGAATTACAGGGGGAAAGATTCTGCCCTAATGCTGAGGTCAGGACCAAAACTAAAAGGACAATGTCCCACCACTACTACGATCTCAGGCCTTTAAAGAGCATAAATTTTAATTGCCCTTACATTAGGCTCTTTCCCATTGCTACAATGAGGGAAAATCCATGACAATTACAGACATTATTTCTGGTCCTGGTATCTCTCAATCATAAAATCACAGAATCATAGAATCACAGAATCATAAAATCAGAATCAGCCAGGTTGGAAGAGAGCTCCAAGCTCATCCAGCCCAACCTAGCACCCAGCCCTAGCCAATCAATCAGACCACGGCACTAAGTGCCCCATCCAGGCTTTGCTTCAACACCTCCAGGGATGGGCACTCCACGACCTCCCTGGGCAGCCCATTCCAATGCCAATCACTCTTGCTCTGAAGAACTTCCTCTTAACATCCAGCCTAGACCTTCCCTGGCACAGCTTGAGGCTGTGCCCCTTGTTCTGTTGCTGGTTTCCTGGCAGAAAAGCCCAACTCCACCTGGCTACAACCTCCCTTCAGGTAGTTGTAGAGAGCAATGAGGTCACCTCTGAGCCTCCTCTTTTCCAGGCTGTACACCCCCAGCTCCCTTAGCTGTTGCTGGTTGCTCGCCATGACAAAACTGGCTATAGCCCCATGCACACTTCAAGCTACCATACAGTTTGGGAAAAGTTAAAGAATCTGTTACCTAGTAGGTTGTCTATTTGTCCTATGTATTTGCAGTGGTGTTGTCTGGAGCTGTTTATGACCTCGAACATTTTAACTTTTCCCAGGGAGATGCAGAGGAGAAAGCCAAGGAGTTGCTAAACAGACCATAAGACATCAAATTCAATCCACAGCTGCACCCCCCCACCCCATTCCCCAACCCTCAAGATGCATCTTTCACACAGTCTTTCATCTCTGTTGAAAAACTCTGGTCAAGATTTACTATGAACTTCCCAAGGAGTTTATTTCTCCAAAGATGATGGCAAAACTGCTCTTCAGAACTGCTTCATGGCACTATGCTTGCCTAAATGCTTTTCTCTATAAGGATTATAGGTATGGAGTATTTACATACACTGCTACTAAAAACACCATTTGCCACACTTCAGCTGGTGACTTGCAACAGCAAGGCACCACACACAAACTCTTCAGACACCTTCTTAACAAGCATTTTACTATTCTGTGGAAGCAAAAAGCACACAATTACATTAAAAATCGACAAAAACCCACTAGTACTCTACTGTCTAGAGCAGCAATTGGTCACGCCTGGCACAGATGCATCTGTTTTTCTCTCAAAGTTAATGGACAAAGTTGAGCATGCCAAGAAACCAACCTCCAGTGAAGTTATTCTGCCACCTGCTGTTGCTTTTATGGATATCCTAGAGAGTTTGATGCAAATCTCTTCAATTAAAAACAACAACCAACCAAACCAAACAAACTAATAAAAAAGGAAGGTACCTTCCTTAGTGGAGAAAAAAAAATATTACGTATAAACCATTAATAAATGATTATATTCTTCCCTTGTTGAATTCTCAAGTGTGTGATGTTTATTGCCAAGATGGAGGGGACCAGGGGTGAGAAGGAGAGCCCAGTGCAAGGGAAAAGCCTGGTGGTGGTTTAAAAAATACTTTAAAAGCACAAAACCTCTTAAAACTAAGCATTTTCACCAATTTTCTCAAATTCACGTAGGAAAAAATGCCTAAAATATTTTTACTCTAAAAATTCTGATCCTCTCACACCTTCAGTTTAGCTCCAATAATACAACTGAGGATTTAGCAAGTTTGGCAGTCCTTTTCCATCAGGTCAGCCACAACAAGGTGGTCATTCCAGCCTTGCTGCTGTCACCCATGCCAGCCAGAAGTGCACAAACACACTGCTCACTGTCAGTGCCACCCCTCAATCTCTGCCCACGGACACCACCTTCTCACACAACTAGAGTGGCTGCATTATTTGGGGTCCTTTTTGTTGCTTATTGCTTAAATGGTTGTCCTCAGTATGGGCAGGTAGCGGTAGTCTCAGAACAGTTTAGGGAAGAGGCTGAAACAGAGTGGGACATCCAGTAAAAGCACAGTGGGGGATCTGGAGGCAGGAGAGTGACTCACTGAAAGATGATCCAGTCACTTGCAAAATGCCTTCAGATTTTTAATTACTGTAATTCATGAGAAATACCATTCTAAATGTTAGCCAAGCTACAGCACAGAAGAAGCTCTTCCAGGAGAAGGAAGTCCCAATAACATCCATGCAACAGTGTTCCATCTCTGCCCACTGTCTTACAAAGGTTTCCTCCTATTAACAGATCCATGAGAGTCCAAATGGCATTGGGCTAAGCCCGACTAGCTCGGGAGACCTGAGGGGGATCACAAGACAGGACAGCACAGTTAACCACTCTTTGTATTAAACAGACTTATTTGGTCTGCTCTTAATTTAGAACACTACTAAAAGCTTGTTTCACCTTGCAAAGCTTGGCAGCTGGCCACTGTCATGTAGAATGAATATTCAGTTGTTCCTTCAGGCTCTTCAGCTCTTTGATATTCGATTGCCTCTTACACATCAGACAGGCACACAGCCCCTTATTGCCAAGCAGCACATGCATGGCAGCTTCACACTCTTTCAAATCAAACCTCCTAACAATTGTTCCTTTCCCCCTTGAAATACAGAGGTGAGTTCTCAAGACAAGAGCTCTGTGCCCCACCACCGCTGCTTCTCAGGGCAGTACTTTAGCAGCTCCCCAAATGGAAGAGGATCTCACCTGCTGCAGGGAGCCCACAGAGCTGCGCTGGCTCTGCTGTGGTGGGAAAAGGGGGAAGGATCTGATGGCCAGCTCAGAGCTCAGCAGTACTTTGGCTACTTGCTTCCTCCATTTCTAGTAGATTGATCTCATTACTGAGCCCAGTGAGCAGACCTGCAACATTACTTACAGCTTTTAATTTCAGAATGAAACTTACACACCATGCCAAGGAGATTTTATTTAGGGCTTGGGGCATTTATTTGTACCCATCAGCTTTGACCTCCATCTGTATCAATGTGCTAGGTGTTATAAGCTCTGTATTTTGAAGCAGAATAGCAAAAGTGATAAAGAGACAAGCAAAGAAAATCTCTAGCAGAGCTAGACTCCAATACAGATCTTGGCCTGTGCTTCCTTTGTAATCAATACTAAATAAACCTAAAAAAGAAAAACAAACCAAAAACCCAAATACAAACACACGCATGCATAAAAAAGAAAAAAAAATTAAAAGGTGTTTTTACTAGATCTGGTTTCAGAGGTCTGTTTTCTGTATTAAAATGGAAGGTCATCCTGTACAAACTCAATATTTTTCTGCTCCTGAATTTTGTTATCTTTTGCTGCAGTCTATATGCAGTTGTTACATTAAGAATTTATGCAGATGTTTTCACAGTAAGCTAATTCCCTTGTCTCTGCAATAGATGTAAGCCAACTAGCATTTTTTCTAGCCTGTCTTGTTGCATTCTACCATGATGAATTTTGGGGTTTTCCCCCATAAGGTATTTTCTCCTAGGAATTCCCATAAAGAATATTATTCCTCGCAGTGCCCTCTTCAGATAATTCTTGCCCCTTTCACAAGGCAGATAATGAGATGTCTGTTCCCTGAAAGCCAGACCATCCTGATGCCAGCACAAGAGGCACGGGGTGGAAGCTGAGGCAAGGAAGTTTCATTTAAACATGAGGAGGATTTTTTTTCCCTGTGAGGGTGACAGAGCACTGGAAGAGGCTGCCCAGGGGGGTTGTGGAGTCTCCCTCTTTGGAGGTATTCCAAACCTGCCTGGATGCATTCCTGTGTGATCTGGTACAGGAGATCCTGCTCCAGTAGAGGGATTGGACTGGCTGAGCTTTGGAGGTCCCTTCCAGCCCCTGACATTCTGTGATCTATTGATAAAACAACACATACTAAGCCACACCCTATGATCTCATTGATTTGTTTCCTCATTTGTTTTTAATCACACTTAGGATTTCATGATTTTAAAAGAAACAACACCTGGACAGCAGATAAGAAGAGAGGTCAAGCACATGAAAGAGTTGTATCACAGCTGGACTGCTCCCTCCCCACCCCAACGATTTTAAATGCTAATTGCCTTGCATTTGATAGTGACAGAAGTTACACATGGCAGACTCTGCTAAGAACAGAAGCATTTTTGACACAGTCCTTATTTCAACTGAGTGATAACTAAAGACCACCAGAAGCAAGACAAAAAGAAATCCAATCCCACTGTCCATTTCTGAGTCGAGAAAAATAACCCAGAACACAGCCACACTGGAAAGAAGGAAAGAAAATCACTGTTCCCCCACCTCCTCCTCTTTGATTTGGCCATGCTGGAGCTACCATCTTCTAAGTCCAGAAGAAATGCTTCTCTTCTGATCTCTTACCCTTTAGCTTATTCATATTTTTAGATGCACAATAAGAGATCTTAATGAAGATTTAAATGCTAAGGTCCAGCACATTCAAAAGTAGCCAGAAACAGTATCACATCTAATGTATAATTTCTTATATACTGACAGAGTTGTATTATGCTGTATCAAGTAGTGTACACCACCAAGAAATTGTTTGTAGTGCTGCTGAACTTCATGCATCACCATGACTGAGTTGTTAAACTACAACAGACATGAAGGGAGAGCAAAACTTCTGCCAATTTTGAAGACTACTTTAGGGAGGAAAAGAGAGATGCTCTTTCAGAATTTACCTGGAACACCTGGGTATCAATGCAAAAATAAAGCATGGAGCATTTTGGGGAGCAGCAGATGTTCAAACCATGGGTTTGCATCTCATTGATCACATACCCTTTCCAACAGTAATCTTGTACTCCACAACACAAGCTTAGAACAGATTCAAGGGGAAGAATGCCTCTAACCAAACCTCCAGCAAAAGCTGCTGGAGCAGAGATTTCATAGAATCATAGAATGGTAAGGTTGGAAGGGACCTCAAGGATCAGCTAGTTCCAACTCCCTGTCATAGGCAAGGACACCTCCCACTAGTACAGGTCATTCAAGGCCTTGTCCAACCTGGCCTTGAACACCTCCAGGCAGGGAGCAGCCACAACCTCCCTGGGCAACCTGTGCCAGTGTCTCACCACCCTCACTGCAAACAACTTCCTCCTAACATCCAGTCTAAATCTCCCTTCTGCCAGTTTAAACCCATTGCCCCTTGTCCTGTCATTGCAAGACCTTGTCAATAGTCCCTCCCCAGCCCTCTTGTAGCCTCCTTCAGATCCTGGAAGGCCACCCCAAGGTCTCCTGGCAGCCTTCTCTTCTCCAGGCTGCAAAGCCCCAACTCTTGTAGCCTGTCCTCAGAGCAGAGCTGCTGCAGCCCTCTGAGCATCTTTGTGGCCTCCTCTGGACCTGCTCCAAGAGTTCCATGTTCCATTTGTTACCCACACGCTCACCCTTCCCAGGAGGGCACTTGCCCATCCATTTACTGTCCAGACTCAACTTTACTTAATTTATGAGTTGAGACAAAAAGTGCAGCCCAAGGTGGCACAGCTACATAACTTGTATATTATCTACCTTTCACTGAAGTAAATGGAGTAAGCGATTAATAAATACATCTCACAGGGCCTGAAATTTGTGAAAACAAACATACATTTCATAATACATATAAAAAGACTTTTCAATTAGCATCCTGTTTTGAATACATGGCTGATCCACAGCAGCCCCTGGCAACAGTCTGCCAACATCTCAGCCCAGCATGCTTCAACACTTCTGGCAGTGCTTCCATCCCTCTACACATCAACAACAAGCCTATTTATTATCCAGCCTGCCTGATCTATAATGCAACACAGTCAGGACCTCAAGCTATTTCCTTAAGATTGAATGAGTCAGGACATGAAAATGATTAATCAACATAAAGAGGCTTAAAAGCTGTGAGAAAACTACTCTAAGTAAAGCCTCTGGAAAGTAAGGATTGATGCACTTCAGAAAGTTGGGGCTTTCCACGGGCTGAGAGCACTGGGATGCTTTGCTCCTTCCCTCTCACCATTGTGGTGAGAGCAGTCGACAGACAGACAATGGTCGTTTGTCTCTGATGCTACACTCAGCCTGAGAGATCTACAGGGTACAGTTATATGACCTTTAGAAGGCAAATACAATCTTGCTATGTGGTTCAAGCAGGATGGAAAACATGTTAGTGCACTGCCAAGACCGAGCTACTGACAGGATAGGGAGGAAAATAGGTTGGACTGGATGATCTTGGAGGTCTCTTCCAATCTGGTTGATTCTAAGATTCTATGAAAACAGCCCAGGAAACCAGATTTACTTTTGCTACAATAAAGAGGTACCTTGGACCAGCCTCCATTGACCTGCTGAGAGAAAGACAGCAAGCTAGAGGAGGTGATGGTACTCAACTTCTGTGCCTTAGAATCATAGAATGGTAAGGTTGGAAGGGACCTCAAAGATCAGCTAGTTCCAACCCCCTGCCATAGGCAGGGACACCTCCCACTAGTACAGGTCACTCAAGGTCTCATCCAACCTGGCCTTGAACACCTCCCTGGGCAACCTGTGCCAATGTCTCACCACCTTCACTGCAAACAACTTCTTCTTAAGATCCAGTTTCAATCTCCCCTCTGCCAGTTCAAGCCCATTGCCCCTTGTCCTGGCATTGCAAGACCTTGTCAGTAGTCCCTCCCCAGCCTTCCTGTAGCCCCCTTCAGATCCTGGAAGAGCCTCAAGGTATTGAAAGCACAGACTTAGCAACTATCTAGAAAATCTGATGTTATTCATCACCCTAGTGCTCACCCATGCAAATCACATGGCAGTCCTGAAAGCATGGATGCTGTAGTTTACAGTTAGTTTTTGTGCTTTAAACTGCAAAGGTGCTATGGAGCATTGAATTAATTAAAGGGAAGATGCAAAGTCGATGGTTTTGAGGGCTGGCATTCAGCTACTCTCCTGCAAAAACATGGATGAAACAAAGCATAGACAGAAGTAAATAAAATTTAAAAGTATTTGCTGTCCCTCAATTAAAAAAATACACAACATTGCCTTTACTACAGTAATAGATTTGCAGTGGACAGAGCTCTTACTTAAAATTCCTTCCATTTTATCTGTTGCACATTTATCTGTTTTGGAATGTAGATGTTAATGTTAAAAAACATCTCTATGTATGTATACATACATGTTCAGAGGGTCCAGAGAAGGCCACGAANTTTATAGATAGAATTCCTTCCAGTCTTTAAGGAAATGCATTGTTTCCAATAGCCTTAAACAAAAAGAGCATCACCACAGAGATTAGTGCAGGAACAGGGCAAAATAATCTTTTCCATGCTACCTTACCACAGAACTGCTAAACTACCCCTGGCTGAGTTTCTTCACTGCAAATACTAAATCTTAACATGCTGAATAAATTATGGCATTTGTAAGTTTTGCCAAGCGAGTGAGGTCTAAGATCTCCAACACATTTCACATGACTATGAAAGAACAACTAGGTGGCACCTATCACCTGGCAATAACCAGTGATCCAAAGGAGTACAGCTGATTGTGTTTTGACTAAGTGAATAGTGACTGCTAATGTTAGACTCTTGATTTAAGAAAACAAAATGTTTTCCTTGCCCATTTCTTCTTTGCTTCCTCTTTCTATCCTTCATATTAGCCAAAATGACCCTAGTCCTGTTCACCTAGCCATCTCTTTACATTTGAAATGGTCAGGGATCACCATCTTAGACTCAAAACAGAACCTCTTCCTACAGACTTTTCCATCTTCCTCTTCACAGCTCACAAACCATGAGAACGTCACCCTCACATAGATTGGGAATATTAACTCATGTTTTGAAGTATGGAGCCTACAGTCTGCAGCATTGGTCAACAAGGTCTCTCCTGAAGAAAGGGATACTCAGTCCTCATGACTTTATCAAGTCATATATCAGCTTGGGGGGGCGGG
>WBNM01007443.1:10302-58716 GCA_013399055.1 Ramphastos sulfuratus
GGGGGGGGAGGAGGAGGGCAATCAGTAAGAAACCAGTGGTGATGATTTTACTTAAACTGGTCCTATATTCTTCTCTTTAATAGCTGACCTTGATGAAAGAGTCTCCTTGGAGACTTTAAGGTAGGCTGAATTTATAATGTAAGAGCTCCCGGCAGTTTTCATCACCTCAAATTACTAAGTCATTTCCGTCAGTGCAGAGAGGCCTAGGAGGATGAATTCTGCACTGCCTTATTGGCTCCTGCTTCCTTCACAAGCTGCTTACACAGGATCACAGAGGGAAATCACTCTTCTCCCAAGATGACCCCAAAGTCAACAAAGCACAATCTCATCATTTCTCCCCATTAGAGGTTGGACACAAGTACACACACGCATGACTTATCTGCTGTAGTTGGGAGAGTAGGGTGATAAGACACCCTGCCATCCCTCCCAGGCTTACTCTCTATGAACACACACACACAAGACCCATAGGAGAAGTCATAAGGTGTCCTCCAGGCCTTGTATTTTCAGTTTTGCATCACACAAACTTCCCAGACACAAATGAAAGGCAGCAGGGGGGCTGGAACTAAGATAATCCTCGTGGTCCCTTCCAACCCTGACTGATTCTATGATATTAGGAAAAAGTTTTTCACAGAGAGAGTGGTCAGGGACTGGAATGAGCTGCCCAGGGAGGTGGTGGAGTCCCCCAGCCTGGTTGTGTTTAAGGGTGGTTGGATGTGGTGCTTGGGGCTATGGTTTAAGGTGAATCTTGTAAAGCAGGATTCTAGGTTGGACTTGGTGCTCCGGAGGGGCTTTGCCAGCCTGGATGTTTCTGTGGTTCTGTGAATAAAGTGACATTTCTGTGGCAAGCTCTCAAGTCCTGCCTCACATCCACTTTTCACAACCATTTTTGTACTGCAACAGAAATATTTGTTTTCACTTGAGGCCTGTAAAAGTTTTGGAGGGAGTTCTTGGGAAATTTTATTTGCTAGAAGTCAGCTTGGGACAAAATTATAATGGAAAAGAGCTGATTAACTCTAACCAAAACCAACACCACATTTCTGCACACTGGGTAAGGACAATGAAATGTCATCCTTCAGAATAGAAACAGCAGAGTCTTCATGGGAATATTTCCCCTCTCGCTCATTGCAAGGACAGAGTGAGTAAGGCAGAAGAGGAAGGAGGTGGTCTCTTGTTGTGAGCTAAACAGAGTGCAGGAGACAGACGCAGGGATCTGCTGTAGTAAATCTTGTGTTCCTTAGCTTCTGCCATCTGGCAAGTGATGGTGGCTCATGTGAAACGAGTGGGTGGTCACGGTCCGCTTTGTACCAGACATTCTTCAGGATCATGGAAAAACAAAACAAAACGTTGCAGTTGGCACCCACTGCTGCTCTCGTTAGTGGCTTTGAACAGGCAAAGGACCAAACAAAACTGAACGCTAAACCTCTCCCCTCCTACAGAACTGCTCACAATTTGCAGGAGGAGATAAAAGCAAGCTTGTATAAGAGGGGGAAGGTTTATAATGCCTTTGGCTCCGTTACCCTGTTTGGGGTAAGGAAAGCAGAGATTTCAGCCCTCGGGACAAACCAGCAACTTTACCTTTTCCACTCTGATAATTCACCATTCTAAGAATATCAACATTGGAGCAGCCACGGAAAGCACACAAAATTTACAGCTCTAATCCCTTTTCTGTGTAGAACTGGTCCTAAAATCTTAATCTGACATTATATAAGGTTATTATCTTGGGCGGGGGGAAGTAACAACATTTTTGTCTTAGCACAATAGCCTCAGCAGAGGGATGGGTAAACAACTACACATGGGACACAAGCGGGGGCATTGTTGCCAGCCTTAGATTTGTTTTAATAATAGCTGTGGAAAGTGAAAGCTCTTCTATGAAACTTTATTTATAGATGAACAACAATGCTTAACAGCAGGTTTTCCACATTACAGAACTGTGTTTCAAAGGTTACCCTGCTGAAAAAAAAAAACAAAAAAAAACAAAACCAAAAACCCAACCAAATACTACAGCAAATATGTTGTTTCCAACTTAATACAATGCAGACCTTTCAAGCACAAATACCTTTAAAGGAAACCATATGGTAAGGGCAGACTCCCTTCCCCTTAACAACCTGGAATGCTTTCATTCTGAACTTCAAGCTAAAAAGGCTTCAGGACTGGATATGTACAACATTCCTTTTCTTTCAAAGAACAACACTCATTTAGTCTATAGTGAGAGTGTGAAATGGCTCAATTAGACACTTTTAATTTGATATATCAACCCACTGAGCAAATTTAAATGGCACTTCAGCTGCAGGCGAACAAATAATGCAAACCCTAACTCCTGTTTGCTCAAAGGGCACCAAAGCGACTACAAAAAGGCAAGCTGGAATGCACTCTGTTTGCAGGGGCCAGGAATGAATATTGAAATGGTGTTTATTTTTATAGATATGCTTAATACTTTTACAATTTTGAAATAAAGGATTTAAACAATCCTGTGAGTCCTCATCAGCTTTCCTTTCACGACCCAAAACGTATGTGGGAATTCTAAGTACCCAGACAGCAACACTAATCCAGCTACATCTCTAAGATCTAAAGAAAGACAAACATTTTTTTCTGGCTGTAATCTCTTTAACATTTTAAACATGGGTATTATTTGCAATGATTGTGAATACAGACCAAAGCTGGGATTCTGTTTATCGGTCCCCAGTCTTCAGGGCCGTCCCAGGATCCTAGAGGGAGCTTTGTAGGGAAAAAAGGGGGATTTTCAGACTCACTGACTATATATACCTGACACAAAAGGTCATGTGTATGGAAGATGATAACTTTTTGTCAATGTGTTTCAGGATACCACCACTTGAAGTCATCACAGTAAATGTCTATTGAAGAATTCAGTGGTGCTTGGGGCTGTGGTTTAAGGTGAATCTCCTGCATCAGTGCATACAATGCATACAAAGGCTCAGCAGAAGACCAGATTTTGTTTCCTTTTTTCTGGATACAGTGAACACAGAAACCAGAGCAAGGTATGTGACAGGAGCAAAGTCTGAGTGGAAGGAATATGTGTTTAAGGGTGGTTTGGATGCATGTGGTGCTTGGGAATATGCTTTAGGGTGAATCTCGTAGAGTAGGGTTACAGGTTGGCCTTGGTGATGTTGAGGGGCTTTGCCAACCTGCATGTTGCTGTGATTCTAAACACTGTAAGAAAGAAAAGTCACAACTACCACAGCAGAACAGTTAAATCCACACAAAACCAGAATGTACAAATCCACTCTTGCCTATAGTTTAATGATAAATTAGCCAAGGCAAGGCAGCACTAATGTAAAAGTACCGTGGTTTGCTTAGCCATGCTTTCCTTCCTTCTGGCACAGCAGCATAGTCTTGAATCAACAGGAAATCATCCATCTGATGATACATATCAATGATGAAGGCTTTCAGGGGACATGCCAACTATGCTGACATTTGAACAATACAGATTCTTAAGTCTGGCAATAGCAGACAACAGAAGACCTAGCCAAGCTGCTAGAAACCTGTCTAGGCCTGACCCACAGCAAGACGACCCTAACTTACTTAGCATCATAGAATCATAGAATGGTAAGGTTGGAAGGGACCTCAAAGATCATCCAGTTCCAACCCCCTGCCATAGGCAGGGACACCTCCCAGTAGCACAGGTCACTCAAGACCTAGTCCAACCTGGTCTTGAACACCTCCAGGGAGGTTGTGGAGCACAGAAGCACAGAATGTGATCACAGATCACGTTGGGTGATTCTGTGCTCCACAACCTCCCTGGGCAACCTGTGCCAGTGTCTCACCACCCTCACTGCAAACAACTTCTTCCTAACATCCAGTCTAAATCTCCTCTCTGCCAGTTCAAACCCATTGACCTTTGTCCTGGCATTGCAAGCCCTTGTCAGTAGTCCCTCTACAGCCCCCTTGTAGACCCCTTCAGATCCTGGAAGGCCACTCTAAGGTCTCCTGGAAGCCTTCTCTTCTCCAGGCTGCAGAGCCCCAACTCTCTCAGCCTGTCCTTATAGCAGAGCTGCTGCAGCCCTCTGAGCATCTTCATGGCCTCCTCTGGACCTGTTCCAACAGGTTTACTTGAATTTCCTCTCCCCCCTCCCAAGTCCTTTTTAGCCTTTTCCCAACAAAACCAAGGAATAACAAACACCACAGGTACAGAACCAAATTCCAGAGCTCTACCTTTGCTGCAGTCAGACCGTGACGCCTGCAGGCACAGCAGTGCTAGCCAGGACAGAGAGAAGTGTGAGGGTGGCAGAGGCCAGAGGGAAGCTGCACCCTGTGAGAACACAGGGTACCTCTGCAGGTTGCTGCTTCAACTACGTCTACATGTGCCTAAAGCAAGGCTGCAGCAGTCTTGCAGGACATACCATAGATGGCACGTCAGGAAACCAATCTGCTAGGGTCACATATTTCCAAAGCAGCAGATTTTCCTTTGAGGCTATCAATTCTAAAGGAGAGGTGAAAAATGTATTGTTAATGTCCTAAGAGAGATTTAGCTGAACCTAACAAACAGTAATCACATTTCCACAACATTTTTTTTCCACTTACAAAAATAAGTTCTCCGAATCTCATTGGACCAGACCAGAAGATTTCATTACTTATTGGTGAACTACGAACCTAAACATGTTTTAAAACAACAACATTTATAATGGAACACTCTTGAACTGCATTCTTATTGCCCAGAGAGCTTTTCTGAAGGCATCAGACTTAGCTGGTGAGCATTTTTTAACCAGCTTACAAGACAATGATCCTAAGACTGGAGAAGGCTGTGAAGAGCAGAAGAAAACCCAACAAAACAACCCAGCAAGACCAAGATGCTGAACTTCCTGGCAATAGATAGGTCCAGTGGTGCTCAGTAAAGGAAGGGTAAAGGAAGGTCAGCAAACTGTTCTCTGCTGTCCGCCCTGGTTTTTGGGCCCTGTTCTTCCCTTAAGGCACAATTGCATAAATTAAGGATCACAGAATCATAGAATTCATAGAATCAAGCAGGTTGGAAGAGACCATGAACCTCATCCAGTCCAACCTAGCACCCAGCCCTAGCCAATCAACCAGACCATGGCACTAAGTGCCCCAGCCAGGCTTTTCTTAAACACCCCCAGGGATGGGGTTNATCTCATCCCATTGGCCTCTGCCCACCCATCCAGCCTGCCCAGGTCCCTCTGCAGGGCACTTCTACCGTCCAACAGATCCACAGCTGCTCCTAGCTTGGTGTCATCTGCAAACCTACTGATGCTGGACTCAATTCCCTGGTCCACATCATCAATAAAGATATTGAACAGGTCCAGGCCCAGCACTGATCCCTGGGGCACATCACTGCTGCCAGCTGCCAGCTGGATGTGGCACCATTCATCACCAATCTCTGAGCTCAGCCCTCCAGCCAGTTCTTGACTCATATCAGAGTGAACCTGTCCAAGCCAGGAGCTGCCAGCTTTGCCAGGAGCTTGTGGTGGCAGACAGTGTCAAAGGCTTTGCTGAAGTTCAGGTAGACTCCATCCACAGCCTGCCCCACATGCATGAGTATTTCTCAACTTTAACAAACCATCCATGCCACCTGTGGTTGTTCTAAACAGAGCAGGTCCAGGGTAATCATTGTCAGCAATGGAGACAATGCTGGACTTTAGAAAGCACTTTCAAAAACTGTTCTAATATGCAAAGCTGTTCATATAGTAGTAAAAGAAACTGCTTTGGACTAAAATACAACACTCCAAGAGGTGTTGTATTGATACTTTAATTTCTACAGGTCTTTTACCCTTCTCTACAGGCCTAGTTCAAAGGCTTCCTGTAGGTTCTGCCACCACTAACATTGTACATCAGTGTAACATGATGCTGATGTCAAGTGGAAGATTCCCATTTCAACCCCAGTTAGACCAACAGCACTGTTCCCTTGGAGGCAGACAGAGGCAGAGAACAGCTTGTGGAACAACAGGACAGCACTGACCTTTCCAATAAAGCTGTCCACTTACAGACACTATGGAATTACAGCCTCAAGAACTTGTGCTAAGTAAAAAGACATGTTGTAATTTTCAACATCTGGATGTTAAAGGATGACTCCTGGGTGTAAATCTACATTCTGCAATGTCATGGGAGCACAGCAATGCCTGAGGTTAAAAGCAACTTGCTTTGCAACAGCATGCATGTTACCCAACTCTCTCTTTATCACAGCAAGGCAAACCCTGTAACTTTTACAGCAAAGACAAGAGGAGTAAGGAAAATTCAGCAACTTAACTATAAAGCCAGTTTAGTGGGCAACAACTTGTCTGAAAAACTAAAAGAAATAATTTAATCACAGCAACTAGTCTGGGCTTTGGCTTCACACTTCTTCATAAAAGCTGCTTTAAACTGCTCAGGATTCACCAAAAAGTATGTTCCAAGATCTGTTGTGACACCACGATGAGGATATCCTACATACCATGGTTTTCTTTGAAAACCCAGTTTAAACCCATTCCTCCTTGTCCTGTCATGACAAGACATGCTTTGCTATGAGGACAGGCTGAGAGAGTTGGGGCTGTGCAGCCTGGAGAAGAGAAGGTTTCCAGGAGACCTTGGAGTGGCCTTCCAGCATCTGAAGGGGGCTACAGGAAGGCTGGGGAGGGACTATGGACAAGGTCTATTCTATGATTCTATAATTCTACAATTCTAAGATCCTGGAAGGCCACTCCAAGGTCTCCTGGAAGCCTTCTCTTCTCCAGGCTGCAGTGCCTCAGCTCTTGTAGATTGCTCTTTTAAACAGTGCCCCAGCCCAATTCTCTCTGGCCAGGCTATTTGGCAAGCTCACAACCTGATACCCAGCAATGCCACCGCTTCAGACTGACTGCAGCACAAACCAAGCTGCTTTAAAGCAGACTCCTGGGCCCAGCCAGTTCTGAAAATGTTACTGACAACTCCTTAGGATAAAGTGGAGAGGCAAAAAATGCCATTTTAATGACTGATGAGCCTAAGGAGAGCTTTAAAGAAATAACTGCATAGCTTCTTTAAGTAACAACTCAAAGCATAGGACTAGGGACATTACCATAGAATCATAGCATGGTTTAGGTTGGAAGGGACCTCAAAGCTCAGCCAGTTCCAAGCGCCTGCCATAGGCAGGGACACCTCTCACTAGAACAGGTCACTCAAAGCCTCATCCAACCTGGCCTTGAACACCTCCAGGGTGGTTGTGGAGCACAGAATCACAGAATGATTCACTTGAAATGTTTTAATAACTCCTTGTGTAATACACAAATGTAACAACAACACTGTGATCAAATTAACAGGAGAAGAGAATGCAAAATAAGAGATTGTGGTTTGTAGATTAATGTTCCAGCTGCTGCTAAGATTCTATGGATCTTTGTCACACAATCCCAAGCCAGAAGCTGGTACCAACCCATATGCACAGCCCAGAAGGCAGGTGTCTGTCCTAGAAGCTGATTGCAAGCATCTGCCTACATTAGGTGGATCCAAGCTCACAACTGTCAGTTCAAAAAGAAAACATCCACCTAACCAAATCATGCCTTAAGCTGAAATTCAGACTCTCTGTGCCCTTCCATTCACTTCTGGCCTCTGCAGTGCTGAAGACTAGCAAAAATTAATCCTGTCTCTCTCATACAGTTCTATTGATCAAGCACCAGTTTATAGGATGGATCACAGAATCATAGAATGGTTTAGGTTGGAAGGGACCTCAGAGCTCAGTCAGCTCCAAACCCTAGCCATAGGCAGGGACACCTCCCACTAGAACAGGTCGCCCAAGGCCTCATCCAACCTGGCCTTGAACACCTCCAGGGAGGTTGTGGAGCACAGAAGACCTCCAGGGAGGTTGTGGAGCACAGAATCACCCAAGGTGATCTTTGATCACCTTGGGTAATTCTGTGCTCCACAACCTTCCTGGGCAACCTGTGCCAGTGTCTCACCACCCTCACTGCAAACAACTTCCATCTATATAGATGTTCCTTACAAAAACATCCATTTGCACAGGATACTACTCTGAGCAGACCCTAGGGCAATTATTCCAGACCAGTGCTTTAATGGGTTAAAATCAGACTCCTCACTGTTCTCCCCCAAGCCCCCAGAATCATGCCGGGTGCGTGCTGCAGTGTTCTGGCCCTGCTCCTGACACACTGGCTCTTACAGGAATGCTGCATCTGGGTCTGCAGACTGCTATTATTATGTGCATTACATAAACTCTCTTCAGAGATCAAGACTGTGCTGTACATCCTGCATTGTGCAACCCCAGATGGATACACTGACACCACACTCGACCCACCTATGCACTCTGAAAGACCTTCGGCAAACATTTGTGCAGAGGGCTCTAATGCAAATGTGTCTGCTGCAGGCACTGGGTATGGAAGTCTTCACAGCTGGGAAGGATCAAAGGTTTATCTAATTTCATCCCTGACAGTGGCAACAGCAGAGCAAACTGCACTTTACTAAGAGGCTGAGATACTCCTCTTGAACTTCCTTGGCAACTACAGTCATTAAATTAGAGGGCATAGCTTTAGATACACCCTTTAGAAACTCTGCATGGCCTATACTGGGCACCCAGCCCAGACAGCAACTGAGNCTCATGAATTTCCCTGGTCTCATTTGCACCACCTGGTTTCTAGATGTGTTCTCCTCAGGTACCTTTGATTTTCAATAATGTAAAGAAAAATCTGGTTTTTTTCTTTCTTACAGTTGCTTCTAGAATTAACAGAAATATACTCTTCAGAAACACAAATCTTCCTCTACTTGTAGACTCCTCTATTTGTAAGCCTTAAGACACCATCTCTCTAATTCTTTACCTCAACACAGGCTTGCATGTAGAAACTTCATCAGTAGTAAGATAGAGTAGATACTGAACGTCAGATCTCAGACTCTGCCTCAGCAGCTAGAAGTTCTTAAACAGATGGATGCCAGGATGAATATATGGCAAAACCATAAAAGCCAACATGGGCCAAGTCAGCCCTAAGGCTCAGCTGCCACATCTTACTGTACTGTGGCTTTGGTACTTGCTTAATTCAATAAAATCAGAAGTAGATCCACAAAACAAAGTCATTATTTCCAGAGGAGAAGCAAACCATCAAAACACTGTGTAGATGTGCAGATGTGTGTGTGCTGTTTCCACATCAGTGATCCAGACTAGGAACACCATGCCCTGCAGCAGCAGAGGGTTAGCAAGCATTGGAACAGACTGCCCAGGTTGGTGGTGGGGTCACCATCTAGAGGTATTTAAAAGATGTGTGGATATAGAAGCATCGAATCACAGAATCAGTCAGAGTTGGAAGGGACCACAAGGATCAGCCAGTTCCAATCCCCCTGCCATGCCCAGGGACACCTCACACTAGATCAGGCTGGCCACAGCCTCATCCAGCCTGGCCTTAAACACCTCCAGGGATGAGGCTTCCACCACCTCTCTGGGCAACCCCTGCCAGGCTCTCACCACCCTCCTGCTGAACAACTTCTTCCTAACCTCCAGTCTGACTCTCCCCATTTCTAGCTTGGTTCCATTCTCCCCAGTCCTATCCCTACCTGACAGCCTAAAGAGTCCCTCCCCAGCTTTCTTGCAGGCTCCCTTCAGAAACTGAAAGGTCACAATAAGGTCACAATATGGTGCTCAGGGACTTGCTTTAGCGGTAGTGTGCAGTGGCAGTAGTGGCTTAGCAGTAGTAGTGGGATTGTAAGTTCTAGGCAAGTGGTTGGACTTGATGATCTCAAAGGTCCCTTCCAACCCTGCACTTCTGTGGTTCTACAATGTGCATCTCTCTGCTGTGTACTGTAAAGATTGACATTAAATGGATGTGTTTACATAGACCTCAAGCTGGCAGGTAAATCTGCCATGGATGAGACTGTGTGTGATGCACTGGCCTGCAGACACAGATTCAATGTCCTGTTCCAACTTTTAATTCAATAAAAGAAGGGGCTCATAACTTAATGTTGCTCTGAGACTCATGGAATTGCTCTAAGGGCTTGGCTGCAGTCAAACATTTACTCATTTATAGCATCTGGGACAAAAAACTGCCATCTCTTGGCAAAGTCTTCCCAGCTATCAAGCTGGGCTCTGTTTGAAACAGCAAACTACAGGTGAAGATTGTGTTAGTCCCATCCTGATTCATTCACTTGCTCTCCCTTGGTCTTGACAAACATAATCAGAGACTACATCAGAAAGGGACTGGTTAATGTTTACCCTACACGAAGCCCCAGTGACATTGCTCCTTTTCTTAGGCTCACCCACACTAACAGCAAATATTTGTTTCATGGAAAAGGAAAATGGCACAGAAGAAATTATTAAAAGCAATCAGAAGATTACTGCTTTGTGATTCTAATCCAGAAGCCTGAAACTTGAGTAGAATTTATTTCACTTTCTTTAATTAATTCTTCTGCTTCTGTCATGCAGTTAATTCAACACATTTCTTCCTGTTCTGATTATTAAAAAGGAAAAGCAGCTACTATAAACATCAAAGGAAGCATTATTGCCTTCTGTGACACTGGGATGTTTTCCAGATCTACAGGTAAAAAATGGCCACTGAACTTTTTTGATCCCTTGGCAGGATGGGCATAGAAAACTTGATCTAAAGCAACCACTACTTGAAAGGCATTATTTACATGCAGTGAGGTTTGGAGAGCTGGGACTTAGTGAGACAATGCTATGAAAAGAGCAGGAGAGAAGTACAGCAGCTCTAGACTCCTATTCATCAGGGCACAGCTCTGCCACTGCCTCAGTGTAAAAATCCTTTTTTCTTTATTTTCTAGTGCTTTCTAACCATATTTGCACAGGGACACCTATTATAAATTCACTCTACTCCATTTCAATTCATGCTACTTCAAATATATTTGAAGGTGTGCAATCAGCTCTGTTTCTGACACAGCAGAGATCCCAGTGAGATGTAGAATCTCCCAACAATTTCAAATATCAGCAAGTTGGAGCCAGTCCAGAGGAGGCCACAAAGATGCTCAGAGGGCTGCAGCAGCTCTGCNTATGTCAAGAAAATAGTTGTGAACTATTCTTTCACTCATTTTTCACTTGTTCATTTCCTCACAGGCCAAAAGAAATATTAGTTATATGAACTGATGGTGTATTAAATGAGTTTTACAAAAGTAGAAAGGCTTTTTGAACATTCATTCTTGCAGAACCCCCTCAAAAACACAAAATTAGACAGAGATTTAAAATATCAGGAAGTGTTCTCTGAGGCCAGTACAGCAGAAAACTTCTGTGGTCAACAGATCAGACCTTAAAATTCTTTTCCTTCCAAAGCATTTAATTTAATGCTATCAAGCCAAAGAAAGTAGCTTTAACCACAGGATAAACTTCCCAGGAGAGGTTATTGGATTAAATAAATTTCTACATCATCAAAGCCTCCAGACTTGTATCTGTCATTTCAAAGAGTGAGGGACAGCAAAGAAGGACAAAAGCCTCTATGTTCAGAGTCATATAGAGCCAGAGGCTCCCAGCACCTTGTTGCTAACACCATGTGTGTACACACAGGCTAGGAGCAGACCTGAGTCTGCACAAACATGCCTGGACTCCAGACATCAGTGTGACTTAAGCATAACTGTGTCCATCTGCACCCACGTGTAGAACTATCTTCATACATCTGACTCAAGTCCACTGAAATCCTTCTGCCATAGTAGGTCAGGCTCCCTGTTTCTTAGCTACTAGAAGCCAGCTCAGTCACAACCATTGCAGGATGCAACTGAACTCATGCAGGAGAGAATCATAGAATCACAGAATGTCAGGGGCTGGAAGGGACCTTGAAAGCTCATCTGCTCCAGCCCCCCTGCCAGAACAGCATCACCCAGAGCAGATGACACTGGAAAGCATCCAGATGGTTCTTGAATATCTCCAGAGAGGGAGACTCCACAACCCCCCTGGGCAGCCTGTGCCAGTGCTCTGTCACCCTCACAGGGAAAAAATTCTTCCTCAGCTTCACATGGAACCTCCTCTGCCTCAGCTTCCACCCATTGCCCCTTGTCCTGTCACTGGGCATCACCCAGCAGAGCCTGGCTCCAGCCTCTTGCCACTCACTCCTTACATATTTATAACCATTGCTGAGGTCACCTCTCAGTCTCCTCCTCTCCCAGCAGCACAGCCCCAGCTCCCTCAGGCTCTCCTCCTAAGGAAGATGTTCAACTTCCTTCATCATTTTTGTGGCTCTGTGCTGGACTCTCTCAAGCAGCTCCTGTCCTTCTTGAGCTGGGGGGCCCAGGACTGGACACAGTACTCCAGATGAGGCCTCAGCAAGGCAGAGTAGAGGGGCAGGAGAACCTCCCTTGACCTACACAGAACAATCACTGTAAGAGACTGTAGCCCTTCTAATCCACCTCAGAACAGCATTGGCCTTCCTGGCCACCAGAACACACTGCTGGCTCATGCCCATCCTGCCATCCATCAGGACCCCCAAGTCCTTCTCCCCTTCAGTGCTCTCCAGGAGACGTAGGTTATGATCCTGCATGTAGAAGAATGTCAGAGTCACAAGCCCATGGTGTAATATTCCAAATGAATTTTGCTGTGCCCTGTGCACTGGCACTGACAGACACTGCCAACCCGGGGAATGAGCACAGCCTTGCCCAGCTGACCCCAGCAGAAAGTGTCTCATTGAACTTCTGCTCACACCATGTGTTGTACCACTGCAAAGCAGGGAGGCTGCAAGCGTGGGAAAGCCTCACAGCCACTGGCTCCTGTGACAGTCAATCTCCAGTCCACAGCCTGGAAACAACAACATAGCCCAGCCGACAGCAAGTGGCACTCATCTATTGCTCAAGTCTTCTCAGGCCTGCAGACCCAAGGGCTGGGCTTACACAATCCAGGGAACTTTTCTACTCCACCCTAGCAGGCAAATGCCTGCAAGTTTTCACCTGGAAGAAAAAAATTCAGTATTTTCTTAGCTACACCCTTGACGTTTCACTCTGCACTTAACAAGTGAAACTAAACAAGGAAATGTTGATTGCCATTTTCATTGGCATGAGCCTGAGGGCTTCAGTCATGCTAAAGGCCACAAGCAGCAAAATCAGGAAAAAGAATTAAAATAACTCTCATTTACAACTTCATCAGCTGTACACAGAGAGGCCTACAGTAACCCCCAGACTATTTTCCTACCAATACAGCACTCTTTGCTGCAGTGTATTTTCCAGCATATCAATCTGTTCTGCTTTTAAGAGTTCCAAATAATAGAACCTTTGCCAGCTCAAGAGGAAAATTTACCATATCCACTCACTGGTTCTTGGATCCTCAGCCAGTTACAGTCACATGTATAGAACAGGGCCAAGTTTTATCCTGTGTATACTTCATCCAATACAAATTATTTCTAGATCTTATGCCACAAACTCGTTGGAAAAGAGTTAGTTAGAATATAAAAGGAAAATTATTTCCACATACAAACATCTTTCTAAAGGTGTCTAAGTCTTTATTTGACCTCATTGCTGTCTATAGCTACCTGAAGGGAGGTTGTAGCCAGCTGGGGTTGGGCTCTGCTGCCAGGCACCCAGCAACAGAATGAGGGGACACAGCCTCAAGCTGTGCCAGGGGAGGTCCAGGCTGGATGTTAGGAGGAAGTTAGTGCCAGAGAGAGTGATTGGCATTGGAATGGGCTGCCCAGGGAGGTGGTGGAGTGCCCATCCCTGCAGGTGTTGAAGCAAAGCCTGGCTGGGGCACTTAGTGCCATGGTCTGGTTGACTGGCTAGGGCTGGGTGCTAGGTTGGGCTGGGTGAGCTTAGAGGTCTCTTCCAACCTGCTTGATTCTATCCTATCCTATTCCATCCTATCCTATCCTATCCTATTCCATTCTAACATTCTATTCTATTGACTTCAAACAGAAATGGAAACCAGGAGGTATTCAGGCAGCTGTATGTCTTGTTTCAGAGCTTAGGGAACCTGTAGGTAGACTGACCACGGTCATTACTCAGGACTACAGAAAACTTCAGAGCAAAGCCAGGAACAGGCAAACCTGCACAGTACTCTAAGCCACCAATTAGTGGATTTTCAAATGCAAAGGTGAAAAATAGGTTTCAAGGGGCCATGGCTATCCTTCCTTTATGAAACATCAAATATGGAGCCAACATTTTACCAAACAGACAAAACCAAAATGACACAAAAAAACAACCAACCAACACCACCCCAAAAAAAAACCCCATACAACAAAAAACCCAAACCAACAAAAAAAAAGNAAAGCCTATCTCAAGGAATTGGTAAATAGCTTGAAGACATTTCACATGAAGATCAAGTGAATCATTGTCAGTTTAAGCAAAACTTGTTCAATGGAATTATTACATTGGTATTATTTTCATGCTTGGAAATGCTTCTCAGAACAAGGAGGATTTGTCACTGGCCTTGTTCTTAGTGGAAACTTCTTGCAGAGGAAAAGAGGAAGAGCATGAGGAAGTACCCATGGGAGTGAAAGGCCTGCCCATTTTTGTCACTGGGTTAGAAAATGGTAAGAAAAAAGAGGGTTTCTCTTTGAGCAGTCCCATCTGTGAAAGACTTGTGACTGAATGACTGTACAGCTGTGCAAAAGGAACAATAAAAGTTGAAGTACTTTGAGTCCCACTTGAGCCAATATTCTGCTTTTTGCAGAATTGAACAGCATTGTGCTTTCAAAAACTAAAGATTTGGTTTTCTTTAAAGGTTTGCTGACTTTTCCCCCTGCCCCGTGGGCTGATGTGTAACTGAGATGATCCTCCTTCCCACCCAGTAACCAGGGACATGATGGAAGTCAGAACATGTCTGCAAGCACAGATTTCAAAGTTCTCAGTGCTTACCACAAGCCTTTTACTTGTGGTAAAGCCACAAGTCTTTTACCAGATCTAGCTACAGTGAAAACAACTCAATGGATATAAATATAATCACAGATTTGCAGACACTGGGCAGAACCCACAAATCTTTCTTTTTGGAGAGCAGCCAGTGGGAGATTCAGAGCCTGTAAGGCTTTGTGAAAGGAAACAATTCAGCCTCCTATGACAAATGTGCTGTCCCTAAAGAATGGTGTCATGGAAGTCAGAGCACACAGGAACAGGGTTTTTCAAAATGACACACTGCCCTCTTAACCAGCTCTCCAAAATGCCTCTTCAAAGTCATTCTGTGCTGGGCAGTTACATTAAATGGACAGAATCATAATAAATCCTCTCTGCACATCTTTAAGTTAAGTATGTGTGCTTCTCACAATTTAAAGTGTGTAAGAATTTAGGGTGAGACCCCACCTGGAGTACTGCATCCACCTGGAACCCCTGGGACAAGAGGGCTATGGATGTGCTGGAAGGTGTCCAGAGAAGGGCCATGAGGATGAGCAGAGGGCTGGAGCTGCTCTGCTGTGAGGAGAGACTGAGGCAGTTGGGGCTGTGCAGTCTGGAGAGGAGAAGGCTCCCAGGAGACATTCTTGTGGCCTTTCAGAATCTGAAGTGGGCTACAAGAAAGCTGGGGAGGGACTTTTCAGGATGTCAGGGAGAATGGAAGCAAGCTAGAAGTGGGTAAATTCAGACTGGATGTTAGGGAGAAGTTGTTGAGCATGAGGGTGGTGAGAGCCTGGCAGGGGTTGCCCAGGAAGGTGGTGGAAGCCTCATCCCTGGAGGTGTTTAAGGCCAGGTTGGATGAGGCTGTGGCCAGCCTGATCTAGTGTGAGGTGTCCCTGGGCACGGCAGGGGGGTTGGAACTGGCTGATCCTTGTGGTCCCTTCCAACCCTGACTGATTCTATGATTCTGAAAGTTACTTCTTGGCAAAGATGGCTAATACTTCCTCTCTGCTTCTATCAGAAAACTAAAGTGACTAAACTAAAACTAAGTGATATGAGGAGGCTCCATAGCTCTTTTCTTCCTTGGTTATTCCTGCCTACCATACTCTGTTTCCAAATTCATGTGTTCAGGTGTCTTTCTAAATACTACCCAGGCTGTAAATTCCACATGGAATCACATCTCTGACATCACACTAGTAATGAAACAAATTTTCACTTCAAAATGAAACATTTCATTCATGAAAGAAAACATAGTCTGGCTTTACTGTTTTCTTAAAGCTGTGCACCCTCCTGAGCCAATCTACATGAAAACTCATTTCTGTAAGTCAAATGAGAATATTTGATTTTCAACCTGATACATAGACTAAGATGAATTTAACACAATTTTCTGACCAAACAAACACTTTAAGTGTTTAAGGAAACTTTAAGTGTTTAAGGCAAATAAAATGGAAAGGGGGGGGGGAAATGTAAAGGAATTGATGATGTTAGTTGAAAAAAACAAGCATGAAATGTTTCTGTTGAAGTTCTTATCCATATTGCACCTGATAGTTAGAATTCTACCCATCTATTTTCCACGTTAGCATAAGCTGAAGAGGATAAGCATTCACTAAACACACTGAATGAGGATTACAAACAAAGAACAAAGCAAAATGCCACCTAACTCCATGGATTTCCATACAGAGCAATTAGTACAGGACAAGCAAAGACATCAAACCTGTTTATTTGCTAGCCACAATCATCCATTGCTACTATTTACAGGCAGAAGGCTGTGATCTGTGTGATTCTATTTTACAACTCCCAGAGGACTCAGTTCCACAACCCTGAGGAGTATTATGCATGCTGGATGGTTCCATTACACACAGGCTTATGGAGAAAAGCCAAGGATAGCTTTATCACTTGAATAAGACACCATGGAAGGGACAGAATCAGACTCTGAATAAGTTAGAAGTTAGCAGATGAGGAATAAGTAATTTCCTGTGAACATATATTTAATTGCGTAGGTTTGCAGCAGGGCCCAGATCAGTTCTCTAAAAGAAATGGAATTTGCTGCTTTCTACTTCAACTTCTGTCTTATGCAAGAACTTCAAATAATTTAAATAATAAACAAATAAGATAGAAATGTGGCTGTAACATGCCCCCTCTGCAACACAAACACCTGCCTTTGGGTCTGTTCACATTTCCATTCATGACTTTACATACAAAGAGGGTGTTTGTGTCATTGAGTGAGTGAGAGCCCTGACATTAAACCAAACAGTAACCCACAGAGGTTTCTATTTCCTGTGTAAAGGCATGGGGTCCTTGCCTTTGCAAGTGTAAGATATAAGTAGCTAACTCTACACTTAATAATAAATTACACAACAACAATCATTTGCAGAAAAGCATAAGGTAGCTGCTCCAGGTGGCAGAAGCAGCTTATGGAGGCACTGCAATGTACAGCTACTGTATTTGATCTCAGTGCCTTCTAAATGGAAGGCTTCTTGTTTATTCTTTTAACCAAAAGCATGACATAATTATAGTTTTACTGCCATACTTAGTACAGAGCTACTCAGTTAACACACAGATGTCATACTAACAATATACTCCTCCTCTAGACCTTGGCATTGCTGGCTAGGCTGTATGTCAGATGTCCTGGATGTATTTTGGATTGAGGTCGTGAAGTGAGTGAAAGCACCAAGAGAGGGAGAGTGGAGGACAGCCCTATCACAAGAAACCATAAGCTCAGGAAAGTTATCTAAAGGAAACAAAACTGCTCCAGTAACTGTTCTTCCACTTCAGAGAGAATGAAACTTAGGCCAGGTTATCACGAACCTCTAGAAGAAAACACAAAAAAGCAGGAAGCTGCTAAGGAGGTACCAATCCATTTCTTAAGCTCTTCTGTCCTGCCAAAACAGAAACCAAAACTACAATCACAGAATGCTTTCAGTTGGAAGGGACCTCTAAAGGGCACATAGTCCAACCCCAGCGGGCAGGGGCAACTCCAACTACCTCAGGTTGCTCAGAGCCCTGTTCTACTAAAGCAGCACAACCCAGAACAGACACACTTTGCAAAGACCAAACAGGTTAACTAGAACTGCTGTAATTCAAAACTACCAGGACAGATCAGATCTCCTTTCTGCTTTTAAAAGAAAGCAAGTTCTCATGCATACCCTAACAGGTCACAGTAAGGGAAGGTGGTAACAGCTTTTTCACCAATTAGTGTTGTAGTTGTGCAATTTCTGGTTTTGAGCATTAATGCAAGAATACAACAGCCATGAAAGAATTCCATTGCTTCCAGCATGTCTTCTCCCTCTGAAGTACTGAAGTGACTCCTGACAAACTGTGTGCTGGCTTGGTCAGTCTGACTACATCATGGCTTAGAGTAATTCGAGTTTATGAAAAGCCCTGCTCACAGACACTTCTTGAAATACTACTTTCATAATTCCCTTTAATTCAAATATATTCTTTGAGGGGTTTCACATTGTGCTGGTTTGAAGCTAATTTGAATATTTTAATGAAAAAAATATTACAGGTTGTGAAAAGCAAACACTGGTGATGTCTGCTTCAATCATGGGCTTGCTGAGTTGTGTAAGAACAAGAACACAAACATAGGTAAGACTCTCACTCTCACAGAGAGTCTGGGGCTCTCTAGCTGCTGGCTTGGTCTGTTGGCCTCTCAGCTAACCCAACTAACCACTAACCCCCCTGGCCCATCCTCCAAACTCACCTTGCACATAAGGCAAACCCTGGGGTAAGGCAGAGAGGTGGAAAGAAGGTGGAAGGGTGGTTGGGAGCCCCTCCTGGGGACTCTGATTTCTGGGAGGGGAATTGTGGTTCTCTATTACCTTTAACTTGTCTATGTCTGTAACTATTCCTGTCTGTTGGGTATATCTCTGCTTGTACATTGTGCTGAGCTGTAAATAGAGCTTCAGTCCTTAACTTCCAGCTGGCTGAGTCTAGTCTGGGGGATTTTACAAAGTGGGGGGGGGGCAGGGAACTCCCAAACCATCACACACAAAATTGTATGGAGTACACTTCAACTCCTTGAAATACTTCTTTTTGTCTGCACCAAACATTGTAAAAACTGGTTCAGGAATAAATCCAAACCCAAGCTCTGCCTACGTGCCAGAGGAGGAAAGCAACATGGCCACTTGAGCAAGATTAGAAAGATTACACACATGAAAGCAGTTGGAGTGGTTAATCTGCTACTACACCTACAGTGACTGGGCGTAGATGTGCCCTTTCTAACAATGTCAAGGTTGCACTCACTGAGGCATCGGCGGCACAGAAAAAGACAAACAGCCCTGGCACTGCAGCTCGGCCTCCCGCGAGCACCACGCTCCTCAACAATGATTCAGAGCACAAGGTTGAGGTCACTCCTGGGCCAGACATGACAACCTAGGACAAAAATATTTTAACTCCCTGTGGGCTGGGTTGGTTTTCAAGCAGTGCCTCTGGCATACAGCAAACAACAAATTCATTTAGTGAAGAATTTGATTTTTAACCTTAATAGACAAGAGATGATTACTCAGAACAAATGCACAACAGAGGTGATTCAACTGGACCCAGAATAGTAATAAAGGCAGTCAGTAATAAAGGTGCATGGCCCAGACAGGAGCCAAGTCCTGGGCTACAGCAAGNATAAAACTTAATTTTCCTTAATGCATTTTTAATTATTATTTTGATTAAAGGGCAATTTACAATTTACTTATTCATAGATGTTTCTGAAAATTAACCTGGATACAAGCAATTTAGTTTTTTTAGTTTCTCTACATACTGACCAAGAAGCATGGACGATACCAACTGCAACAGAAGCTCCTACATTCACCACCCCACCATGTGCTTATCCAACCCAGGCAGAGAAGCTGATGTGGGAGTGGAAAGCAATGGGAAAAAAAGCCATAAAGTTTGCAATGAATTTCAAATCAACTTTTCCATTTTGCATTCTACCTGCCTCAACTGACGCTGCATGTTCAAATATGTAACTAAGGGTGATGGTTTGGGAGCTTCCTGCCCCCCCAAACTGTGTAAAATCCCCCAGACTAGACTCAGCCGGCTGGAAGTTAAGGACTGAAGCTCTATTTACAGCTCAGCACAATGTACAAGCAGAGATCTACACAATAGACAGGAATAGTTACAGAGATAGACAAGTTAAAGGGAATACAGAAACACAATTCCCCTCCCAGCAATCAGAGTGCCCAGGAGGGGCTCCCAACCACCCTTCCACCTTCTCCCCACCCCTCTGCCTTACCGCAGGGTTTGCCTTACATGCAAGGTGAGTTTGGAGGTTCAGCCAGGGAGGTTAGAAGGAGAGTGGTTAGTTAAGTTATCTGAGAGGCCAGCAGGACAATACCAGCTAGAGAGACCAAGAGACTCTCCGTGTGCGTCATCTATATTTGTGTCCTTGTTCTTATACATCTCAGCAAGCCTATGAGTGCAGCAGACATCACCAGTGATTGCTTTTCACAGCCTATAATATATTTTTTTTCATTAAAATATTCCAATTAGCCTCAAAGCAGCACACTAAGTATAGGCATTTGGTGATACACATTGACTCAAGAAGCAGATGCACACAAAACCATAATAATTATTACATGGAAAATATGGAAAATAGCAATTCTGAGTAGTTCATGAAATTCTGGGGCATAGCTTAATCTCATTCTAATACTATTTTTACTAAAATCTATATTCAGAAATACAATCTGTAGTCAGAGAGACAAAAAGCTCTTTTTCAATTATAAAGTGTAGCTTTTCTCAGCCCTGCAGTTCTCCTGCACTGTTTGTTTTCATCTGGCACTGCTAGCGACTGTTATGTGAGCTGCTGAACAGCTGTGTTTTGTATGTCAGCAATCCTGAGAGAAAACAGTAAATGCTCTAAAAGTATGCTTTAGTTTCTTCATGATGTAATAGGCTGCAGACAAACCATTAATAACTTGCAGAGCTCCATGTTAAGTCAGCCTTTATTATTTCAAACAAACAGAAATCCCTAGAAACGGTCACTAAACAAAGCTGAAGCTGATGCGCTGCGTACTGATAGGCAGGAACAGCACAGCAGAGTTTAGGGCAGAAATGAAGAATGTTACAAACACAGGAAACCCTGAGAAAGTGCAGCAGGCAGCACACACCCAGGCACGGAGAGCAGACCATGAGCACTCACTAAGCAGTGGGTGAAGACACCACAAAGCCTGCCACAGCCCTTTGGGCACTGCTTACAGAATGGTAAGGTTGGAAGGGACCTCAAAGCTCATCCAGTTCCAACCCCCTGCCATAGGCAGGGACATCTCCCACTANATGGCTGGGAATGATCACTGAGGGGACGGTTCCGAGGTGCTGCTTCTTCACCAGCCAAGCAGGCTTGAAAAAGTGCCAAACATATTTACCTTCAGCTACTTATTGTCTCATACCACATTTTTTTCAGAAGGTTAATTTTAGGCTGGATCATGCCAGTAAACTATTTCACTGAATGACAACCATAAAACATTAGGCTGGCAATAAAGGGGCTGTGCTTTCACAGGGAAGGGAGCTAATCTCCATCTCTGTAACTGGCTGCACATCAAACACCAGAAATGCCTGTAGATACATCTCATTACTACAGCTTAGAAAGAAGTTCATAGTGCAAAGTTGAGTTTGCATTTTGAGGTGGCTTGCTGTTTTGATTGGTCTTTAAGCCCTGAAGGAAAAGCTATATTCACCTTTTGACATGCTCATGGACACAAGCAGGGCCAGAAGAGGCTGCAAAAATGCTCAAATGGCAACAACACTTCTCCAAAGAAATACTGCAAGAGCTGGGGTTGTTCAGCCTGGAGAAGAGAGGCCTCCAGAGGGACCTTATTGCAGCATTTCACTACTTAAAGAGGGCCTAGAAGAAAGCTGGGGACAGTCTTTTTAGCAAGGCCTTCTGCAACAGGACAGGGGCTAATGATTGTAAACTGAAAGAGGGTAGACTTAGACTAGATACAAGCAAGATTATTTATTTCTTTTTTTTTTATGATGAGGGTGGTGTAACACTGAAATAGGTTGACCAGAGAGGTGGTAGAAGCCACAATCCCTGGAAACATTCAAGGTCAGCCTTGATGGGGCTCTGAGCATCCTGATCTAGTCTAGATTGGTCCAGATCTAGTCTAGGTTGGTCTAGATGACTTTTAAAGGTCCCCTTCAACCCAAACCATTCTGTGAGTCAGTGGTTCTATGTTAAATCAAATGCATTATAAAAATAAATTTAAAAAAAAAAACAAAACCAAACCAAACCCAAACTCCACTCTTTAGCAATATTTTAAATAAGAGAAGTTTAAAGAAAGCAATAGATTTCTGTTTTCTTAGACCAACTGGCCTAATGAGCACAAACCAAAACTGCCTGTCTGCAAGCCTCTACTCAGTTAGCTCAAATCTATATTCTTGTTATGAACAACATTCCCTCTTCACAGGCAGGGGATGAGAATAAAGGAAGAAAACAGAATTTTCACAAAATAAGGCATTTTAAACTTCAAAAATCACTTCTCCTGTGATAACATCAATAAAGAGAAAACATGACAGAAAACATGGAATGATTCACTTGGTTAATGGATCATTACTGTAAGAATTCTACTGTATGTACTCTACCAGTTCACCTGCTGCTCTCAAATCAATACCAAGACTATGAGTCTTCAATGTATTCAGGATTCATTTCAGAAGCAAAATAACCCATTTGTAAGGGACCATAAGATAAACCTAAACAGGCACCGTGTACTAATGGGAAAGGAGGCATAGGTACTACAAGAAGTAAGAAGGCACAAAAAGATAACTAGATGGACTAAAATCACTTCAATATTACATACAACTTCTTCTCTGAAAGAAAATATTTGTATTTATCTTGCAAGACACCCAAGTTCTCTGAAAAATGTCAGCAATAATGCAATTTAACTACTACTTCTTTTGCAAGACATTGATACCATCTGGAGTAACACTCATTTCAAAACAAGAGCAGACTGTTTCAAGTAAGTTCACACAGGAAAATCAAATCTGAAAATTGAGTCTTTGATAGAATCAGAGAATCAGTCAGGGCTGGAGGGGACCACAAAGATCATCCAGTTCCAACCCCCCCTGCCATGCCCAGGGACACCTCGCACTAGATCAGGCTGGCCACAGCCTCATCCAGCCTGGCCTTAAACACCTCCAGGGATGAGGCTTCCTCCACCTCCCTGGGCAACCCCTGCCAGGCTCTCACCACCCTCAAGCTGAACAACTTCTTTCTAACCTCCAGTCTGAATCTCCCCATTTCTAGCTTGGTTCCATTTCCCCATGTCCTACCACTACCTATCACTGACATCCTAAAGAGTACCTCCCCAGCTTTCTTGTAGCACCAACAGGCACTGAGAACCAATTTCAGCTTTCAGGGCACTCTGAAAGCTGAATATCTTTCTCCCACAATCCCTACTGAAGTATTTCCACCTCCTCATACTGAATTCTCTTTTCACTGAAGCCTGCACTCAGCCCTTTCAGCATGCTGGCCCTACAGAAAGTTAGCCTCCTGGTTTGTTGGATGTGCCTGCTTCTGCAACAGTGCATATAATTCATGCAAAGGCTCAGCAGAAGACCAGATTTTGTTTCCTTTTTTCTGGATACAGTGAACACAGAAACCAGAGCAAGGTATGTGACAGGAGCAAAGTCTGAGTGGAAGGAATATGTGTTTAAGGGTGGTTTGGATGTGGTGCTTGGGGATATGCTTTGGGGTGAATCTCGTAGTGTTCTAGGTTGGACTTGGTGATGCTGAGAGGCTTTGCCAACCTCCATGTTTCTGTGTGAGTCTGTGGCTAGTACACCAGCTCATTTTGCTCCTTAAAACCACAGCCCAAGTACATCTGAGTTCTCTTTTTTAATGGGAAATTACAAAGAATGAATTCACTGCTGCACATGCAGCAGTTGCTAAGAACTTGACTGTACAGGAAAGTCAACTCGGAGTGCTTCACCACACATCTTGATTTGGCTTCTGACGTAACCCCCAAGGCAAAACAGACCAAAAAAAGTATTCTCTTGTACACAAAAGGGCCAGGCATACATGATGTCCCTCTCAAAAAAGAAAAATACCAACAAAGTTTTTTTGTTTTTTTAAAAATCATACAGGTCAAGCTTCACTCCCATACACTTAAGCATCTCTCAACAGCTGTGAATTGCTTGTCTTTATTAGCTGGCAAGCAATGCTTTGCAAAGCACTGTGTGTACACAGAAAAGACATAGCAAGAGGCCCAGTTAAGAAGTCACCTTGGAAAAGGCACTCTGTTCAATGAGGATGAAGATAATTGAGTGCATTGGTGCATTCAGAGGGGATGAGCTTTCTGACTCTCTGTTGGGAAGCACAAGAGTTAAGGAGGCAGCCTGCTCGGGTCTGTGCTCACTTGCCCTGACACGTCAGCATTAGCAAGAGGAGATTCCAGTTACCTTTTTGTAGGGCTCAGCACACATTGCACAAAGAGCAGAGCAATTCACCCAGTCCTGCTCACCCCACTGAGGACAAGGAGGTTATCGGTCTGGAAGACATGATTAGGGGTTTCTCAGGCAGGCTCTGAGCAAGAAACACTACGCAAAACCTGTTTATTATGTTTCCACACTGCTGTCATTGCTGCTCAGCTCCACCCCAGTACATGTTTATACAGGTGAATTGCCAAGGAATGAAAGCAAGCCCTCCTCTGCACCTGAGCCCCATGGTTTAATTCTTCACTTGCTCAGCTCCATAAAAGCCTGATAAAATGCCAAGAATAATTTCCTTAGAAGTGAGCAAACAAAGGACAATAAATGCATGACAAAGAGGTAGCAAACAACGCCATGGGAGTTAATTATTGCCAAGCTGAAGTGTCTAATTTCTCTTTCACAATACAAGTCTGGCTACCTGTGAACACACCCAGGTGAGCTTGAAGGACCAGACAGTGCTGAAAGGAAATGGCACAGTGGGAAAAGAATCCAGGAGGCATCCACAAGGTCTCAAACCTCCCAAGCCCTTCATCTTAGCCTGAGGCTGGATCTACGAAAGGGTAGGAATGTAATTTTGCTCACTCACTCTCCTCCTCACCCACTTTTTTGAGAGCACGTAACTAGGAACAGGAAGGTTGAAGGTGCAAAGCCAACCCATTCTGCAAAGTGCCAGGTATTTCCTAGAAGAGCCTGGGAGAGAAGTAGCCAGGGCAGGTGGGAAGAAAATGCTTCTGATCCTGAAATCACAGTGCACAAGAAAAATGCTCTCCCAGGTGCATTCACAGACAGCAGTGCAGGAGCTGACCACTGATGTTCCACCAGGTTTCTGCTGAAGGATTCAACATCACTCCAGAAGAGAACAAATGCAGTGAGTGTTTCAGAGTCCTCCTTGGGCTGGGAGAATCGGCAGCTCGCCTGCATACAGTCAAGTTGCCCATTATATACTGTGCTCTTACAGCTGTCACATTTGCAAGACAGAGGCAGCACCCAGGTCAGAAGGGCAGCTAGGGGCTGCTGCATCTGGCCATCAAGTGACACCTATGATCTTCAGCAAGACAGAATCCCTCTCCAGGTCAAATGCCTTCCATATTACAGACATAACCCTTTAAACACTTTTCCAGTCACTTTGCAGCACTGATTCCTAAACCAGGTCCTGGAAACTGGCAGCATTTGGCAACTAGTGCCATGAACCACCATTAAGAGAAAATGCTAAATTCATTTATTTTGTATGGCCTGTAAGGAAGTCTTGAGAGTTCACAATGTTCTTGTGGTGGAAACCACTGCTTTTGGTATTGTTTAGTACACATTAAAACAAACTATCACAGGAAGTGAGCAACTGCCAGCGCACAAAGCCTGTGGTTAATCTCTGAACATGAGCTGTAACACTGCCTTAAAAACTGCCTGACTCCAGTGCAGACTTCTTTCCTCTATGTGCTTTATGGTAATTATATTGCCTGTATTGACTACTAACAACCTTACAGCTGGACTGGCCAGTCCAGCTGGTGACTGAACACTGCTTACATCTAAAGCAAATGTCCTCTAATTTATTCTTTCCCAAGTGACCACGAATTGGGTCTGCAATCTTAGGTACCATCTGCAATAAAGCAGCAAATCTCCAGCAGATAGTTCCAGTCCCCCTAAATGCAAGGGTGTAAGTACTGCACACTGCATACACTCTGCCTACCTACCCAAAGGTATTGGAGACTGAAGGCTGCAGCTCAACCCAAAAGCCTTTATCTTTCACCAGTGACAAATTACCCAGGCAGGGAGTGGGGGAGAGCACTCTAGTGCTTCAGTTACACCCATCTACCTTTCCCTTTATTTCCATGGCAGCAGCTTTTTGTTTGACTGCAGCTCTTGTTCTGGTGTAGTTGCTAAGTTTGCCCAAGCTGACCAGACCATATGATGGCCCAAAGGAGCAGCTCCTTGTCCCTTCTGTCATTGGCATCAGCTGTCAGGTAGCTACACTGCTACAGAGAGATTTACAGCAAATGGCAGACACAAAACTCTTGTCCAGTAGAAGGCTCCGGCTCCAAAGATCTGTAAGATCTGTACTTAATGATAAAGACAAAAAAAATGTATGTAAGCCAAAACTGATGGATCTAATACAACACCATGCTGCAATAAAGGCATCCATGATGCATGGACTCAGCTACTGAGAAGTTCAGATGCACGAGCAAGGAGTCATTGTGCTGGAAGCTTCCATATTAATATCAACCTCATATCCAGCTTATTACATAGACAGCACACTGTGGGCCAGTACTGGAAGAGGAAAGTATTTAACAAATCAGAAATAGACTGAAGATTGCCACCAAAGCAAAGAACCCAGGGCTGAAACACAAGGGTGTTTTTCTCACAGAATTAACTAGGTTGGAAGAGACCTCCAGGATCATCAAGTCCAACCTAGCACCTAACCCATGGCACTAAGTGCCTCATGCAGCCTCCTCTTAAACACCTCCAGGGATGGGGACTCCACCACCTCCCTGGGCAGCTCATTCCAATGGGCAATCACTCTTTCCATGAAGAATTTCTTCCTAACATCCAGCCTGAACCTGTCCTGGCACAGCTTGAGGCTGTGTCCCCTTGTTCTGTCCCTGAGTGCCCGGCAGCAGAGCCCAACCCCAGCTGGCTACAACCTCCCTTCAGGTAGCTGTAGAGAGCAATGAGGTCTGCCCTGAGCCTTTTTCCAATACACTGTCACAATTTAGCAGGAAGAACTGGCCTTGGGAACATCAGACTAACTCTACAAAATGCTTTGTGCTAGATACTTGTCATTGATACACTACTTTGTTTTTGTTAAACCAATCTAAGTCAGTTTGGGTAAGTACATCAAATCAAAGACTGTTCAACTGGGTGTGACTTGCCTGAAGAAGTAATTTCTAAAACCTCTGTGACTATTTCAATTATAGTTTCTTTTGCTGTGAGTCTGTTGAAAAGCCTGGTGTAAAGCCAGGTTAAGAGAAAACCTAACAGCCTTGCAGTAGCTGAAGGGGGCTACAGGAAGGCTGGGGAGGAGACAAGGTCTTGTAATGCCAGGAGGAGGAGGAATGGGTTTAAAGTGGCAGAGAGGAGATTGAAACTGGATGTTAGGAAGAAGTTGTTTGCAGTGAGGGTGGTGAGACACTGGCACAGGTTGCCCAGGGAGGTTGTGCAGCACAGAATCACCCAATGTGATCAAAGATCACATTGAGTGATTCTGTGCTCCACAACCTCCCTGGAGGTGTTCAGGACCAGGTTGGATGAGTGACCTGTTCTAGTGGGAGGTCCCTATGGCAGGGGGTTGGAACTGGATGAGCTTTGAGGTACCTTCCAACCTTACCATTCTATGACTGGTAAGAGACTCGGCCCACATCGGTGCATTTGGATGCTGCAGTAGGCATGGAGCTGGACTAGGTGATCTCAGTCCCTTCCAGCCTAAATGATTCTGTACAGAGTCTGAAAATTAATGTTGTTTCAAGTGAATCCCTCTGCTGGTATGCAGTGATGCTGCATTCAGAACCCAGCAAACAACCTAGAAAAGGGAGTCTAAACTTGAAATATGCTTGTTCTGGGTTTTAAAAAGAAGCCCATGAGAAGTTAAAGCCTGATGCCCTGGACAATATAAATTCCAGCTTCTAAACTGAATACTTGAAGACAGCAGGGATGATCAGGAAGTCAAGTTAAAACAGAGGCATGCTAAAATTTGACCTGTAAAGCAGTGACAAATTTTTACCTTTCTTGTCTGACTAATGTTTCTTCATGACCCTCATCTGCACAGAAACAGGATAACCCAGGCCACTGACCACCTAATCTGTGATCTTGCTTCTAGCAATGACCAATACCTGAACTATACCAGGAAGGAAAGTAAGTTTACAGCAACCTATGACCTCTTAGGTACTGCTGTAGCACAGATACTGAGTTGGGCAGTCCTGTGCTCAGCAAGTTTGCAAACTGCTGGATGAAGAGACCTATCATACAGGTCCTTTATCATGACCTAGAGCTGCACGCAGACTGCAGCCTCATCTTGAGCTTTTCCTCACCCCAGACCCCCAGGTCCTTTTCCTCAGGGCTGCTCTCAGCCATTCCCCACCCAGCCTGGAGTTGTGCTTGGCATTGTGCCTACCCAGGTGCAGGACCTTGCACTTGGCCTTGTTGAATGTCATGAGGCTGGCCTGGGCACACCTCTGCAGCCTGTGCAGGTCCCTCTGGATGGATCCCTGCCCTCTAGCAAGTGACTGTGCCACACAGCTTGGTGCCAGCTGCACACTTGCTGAGGCTGCACTGATTCCTCTGTCCATGGCACTGACAAAGATGTTAACCAGCACTGGTGCCAGCACTGACCCCTGAGGGAGCCACTTGGCACTGGTCTCCAGGTGAACATTGTGCCCTTGATCACCACTCTCTGTGTGCCACCATTCAGCCANCTAATTTCAGTAATTTCTAACTGAGGATTGTGGGGATATTTCAATTTACATGATTAGATATGTAATTCTAATTAGTAATTAGAATTACTAATTATAGTTACTAATGTATATGTCATTCTAAAAATTACAAATATATTACATATATATCCCTTACATATATTACATATATATCCCTAATTCCAGTGATTTCTAACTGAGGATTTTAGGGATATTTCAATTTACAAGATTAGATACTTAATTCTAATTAGTAATTAGAATTAGAATTACTAATTATAGTTACTAATAAATATGCAATTCTAAAAATTACCTATATATTACATATATATCCCTAATTCCAGTGATTTTTAACTGAGGATTTTGGGGATATTTCAATTTACAAGATCAGATACCTAATTCTAATTATTAATCATAATTATGATTACTAATTATAATTACTAATATATATGTAATTCTAAAAATTACAAATATATTACATATATCCCTTACATATATTACATATCTATGCCTAATTCCAGGATTTAGGGATATTTTTCTACACGTTCCTAGAATTACCCTCTGCTCTTCAGATAAAATCTCACCAGCTTTCTGAAGTCAGATGTGAGACCTCTCATTGATTCATTCTGAACTCAAAAAAACACTACTTGGAGAACTTTCAGTGTTGAAAGCCTAAAGGAGTCTTGTATCAGTTACTCAGCTTGGTGAGGCACTGAAAGAGTGTTTCTGCCTGTAGTCACGTTCACAACAGTCATCAATAACATCCTGACTGCCTGTTAGCAAACCATAAAAATAGCCCTTGGAATAGGGAAGGACAAAACATCTACTCAGAAGGTAATCTAAGTGACAAAACAATTAGGTGTTTCCATCTTACCTGGCCTGTCACAGAGCGCTGCGGGAGCAAAGCAGCATGCCACAATGCCAGCCTTTTCTTAACCTGCCAGAGGGGTGGAAACCAAGTTCTCAGACAGGGCATGCTGACCTCTGGCTCACCTAACATAAATTCAAGAGAAACATCCTCGTGATAAACATCAAAGACCTCATGGGAGTATGTGGAAGGCACCTGCATGAGTCAGACGAAGCCAAGAATGAGGTAGGGTATTGTCCTTGCTTGCAGAGCGCACTGCAGCAGCCCCCTAACGACACACAGGCTGCCAGGGGCACAGCCAGTGACAGCTCTGACTTCCCACTGCTTTGGGGCACAGGAGACCTGCTTGGCAGATTAAACTCTCAGTGGGGAGCACTGTGTTCTCAGAATCACAGAAGGTCAGGGGCTGGAAGAGACCCCCAAAAAGCTGGTGACTGAAACAGCAGCCTCACAACTTCACCCAGAGGTGGCCCCTACAAGTGATAATCCAGGTAGCAAAGACCTAAGAGATGATTTACAGTGACAGGCAATGTAAATGTACTGCCAAGAAAAATCATATAACCATTAGTCCACAAGCATTAAGTCTGTTATTTGGCTTATTTAATATTGGTGAGAAAGCAACTGCCTATCACAGTGCTGTACCATGCTTCCAAGGACTGACTTAGTAGCATTTTAAGTATCTTATTTTAGGAGTTTTCTTCTCAGAACCTCTGTACTTTTTAATGTTTTTATTGATACAGACCATGGGATCAAGCACCATCAGCAAGTTTGCAGATGCCACCAAGCTGAGTGGTGGTGTAAAAATGCCAGAGGGGCAGGAGGTCATCTAGAGGGACCTGAACAAGCTGGAAAAGTAGTCCCAGGTGAACCGCATGAGGATTAACAAGAGCAAGTGCAGGGTCCTGCATCTGGGCCAGAAGAATCCTCACTGTCAATACAGGCTGGGGGATGAGGTGATAGAAAACAGCCCTGTGGAAAAGGACTTGGGGGTGCTGATGAACAAGAAGGTGGACATGAGTTAACCATGTGTGCTTGCAGCCCAGAAGGCAAATCACATCCTGGGCTGCATCCAAAGAAGTGTGGCCAACAGACAGGATTCTCCCACTTTACTCTGTCTGGTAAGACCTCACCTGGAGTACTACATCCAGGTCTGGAGCCTCAATACAGGAAGGACATGGACCTGATGGAGTGTGTCCAGAGGAGGGCCACTAACATGATCAGGAGGTTGCAAAACCTCTCCTGTGAGGACAGGCTGAAGGAGCTGAGGTTGCTGAGCCTGGAGAAGGCTTCTGGGAGACCTAACAACAACCTGGCTGGAGAGAGACTGTTTACAAAGGCCTGTAGTGACAGGACAAGGGGCAATGGCTTAAAACTAGAGAAAAGCAGATTAAGATTAGATGTCAGGAACAAGTTCTTCACCCTGAGGGTAGTGAAACACTGAAACAGGTTTCCCAGGGAGGTGGCTGGGACCCTGTCCCTGGAGAAATTCAAGCTGAGGCTCAGCAGGGCTCTGTGCACCCTGATCTAGTTGAGGGTGTCCCTGCTGAGTGGAGAGGGAGCTGGAGCAGATGACCTCTGGAGGTCCCTTCCAGCCCAGACCATTTCTGATGCTGTGATTACAGATAGGCATGTCCTCTTCAGAAGCACAAAGCAACCAACAACCACCTCTAAGGTTTAAGCCAAAGAATACTACACATATACAACATCTAAAGGTCAATGTGGTCATAAAAAAAAAGTGTGCTAAGATCTGTAACAGTGCTCTCCAAAAGACAATCTGTTTGCTGTACTTTAGGCTATTCACCTTTTCCCCCCTATTATTGTCTGCTTACAAAGAAAAGCCTTATACAGCAAGATCACAATGATGTGGTTTTCAGAGGTGTGGTATCTGTAATTCTCTCAACAGAGGGGATTAAAAAACCACCATTCAAGAACCTCTAAATTGTCTTGGAAGTTGTGAGTAACCCTATGAAAGCAAAGTGGTATGCATGTTTTGAAGCTGAGAATAAAGTTTTCAAAATCAACAAGAAAAAAAAAACAAACCAAACAAAAAAAGTCCCAACCTTAATCCTACGGTTCTCAACTTCTGCACAGCTCTTCAAGAAAAAAACCAAACAAAAAAACCTCCAAACAGTTCACTGATTTAATTAGAGGGAAAAGACCTTGGAAAGAAACTGTGTTTTGCAAACCATGAAATTTACAGTGCTGTTTCCCTTGTAACTAGCACACCAGCACTGATTTCTGATGTGAAAAACTATAAAACTGTTTAGGTGGTGGAAAGAACAATAAATCTGGGTATTTTGAAGATTTAAACACAACTATTTCTGGTTTTATTAGGCATATCAAAACCATGGCTAAACCCAAGTGCTTTTAGGAAAACTGTAGTTAAATCAGTACAAGTTTATATTCTTTGGCACACACGACCACCCTAACGAGTCTCCTTAAAATCCAGTTGCTTGTGGAGGTAACAGTGACTGTTTACTATACTTCTGGTTGTTAGGGGTTACCACCAAGGTCCTGTTTTTCCATGACATCAGCTGCATTCCAACAGAAACCTGTGCCCAGGAGTTTTAGTAATGACTGCAGTCTCCAAGCACTGAAACCTCGGCCAAAACCATTCACACCTGCAGACCAGCTGAGCAGAACACAAAACCCAAGAAGAATTTAAGAAACTAAGTTTCTGACTTGGCTCCTACTAAACAAGAAATTATTATTTCTGTTCCTCAGATTTGTTGTTTCAAGTTATTTGGACCAAACTTTGAGTATCTGCTAATTGTTGTTCCTCATTAGACTAATTGCTTGGCTCCAGATCCCACAGTTCAGTTTGCAAGAGGTGTAAGAGACTCCACACCAAAGCAAATCACGCAGACGAAACAGAGTGTGCAATTCTTTTTTTTACCTGCCTTTCATGTCTCTTATCTTTCTTTTTCTTAAATGTTGGCAAAACTATTCCATGCTCTCCTCAGACCCCACCTGCAGTCCTGTTTGCAGTTTTGGAGCCCCCAGCACAGGAAGGACATGGAACTGTTGGAGCGGGTCNGGGTCAGTCCCTGGCCTCTACTTAGACTATCCCTGCCCAGTTGTACCACCAACAGTATCCAAGTGGTTTATGTGAACCTGAGCCCAAATATTAAAAAAAACAACCTTATAATAATACCAGAATGAAGCCTACCAAGAAGAAAAAAAGGGTTCAGACTCAATACCAGGAAGAAAAGACCTTTCTCTTTCTCATTATTAATGCTACTTATCCCATTTTCGTGCATACCATGTTAGCACACTCCTAGGGCAGGTATCTCCTAGGACAAAGAAGAAAAGTCACAGAATCACACAGAATTGTCAAGGTTGGAAGGGACCTCAAGGATCATCTAGTTCCAATCCCCTGCCTTGGGCAGGGATACTTTCCACTAGATCAGGTTGCCCAGAGCCACATTCAGCCTGGCCTTAAAACCATCAATAGATGGAGCTTCCACCACCTCCCTGAGCAACCCCTTCCAGGCTCTCACCGCCCTTATGGTGAAGAACTTTTCCCTAACATCCAGTCTGAATCTACCCATTTCTAGCTTTGTTCCATTCCCCCCAGTCCTGTCCCTACCCACACACCTTAAAAAGTCCCTCCTCAGCTTTCTTGCAGGCCCCCTTAAGATACTGAAAGGCCACAATAAGGTCTCCTCGGAGCCTTCTTTTCTCTAAAGTGAACAACTCTCTCAGCCTGTCCTCATAGCAGATCAGCTCCAGCCCTCTGATCATCCTCGTGGACACCTTCCAGCATGCTCACATCTTTCTGGTAAGAAGGGTCCAGACCTGGACACAGTAATCCAGGATTAGGTTTAAAATGTAGGAGTATTTTCACATGGACCATTTCCTGACACTACTTTGGAGAATGTTTCTTCAAGTTCTTATTAAGAAGCACAACAAAGGAGAAACGTTTATCACAAAATAACTAAACAGAGGTTATTATTTTGTGCTCGAGTGGCAATGATGTCAAGTCAATCAACTCAGCAGTATGTGCACTAGAACATGCAGACAGAGAATTGGTATGACAAAAAGTTTCCTTTCACACAATCACAGAATTAAGCAGGTTGGAAAAGACTTCTAAGATCAAGTCCAACCTATCACCTAAGCCTTCTCATTAACTACCCCATGGCACTAAGTGCCTCATGCAGCCTCCTCTTAAACACCTCCAGGGATGGGCTCTCCACCACCTCCCTGGGCAGCCCATTCCAATGCCAATCACTCTTGCTCTGAAGAACTTCCTCCTAACATCCAGCCTGAACCTGCCCTGGCACAGCTTGAGGCTGTGCCCTCTTGTTCTGTCCCTGGGTGCCTGGCAGCAGAGCCCAACCCCAGCTGGCTACAACCTCCCTTCAGGTAGGTGCAGAGAGCAATGAGGTCTGCCCTGAGCCTCCTCTTCTGCAGGCTGCACACCCCCAGCTCCCTCAGCCACTCCTTGTAGGGCTTTACTGAGTTCTCCTCTTTGTTGACAGAAGCCTCCTACGGCTAGCAACTGCATTGTGGACTACTGCAGTATCTTTTAGGACAGGCTACAGCATCAACATCACTAAGCCCCTGCAAGTGATGTAATTACAGGCAGGTAAGTGTCAGTAAGCAAGAGCTCTGACAGGCTGTAACTCTCTCTCCCAGAAGCTCACTGCAGTAAGTGTGCACTAGACGTGAGGCTGCAAATATTCCCAGCAGATCAGGAGTAACACAGATCACAGAGGAAGGGAGCAGGATATCAACACAGTGTAGGCTCCAATTAGTGCTACAGAACAGTCAGAAACTTATTGACAAATCCCAACCACAGCCTCTGCTTTCATGACAGGGTCAGTGCTGCATGTTATTATGGAGGACTCCTACAAAGATTAGAGGAATGCATCCACTGTCCACTTTTCTGTGACAGATGTAAGTGCCACAAATGCACAAACCACAAAATCATATCTTTAGAGCAGGGCTGACAAATTTCTCTCTTCAAATAAGGTACTTGACATGAATTGCATCTACACAGCCCAAATACTTGGGGAAGATCTTAAGCCTTATGTATTGTAATATGTGTGCCTCAATATTTATCTTCTAAGTACTCTTAGGATCATTGTCCATCTGTCATATGATTAAGACTTAGATGCTTTGGGGGGGTTATATTCTATTAAAAAAAAAAAAAAAAACAAACATTTAAAATCCATGGAGAGTGAAACACAGTGCAAATTACTGCTTGAGCTACATGCTATAGCTTCTTAAAAGACCTTACCTTATGAAATCAGGTAGAGTCTTTTTTATTGGGTGCTAGGCTTTTTTGTTGTTTCTTTGTCTGTTGGGAGTTTTGTTGTTTGGGGTTTGTTTTTTTTTTTTTGGGGTGGGTGTGGTTTTTGATTGGTTTTTGGTTGTTTGGGGTTCTTTTTTTTTTGGGTTTTGTTTGCTGTTCTTCCTTTTTTTCTTTTTATAGAAGTCCACAGTCTACTACTAAACCTTGCTATCATCTTCATTTTATACTCTTGCATACAGTTATGTCTCCAGAACCTTAAGTGGAGCAGCACTTATTTCCTAAAGGAAGTATGCTCACTCCAACCAAAATACTATAAAACGTGGAAAGCACATGGAAATGGTTCCAATTCTGACAGCACATCAGACAGAAGAACAATTACATTTAAGACCTATGATTTGCACTATGTGCTGAAGGTCTGCCAGACTTGTGTTAGCAGAAAGCAAGATGTATTCTAGCAGTTGAGAAAGATATTTGCTATAAATCTTAGGGACTTAGACATTTTTTTTTCTTTCACCTTAATTGCTTCAACCACTGGAGGTAAAGGCTGCTTTACTTGCAGAGGACTTAGAGGTGTCTGTGATCTGCTACCCTCTGGCCAAGTCTACCACTGCACTCTTTGGCTACTCAAACTAAATTTAATTGAACTCTGTAGGGCAGGTGCCCCTACATGAACTAAAAATCACAAACCACCCTCCAACAAATGTATGCTCCAGGTTCTCATAACAGTAAGCGCAGAGCTTTGTTCTACAGTCAGAGATGATGAAAGATATCAGTGGCCATAAATTTCTAGTAAATTTAGGTTTGTGATGCTGAAGGGAACAAAAGCAGTTATTGAACATATATACCCTTTCAGAAGCCAGTCTGTGGGAGACAAATGAAAAAAGTTTATCACAGTGCACAAAGCCCTCCATGAACTTCTAGCATGAGCAAAAGTATTGTCACTGTGTTAAATTCCAGGGATATTTGACCAAAGCTTATCTTAAAATCCTGTGAAGCTTCAACTGTCCAGGGATATTTGATGTTAGACATCTCACAGGCTACGCAGTGCTGCTCTGCTCTATTAAATGGCAGCTTCACTGCCTCCAGCAAGTGGCTGCATAGCAGCAGCAAACAAAATTGACTTTGGTGCTAAATTTGCTGTGATGAGAAGTTCTTAGTTCTTTACACCATAATGCACATTTCTAACAAGAAACATGAGCAGCATTAGTAAAGTCCATTGGAGCAATTCATAGCTTCATAGAACTGTTTGAGCTGGAAGGGACCATAAAGATCATCTAGTTCCAATCCCCCTGCCACAGGCAGGGACACCTTCCATTAGACCAATGCTCAATGCCTCATCCAGCCTGGTCTTGAACACCTCCAGGGAGGGGGCATCCATACCCTCCCTGTGTTCCAGTGTCTCACCACCCTCACTGTACACAATTTCTTCCTAATAGCCAATCTAAGTCTCCCCTCCTCAAGCTTAATGCCATTCCTTCCCGTCCTATCACTACAAGCCCTTGTATAAAAACCCTTCCCAGCTCTCTAACAGGCCCCTTCCAGGTACTCAAAGGATGTTATAAGCCCTCCCCAGCCCCAACTCTCACAGCCTGTCCCCATAGAGGAGTTTTTTCCAGTCCTCTGATGATCTTTGTGACCCTCCTCTGGACTTGCTCCAGCAGCTTCATGTCCCTCTTACGCTGAGGGGCACCCAAACTGGACTCTACAAGGGTTGGGACTCTTCAGCCTGGAGAAGTTTTGAGGAGACCTTGCAGTAGCCTTCCAGTATTTGAAGGCAGCCTACAGGAAGTGTGGGGAGGGACTATTGACAAGGTCTTGTAATGCCAGGATGAGGGGTAATGGGTTTAAACTGGCAGAGGGGAGATTGAAACTGGATGTTAGGAAGAAGTTCTTTCAGTGAGAGTGGTGAGACACTGGCACAGGTTGCCCAGGGAGGTTGTGGCCCCATCTAGATAGGATGGGGTCTTGAGCAATCTGTTCTAGTGGGAGGTGTCCCTGCCTATGGCAGGGGGTTGGAACTGGCTGATCTTTGAGGTCCCTTCCAACCTTACCATTCCATGATTCTATGATTATTTCTTTTCCAGCCATGCAGAATAAATGTCGATTCCTTTTCTGCTGCAGTATTTATAGGCATCCTTCACCGTACATTACACTTCTGAAGATCAGAAATAAAATAAGCATGCTAATGTGAGGGGGGAAAAAGAGGGGAATCTAAGCCAAACTGAAGTTGAGCTAGTGCCTTTCTGCACAGTTAAGACAGAAGCTGTAGAATCCAGCTGAACAAACAACTAACAGACAGAAATTCTCACTAACGGCAGCGGCAGCAGCTAAAAAGCTTATTTTAAAATGTAACACATTCATTTCAATCCCCATGGAAATGGTAATCACCAACTGGCTTGGAACACCATCAGGACTAGTTCAGCAGAACCATTTCCTTCAATAAACACACAGCTTGCTCTCAAGCAAAGGAGGGCAGCATGGCAAATACTTCATTTGCTATTGCTCTGCTCCCTCTGCCTGTCAATATTTGTGTTTGGGGTAATGCTGACCAGTGGGACATATGTTCCTATGCCTCAGTTCTGTTGAGGTCAAACTATGGTCTTCTCTTGCTCTGCTTCCCTAAAGAGAAATTAATTACACAGAGGGTGAAAGTAAGAATAGTAACTTTTGTTTCTGCCATTCCTTTCATGTCCATTGATCTGAAAACACACAGGTATCTCTGGAGCTGAAGACAGCTCTTCCACAGCTTACAGGAGCAGCACACAATAGTCTGGGTAAAAAGAATATCCCTGTGTGCAGCTTCTCACTCCATCCTACAGCTACAACAACTCAAGGGTCAGACTCTGGATGGTTTTGTTCATGGATTTCTGCACTCGCTGACCGAGACCTTAGGAAAATCCCAGTTTTAAATCCTGCCAGAATCCATAAACCTCAGGGTTGGAACAACACAAACAGCAGTGGTTTAGAATATACCAAACAAAGCAGAAATAGGTCACAATAATAAGTAAAATATAATAAGCAAAATAAGTGAAGAAGAAGGTGGATTCGAAACAGTCGCAGCAAAACATGAATTGTTGATGGATGTCTGTAAAATGTCTACTTGAAAGTAGGACTTCTAAAGTAGGCATGAATGGAAGTAGGAGAGGAACATACAAAATAGTAACTGAATCCCAGATATAAAATGACTGAGAGCTAAGATCACACACTCAGCTACAGTAAGAGCCTCAAAGAAATCAGCAGAACCAGTCATACACATGTATCCCATAATATCAACAACCATATCAGTTGACAAGAAAAAAACTGTTACTAAAAAGCCAAAAGTATAATATAATACCCCTGAGGGAAGGCTTCTGGAAAAGAGTCCATGAAGCCCAGATATGGCCAACAGGTAATTATTTATTATGTCAATTTTTCCCTGACTCTTGAAAGGAAAGAAACAACAAAAATAAACACTGCAGGAAGGTTCCCAGCCAGGCGAAATGTTTGTGAGTCCCTTTCTGAAACACAAGTCATGGCACTGTTGCATTCGAAGGCAACACGGGCCTCTTCATGAGCAACTCAACTCTAGGTACAAGTCTGAACCACCTTTTATTTCAGCACATCTTTCAGTGCCTCTGTTTGAGAGCAAACCTCTCTAGGAATGAAATACGTGTTGAAGCTAATCCGGGAAGAAGTGGCTGAAGGCAAGCGAGAGCCACATCCCACTGAAGAGCAGGGGGTTCTGCCAGAAATACTGGTTAGAGCAGCTCTGCAGCCCTGGGCTTCAGTTAAAAAAAAAAAATTACAAAGGTTAACTCTTTTGTAGCTGTTTAGTTTCCTAGACTCATTCAGGGCTCCTGGAGATGTCACATTGCCACAGCTCTAATGCTGCAATGGAGCCAGGTCAAGATTCTCAAGGATTTCAACATTGAAAACACTGAGTCCAAACATAAGGTCCAAGCTGTGGTATTAGGTCCAAGCTGTGCTATAAGGTCCAAGCTGTGCTATAAGGTCCAAGCTGTGCTATAAGGTCCAGTGTCAGATTCAAGATAAAATAATACATGACAGACATAAGAGCCTTGAGACAGCAGTTAGATTCAAAGAGGAAGATGGCACAAGATGACAAAATGGTCAGTGGAAAAGGTAGAGCATTGAAGGTGCAGAGTACCTAGCAGAAGAAGGTAGACCCAAAGGTAATACCCTAAGGAAAAAGTAAAACTACAGAATCAGAGCCTTTTGAGCCCATTGCTACAAATTACAGCAATCTGCATGTGAAAGCAGAACATTTTAACGAGTACTAAAGAGAGAGGATGGAGCAAACTGCCTGGAAAAGCTCTGCAGCAGGTCTCATGTAGGTGGTTTGTGCTGCCCATAAGAGTAACATTCAATCCATGTATCTTCTCAGTAGACTGAAGGAAGCATATTTTTGAGTTCAGCACTCCAAATTCCTCTGATTGCAATTTTCTTTTATCATAAACTCTAACAGATATTTTTTCCTAGCTAAGAAACAACTACTGTGCTTGCATCCTTCCCTCCAAGTGAAACTAACTTTGCAGCTAACAGTCACCAGTTAGCTATCACCCTTACAGCCATGAGAAAGGAAAATGCAAAAGAAAAGAGAAAAGGGGGAAAGCAGAAATCACAGAATAGTTTAGGTTGGAAGGGACCTCAAAGATCATCTAGTTCCAAAGCCCCTCCATAGGCAGGGACATCTCCCACTAGAGCAGGTCGCTCAACATCTGGCCTTCAACACCTCCAGGGAGGGAGCATCTACAGCCTCCCTGATAATAATAAGCTGTGCTGAGCCACTTGTAAGCATAAATAATTTTCATTATTTAAATTCAGTTTTAATTCTTACAAGTAAGAACAAATAGTCAATGGAAAAAAGCTTGCTACCAAACTGCAGGGCCACGTCGTTAGCAAGGGACAACTGCACCATATGATGTATCAAAGAACAAAGCAAGCAGCAATGAAAAAAATAATTCTTATTTCTCTCCAGATTGTCAAACAGGATGGAAGTCATCATGTGAATACTCCAAACAAATAGAGCAGCAGCTCTGTGAACAGCAATCACTAACATTACCTGGCACAGCAACATTTGTCCTGAGCAACAGGCTGAGGTCATCCCTGTCTCTGCTTACAAAATCCCATGAAATCTCTGGTTTGTATCCAAACTCTCCCCAGGGAAGATCACAGTTTAAGTTCAGTTGCATAAGCAATAATACTTCTTCCAGATACCTAAAAAACAAATCAGCTGTGCCTTCTAAATAACAGTGATCCACAAAAATACTGCCTGGAATGAAAAAGACAACATGGCTTTTGATACCCTGGGTAAACACCTAGCTGGGAATTATTTCTACACTACTTTTTTATATAAGAGTTGGCCAACAACTGGGGGAAAAAAAAAATCCTCCACTTCCTAAGATGGGTGCACAGAGAAATGAATGGCAGCAGTGCCACTGTGCCACTCTACGCTACGCTCACAACTCACAAGCAGCTGAGGAAGTAGAGGTCAGTGTTAGAGTAGGACAGATTTTCTGTCTGGGGAAATGGAAAGCAGTTTAACCTCTGTCAAGCTGTGATGCTTCTCCAGCTGATTCAACAGATCAGGTGATCCAAGTGCTCTGCATCTGCTTCAGTGCAAACTCTCACGTATTGGACATTTAAAGCAACCCAGATGACTTTCTGATGAATGGTCCAAGGTATATTTATGCAATCTGTTTGCCAGCTTGGTGCTAATAACAACCAACACTGGGAGTAGTATTGGCAAGCACTGCCTCAGCTAAATATGCAGTAAGAGCCTGTCCACGTCATCAAGACTTCACAAAGGGGAAACACAGTGACTGAGGAAAGCTACACAGGATGTAGCTTACACCCAAATCTCTGAGGTAACACTTGCAAAAAGCATCAAAATAGAAAGGCCAGAGCCCACTCCAATTCAGTTCCTTGGATAAGCAGGGAAATGGAGAGCATGGACTACATGGAAGAGCAGCAGCTGGGGGGATTCTGATGCTCTGAACCATCTCCTCCCCCTCTACTCTGCCCTGGCAAGATCCAATCTTGAGTACTGCCTTCAGTTTTAGGCTCCTCAGTTTCAGAGGGACAGGGATCTGCTGGAGACAGTCCAAGGGAGGGCTACAAGGATGCTGAGGGATCTGAAACACTGCCTGATGAAGAGAGGCTGAGGGACCTGGGGCTGCTTAGTCTGGAGGAGAGAAGACTGAGAGGGGATTTAATCAATGTTTATAACTATCTGAGGGCTGAGGGTCAGGAGTGGGGGCACAGACTTGGCTCACTGCTGCCTGGGCTAGGACAAGGAGCAATGGATGGAAGCTGCAGCACAGGCGGTTCCAGCTCGACACAAGGAGCAACTTCTTGACTGGAAAGGTCCCAGAGCACTGGCACAGGCTGCCCAGCGAGGTTGTGGAGTCTCCTTCTTTGGACACATTCAAGACCTGTCTGGATGTGTTCCTGTGTGCCCTGAGCTGGATTGTCTGGTCCTGCTCTGGCAGGGGGGCTAGACTGGATGATATCTTTGGGCCCTTCCAAACCCTGACACCCTGTGAGAGGCTTGCTGGGATCACTGTCCCAACTCTGCAGAAATCCACTCTGCTTCTGTGAAGGCATTCAGTTCATTCACATTCTTTTCCGTTGTTGTACAGCGTCCTGAGGCTTTAAAGTAAAACTATGGCCAAAGATTTCTAGTGAAAGCACTCAGGACTTTTTAGTAAGACAAAAAGCAGTGTTGACACAGTGCAGTGTTTGCAATCTGAGCAAATTGGAATGCTATGTGCCCAAACCACCTTCTCCCCCACCAAGAGGGGGGTGGTGAGTATCAGTTTCCTCTCCCACGAGTGCAGGAATATTGGAGATTAAGCTAAGCAACACTGACAAAATCCTTAAGATGCTCTTCCTTAGCTGTATATCCACTGCTCTCAAGAGTTTTTCAACAAACATACAAATACAAAGCAACTGATTTCATCTGCTACCCAAAACATTCTAACAATCCTTCTTCTGCTCTATCTCTTCAATTCTATCTTCTTTAATTCTATCTCTTCCAGGAGACCTTGGAGTAGCCTTCCAGTATCTGAAGGGGGCCTACAGGAAGACTGGGGAGGGACTTGCAATGCCAGGACAAGGGGCAATGGGTTTGAAGTGGCAGAGGGGAGATTGAAACTGGATGTTAGGAGGAAGTTGTTTGCAGTGAGGGTGGTGAGACATTGGCACAGGTTGCCCAGGAAGGTTGTGGAGCACAGAATCACCCAACATGATTGATTGATCACGTTGGGTGATTCTGTGCTCCGCAACCTCCCTGGAGGTCTTCTGTCTCAGTCCTCACAGAGTCCTTAGCCCTGTGTCAAAATTACTCCAGTCCACCACCAGCTTTGGAAGGTAGGCTGCATCAATCTTAAAAATTGCCTAACACCCCCAACATCAAATAAACTCTGTTAGCTATGGATGTCTGCTCACCCGCACATAAACACTTCAATTACATTCCAAACTGAATTGGTGCTGGGAAGACTTCAGAGTGGCTTTCCAGTACATGAAACAGGCCTGCAAGAGAGCTGGGAAGGGACTTTTTACAAGGGCTTGCAGTGATAGGATGAGAAGAAATGGCTTTAAACTTGAGGAGGGCAGATTTACACTGGCTATTAGGAAGAATAGGGACAAGAAGTACATGGAAGTGTTGGAGCCAGTCCAGAGGAGGTCACAAAGATGCTCAGAGGGCTGCAGCAGCTCTGCTATTAGGACAGGCTGAGAGAGTTGGGGCTCTGCAGCCTGGAGAAGAGAAGGCTGCCAGGAGACCTTGGAGTGGCCCTCCAGGATCTGAAGGAGGCTACAGGAGGGCTGGGGAGGGACTATTGACAAGGTCTTGTAATGCCAGGAGGAGGAGGAATGGGTTTAAAGGGGAGATTGAAACTGGATGTTAGGAAGAAGTTGTTTGCAGTGAGGGTGGTGAGACACTGGCACAGGTTGCCCAGGGAGGTTGTGGTGCACAGCCTTCTGTGCTCCACAACCTCCCTGGAGGTGTTCAGGATCAGGTTGGATGAGGTCTCAAGAGACCTGTTCTAGTGGGAGGTGTCCCTGCCCCTGCTAGGGGGGGTTGAAACTAGATGACCTTTAAGGTCCTTTCCAACCAAACCAATCTATGATTTATAGCCTTGAACAGCTCCATGCTGTTATCTAAACATCTCTATGAACAAGGAGTCATCTGCAGTAAGTTCAGAGTCTAATTAGAAAAGAAACACAATAAATAAGCATAACAAACAACATGCAGGAGGATGAGAAAGTACGATGAGGTATGTTGGCAATACTACATGGATAATTGCTTACACTGTGCATCACAGGTTCTATCCACAGAAGTCCTGAAGTACCCAATGAGCAGACAAAAGCTGTCCCAATGCTTTTATTGACTGACTTGATCACCACATACTTTCCCCACTTTCAGCTGCACTGAAGTCACAACAAATTTGAAGGAAGTGATAAAAAACTCCATCCTTCTACTCCACAAGAGCTATCCTGTCATATCCCACCTAAACAATTCAAGGAATTTTCCACCTTCTGAATGCAGACCTGCAACGCTGCAATGAAGTTTCACACATAAGCTGTTTACTTATCTGCTTTGTATCAGAGCACAGTTTGGTGGGTTAGAAAACAGTTCTGCCTTCCTAGCAGACCCTGATAACTTTCCTCTCAAGGGCAACAGCTGGAGAATGTTCTGCAACATATTCATTAAAATCCCAACACATCAAGATGTGTTCTTTCAGGTCAGACAGGCAGTTCCTGCTCCTCAGCTAACCTGCTAGGAAATATGCATAAGCCCTGAAAAGGAAAAACCATCAGAGAGATGACAAAAGGTTCAAAGAAACACAACAGGGACTGTGAACTGAGGTCTGGAGAGTGAGGGCTGCACGAGAACCCAGTATCAGTCACCAACAGGCTGTTATAAGACTGGACTCTCTTCCTGGTAGACTTAGCCTAAGCTGCCAGGCTTTTCAGTAGAGACCTGAGGTTACAGGCAGACATTGCTCTCCTCAGCAACACAAGGCCATACATGGCTGAAGAATTCAACCTCGACGCCTGAGGAATTCAATCCGCAGCATCTCACCGACTTAAAAGATTTGCAGTTTCTGACCTGAAGCAACTTTGAAAAATTCATCTAGGCCATGCTGTCCAAAAAACCCAAACAGACAACTGCCTTAGGAAATCTGCAGCTATCCTTTTGGTTCTTTTCTTCCACAGTATGTAGGGAGTCTCCCATCCAAGTATGCATTTTTGCCTCCACCTAAATGCACCAAGTGTAGCCAGCTGCAGCCTTTCAGCTGCACTCATTTTGTCTCACCACTGAACTTGTAGCTTTTGTTGGAAGTTTTCCAAAATGCCTCCAAAGTTAGACAGAATTCCATTACAATCTGTAGAAATGTTAGCTTGATATTTTAGTTAGCACTGCAATTTTGGGAGTAATTTTGGACTGAGATTCAAAAACAAAAAAAGTAGAACTGAATGAAGCCTCATAGCCTTTTTTCCATCTCTGAAGTCTATGTTTTAACTATTTTTTTAATGGAAGCACAAACTTAATCACAGTGATACATGTACACTCTATAGAGAAAGCTATGTGTATGGTCTTTTCATTCTTCACTTTGATTGGCACAATCATCTCCATCAATTTTCTAATCCCTAACTCTGTCCTCTGGGTGGCTGCACCCAGTTCTGGAGCCCCTGTCACAAGAGGGATGTGGAGATGCTGGAAGGTGTCCAGAGAAGGGCCACAAGGATGAGCAGAGGGCTGGAGCTGCTCTGCTGTGAGGAGAGACTGAAAGAGTTGGGGCTGTTCAGTCTGGAGAAGAGAAGGCTCCCAGGTGACCTTTTTGTGGCCTTCCAGTATCTGAAGGGGGCTACAGAAAAGCTGGGGAGGGACTTTTTTAGGCTCTTAGGTAGTGACAGGACTAAGGGGAATGGAGCAAAGCTGGAGGTGGGAAGAGTCAGACCGCAGGTGAGGACTAAGTTCTTCAGCATGAGGGTGGTGAGAGCCTGGAAGGAGGTGGTTGAGGCCCCATCCCTGGAGGTGTTTAAGGCCAGGCTGGATGAGGCTCTGGCCAGCCTGATCTAGGGTAGGGTGTCCCTACCCATGGCAGGGGGGTTGGAACTGGATGCTCCTGTGGTCTCTTCTAACCCTAACTGATTCTATGATTTCTAGGATTCAAGACAGCTTATAAAGAAGAACAGGCATTGCATCACTCCCAGACACAAGCCAATGTTACTCTCTTCACAGAATCACAGAATGTCAGGGGCTGGAAGGGACCTCCAAAGCTCATCCAGTCCAACCCCCCTGCCACAGCAGGATCTCCTATATCAGATCACACAGGAATGTGTCCAGGTTGGTTTGGAATATCTCCAGAGAGGGAGGCTCCACAACCCCCCTGGGCAGCCTGTTCCTCTGTTACTCTCTTGCAATAAAACAGCTACTACTAAAATATGTATGTAAGTAAAAAAAGTAATCCCTTAGTAAAAGACCTGAAGGGAGGTTGTAGCCAGCTGGGGTTGGGCTCTGCTGCCAGGCACCCAGGGACAGAACAAGAGGACACAGCCTCAAGTTGTGCCAGGGGAGGTCTGGGCTGGATGTTAGGAGGAAGTTGTTGGCAGAGAGAGTGATTGGCATTGGAATGGGCTGCCCAGGGAGGTGGTGGAGTCCCCATCCCTGGAGGTGTTGAAGCAAAGCCTGGCTGGGGCACTTAGTGCCATGGTCTGGTTGATTGGCTGGGGCTGGGTGAGCTTGGAGCTCTCTTCTAACCTGCCTGATTCTATGACTCTGTGATATTTGCCAACATGGAGCTAGATCTCAGGTTCTGTTGCAATAAGCTCACATGCAACACAGTGTGCTCTGCAACAAGTTCCTTAGTTTAGTCTTTCAGGAAGTTAAAAATGAGCAAGAGAAAGACAAATAGGTCAGTCCCAAATCTAATCCAAGAGATAGCCCCAATGCTTCTCTTGATTGAGACTAGAGAAGTTGTCCAGGAAAACAGCTACAACTTATTACATATGAAACAAGTTACAGAAGAACTCTAGGATTTATGTGGAAGTGAGTCTGGAGCAATTCAGGCTACAAATTATGGAAAATACTGCAACAATTTCCTGAAAAAAAAAAAAAAGGAATGATTGTCACAAAAGGGACCCAGATGTACTGTGGAACCAATTGGTTTAAATTCTGTGAAAACTGCCTTTGGTTTAACAAATTATTTTCTTCCTAAACCATGCAAGTTTCAAAGATGCCACATTTTTGTTAGCAGCCATGAGTTAGGAGTGCTTAAGCAGGAAATGAAAGGGATAAATTAGACCATACCAGTTTTGTTCACTCATCAGTACCACTGCAGATGGATTGTGCAACCCCCAGCAAAGACACAGTGGCAGCCATTCTGCTGCCAAGAGCCCAAATCATTCTATTAATGTACATACTACTTGTGGACATCCCAAGCAATCTCAAGCACCAATATAGGCTGGGCAGTGTCTGGCTGGAGAGCAGCCCTGAGGAGATGGACTTGGGGGTGCTGGTGGGTGAGAAGCTCAATCTGAGCTGTCAGTGTGCTCTGGCAGCCCAGAGAGCAACCAGAGCCTGGGCTGCAGCAGGAGAAGTGTGGGCAGCAGGGTGAGGGAAGTGATCCTGCCCCTCTGCTCCACACTGCTGAGACCCCACCTGGAGTGCTGCATCCAGTTCTGGAGCCCCTGGGACAAGAGGGATGTGGAGGTGCTGGAAAGTGTCCAGAGAAGGGGCACGAGGATGAGCAGAGGGCTGGAGCTGCTCTGCTGTGAGGAGAGACTGAGGGAGTTGGGGCTGTGCAGTCTGGAGAAGAGGAGGCTCCCAGGTGACCTTCTTGTGGCCTTGCAGTGTCTTAAGGGGGCTACAAGAAAGCTGGGGAGGGACTTTTTAGGNCTGGAGAAGAGGAGGCTCCCAGGTGACCTTCTTGTGGCCTTGCAGTGTCTTAAGGGGGCTACAAGAAAGCTGGGGAAGGACTTTTTAGGCTATCAGGGAGTGACAGGACTGGGGGGAATGGAATAAAGCTAGAGAGACATTTAAGAAACTTAAATAAATAAAAAAAAAAATCATCACACCAAACCAGAGAATATTAGAAAACTTTGCATCAAATTAAATACAGCCTATAGGATGTGGCCTTAATGTAGTAGCTCCTGAGCCACAGCACCACGTAGATTGGCAAAGTCCCTCAGGAGCACCAAGTCCAACCTAGAACCATGCTCTACAAGATTCACCTTAAACCACAGCCCCAAACACCACATCCAAACCACCCTGAAACACAGCCAGGCTGGGGGACTCCACCACCTCCCTGGGCAGCTCATTCCACTCCCTGACCACTCTCTCTGGGAAAAAACTTTTTCCTGATGTCCAGTCTAAACCTTCCCTGTCTCAGCTTGAGGCCATTCCCCTTTGTTCTGTCTCAAATTACCTCTTGGCAACTTCTGAAAAACATTATTCCTACAGCAGTTGAATACTTCTAAACGGAAGGAAAATTGAGATTTGAGAATGGGAGCCCAAAGTGCCAACGTAACTCAGCTTTCATCTGCAGAGCTGGGTACGTGCTGCAGTTTTACAGAGCAATCAGCTACACAGCTTTCAGCTTTGCTTTTACTTTTCTTTACATGATCTTTCCTCTGCATTATGGGTACATAAACATGCACCCATGTGTCTCAAACATTAAAGAACTTCATTCATGACTAAGGAATGGCTCTAGCAATTTATGGCCTAACCAACACCATCCTTTTAGCGAAATAACAGCCTAGTAAAAGCTGTTTAACTGTTTCCCATATATCAGATATATGACAGCTTTTAATAAGACATGACAAGGATGTCACAGAACGCATCTTGAACTTGGTTTACTTAAGGGAACCAAGTGACCTCTCTAATAACCTCTGATCCACCCTACACAAAAGTCTGGCAGCACTTAGTAGCTGCATAGCAGAGCCAAATGCACATACGTGTGTCTGGTGTTCAATCTACTACCCACAATCTTTCCATCTATTTACTGAACCTTCCTTTCCTGTTTTATTTATTTGGGTTCCAGAAACACATGGCAAATATTTCACAGGGCAACCAAATAAGGCAGCTTCACCAAGCTCTGCAGTGATGGAAAAAATTGCAAAGCTAATGCTGCTTCTCAAGTCTATTTTCCTAATGGAGTGCAGCTGAAATGCAGCTGGAACACAGCTGTCAGCTTTTATTTCCCCAATCTGCACTAAAATAACAACTACAGCTTGATCATATGATAATTACCTCTGAATTAGAAGCCCTGAGTTTGAGACATTACACACAATTAGAAATTAGCCAAAAGCCTGAGGATGACAATAAACACAAGGCTGAAAAGCTCAGGGCTTTGGACATATTCCTCCCCAATATTTATTTGTTCAGTACATTCTTCCATGAGGTAAGTATCTCAGGACAACATTAATGCTTTGCTATTCCTCAGTGCTTTTGGAATATTGTCCTCCACCAAAAAAAAAAAATCATTTGCAAACAGCAGGACTCTTCAATGTGAAGTAGGTGTAGGTATCTGGAAAATGAAGGAGCTCAGTGGCTGCTTAGTTTAGCCCTAGAAACTTCAACTTTCTCAAGTAACTTGAGGACAGAAAGCAGCTAATATCCCTCAGCTTCCCTTTTAAATATATATATATACACGCACACACATGCATATATATATACATATATATGTATATAATAAACTATATATAATATATAGATCCCTGCTAGAGGGCAGGGAGCCATCCAGAGGAACCTGGACAGGCTGCAGAGCTGTGCCCAGGCCAACCTCAGGACATTCAACAAG
>WBNM01007443.1:58811-130164 GCA_013399055.1 Ramphastos sulfuratus
GGAGGTGTCCCTGCCTATGGCAGGGGGTTGGAACTGGATGATCCTTGAGGTCCCTTCCAACCTTACCATTCTATGATTCTATATATATATATATAAAATAAACTCATTGCTTTAATAGAAAAAATCCAAAATGTGGAGAGATGAAGAAATCTAAAGCCTGACTTTAAAATACTTTTAAAAAACAATTAAAAAATAAGAACACATTTCTTAACTATATGCAAGATTTCTGCTCAGAGAGATGCATTTAACCGCTCAGACTCAGGAGATGAAATTAAGTTTCATACAATCCCAACTTATTTTAGTGAACTGTTTCACAAGAGATGAATCTGATCAATATGTGCAAGCTGACTACAGCAAAAATGTACCTGCACAAATCTCAGGAGGAGGAAGTGAGACCTGTAACTCATTCTGCAACTTGAACATTTCTCATTATTCTTTGCCATCATTTCCCATAACCTTAGCATCGATATTTATCATCTAGCATTTACTTGTTGCAACTCTACAATTTCAAAGCATGAATCTAACTCCAGAAATCAGAGACAAGAGAAAAAAAACCAAACAACAAACATAGCAACACTAAAACCCCTCACTCTGTTTAACCATTCTGACCATGAAATCTATTAAACACTCCTGGCAAGTAAATTTTAAATCCTTTATCAGACATAAGCACAGCAGAAATGAGGTGACAATGACAGATCTACATATGTTAATATAAACCACCACACTCCACAGAAGAAAATAATTTAGACAAAACTTGTTTTGAGATGAAACCCATTTTTGGCAGATTTAAGATCTGAGCAGAATGAACTTCCCACTGAGATGAGAAGTTTGAATAATTAATGCCAGCCTCCAGCCAGCTCTCTTCCAGCAGCTGTGCCGCACGTGATTGCTATGGAACTATCAAAATCATTTCAAGTTCTCCCAGAGAGAATGACTGTGACAAACTAATTTTCTCTTTCTAATTTTTCTCTCTAGTAAATACAACCAAGATTTAACAAAAGCACATTAAACTTTAGCCTGAAACTGGTCATTTTTTTCACACCAGTCTCCCAAGTGAAGAAGTAAAAATAGCAAAAATTCTAGCTTAAGAAAGAGAAGTAATTTACACCACTCATTTCATTTGACAGTGAAGAACAGACAATGGCCAGAAAAGAAGTCTAACAACACAGGGCAAAAGGAAATTTTCCCAGAATGGAGAATAGGTCTAGGAGCAATCAGTATACTAGACTCAAAATTATTATCCTAACATCTTCTGTACACTTTTCAAGAAATACAAAAGCCAATCCCATTCATGAGCATGCACCTGGACTGCAAGGCTCTGGCAGAAGACAAACAGGATTCTGTGTGAGGTTTCGCCATGCAACTATGAGATGAAGTTCTTCAGCAAATCATCTTATGACTTGGAAATCTCATGAGCATAGAAGTGTCTCCAGCAAAATTCTGAAACCCTCTGCAAAAACAGCATAACTACACTGGAAAACAAATGAGACTGATAAAAGTCCTTGGATTTATTTCCTGTGCTTAGAAGCACAAAGAGGTTCTTCAGCATGAAGATGGTGAGAGCCTGGCAGGGGTTGCCCGGGGTGGTGGAAGCCTCATCCCTGGAGGTGTTTAAGGCCAGCCTGATCTAGTGGGAGGTGTCCCTGGGCATGGCAGGGGGGTTAGAACTGGCTGATCCTTGTGGTCCCTTCCAACCCAAAAACATTGTTTGCTTTTCTCAGCCTATAATCTAATTTTTTTTAATTAAAATATTCCAATTAGCCTCAAACCAGCACAATAGTACAGCAGTCAAAATTTCCCATGAGGAATTTATGTGTTTTAGGAACACTCTGCAATGCCTTTGGATGAATTTTTTTTTTTTTTTTTTTTTTAAATCAAGCTGGGTACCTTTGAAAAGCAGGAGACACCACCTGCCATCTGCCCAGGATCAGAGATAGATATGTTCAGGTGTAGTTAAGACTCAAGTGCAGGGAAAGTTAAGCCATACTCTTTTGTTCCATGCCTGTGCTCTAGGTTTTGAGCAAAATGTGTTACATGTTTCCTCTTTATAGGAGAAGATAAGTGAACGTGGGTTTTAATTGGCAGAGGGGAGATTGAAACTGGATGTTAGGAAGAAGTTGTTTGCAGCGAGGGTGGTGAGACACTGGCACAGGTTGCCCAGGGAGGTTGTGGAGCACAGAATCACCCAACAAAACTCAGAAACTTGGACTGAGTCTGAATTTCACACCTCTGGTGGCTCTTGATAACTCTGGTGGCTCTGGATACCTCTGGTGGGTTTGGATACCTCTGGTGGGTTTGGATACCTCTGCTGGCAGCTTGATGAACATCAGGGGACTCTGCTTCCGACCATAAATATGGCAGCCTCCCACATTTACACAGCTGTTCAATTCATAGGGCAGATCTTGAAACGTTTCTGAACACCACTCTGAAGTTTCCTTAACTCCTGTGTTCAGAATTAAACATGTTTTTTCTGCAGGCATCCCAACCCACGACTCGAAGTCAGGGCAATTTTCTTAGCAAACATGCTGAAGAGCTATTGCTTCCCACTGCACCAGGCCAAGGGCCAGACATGCAGTTCCATTACAAGCACCCTACAGAAATGTATGAAAACACTCATAAAACTGCATGTGTTTATATGGCAAAGAGATATGAATGAATTCATGCTCTGCACAGAAACTACCCAAATATTATTAGAGTTTATTCAACCTGCAGGAGTTTTATCGTATCTTAAATCATGTCCCCTTCCTCCTTTCCTCCCCACAGGCATCAATGGACTCTTGTGTTTTGGTTTGCAAATATTTAAAGTGGTGTGTCAAGCCCTGCTGCAGAAGCCTGATGGGCATGCCATGCTATGAATAACAGACTGAAAGCAGGGAAAACAGTTCCTAAATCAAATTACGACTCTTGGGGATAAACACATTTCCAAATGATGTAATTATAACAATATGTCACACTCTGATGAAGACCTCATATAACATTAAAATAAAGAATGAGTGGGTAGGAAATATAAGCAAAGGATGACATAATATTGTTCTGTGCCAGTTTCTGCCTGTTTTCAATCAGGCCAGACGTCAGAAAGTGACTTGGGAGGAGGAAAAAAAAAAAATTCCCCACTAACAATCAAGGGAATTTCTATTTAAGTCAGAGGCCTGTGCACCAAGATCACTTTTGACCTTGTAATATAAATAAAGTAACCCTAATGAAACGTGTAGAGAGCCTGGGAAAGGCAAGCCCCCCTGCCTGCCCCCTCATACTGAGTCCCAAATAAACACAGCGATATGACTTAAGACATGCTCGCAGAAAAGTTTATTATTTTATTTTCACCTCTGTATATATTCCATGCCAGTAAAAACTGCTGCATCACAAGCTCTTAATTTAGTCCCTTTTAGACACAGGAGGACCTTGGATGGGTGATCCTAAACATGTCTGCACTACATAACTCATAAACGAGCTGACAGAAAACACATAACTCAAACTCAGTTAAATGCTTTGTACGCGCAAGCGAATCAAGCTGTAGCTGGTTCAGACCTGAGTCCTTGGTATGGCAGTAAAACCACATTATCAGTCTATAAAGTGAAGTCACTTGATTCTATCAAAACTGAATAAACTCCACTGTAGCTTTGTTATAATCCTCTCATGAGAAGTGTGTTGATCGTTATTTACCTAACTGTCATCTGGGTGGAAACAGGAGATGCTCACCTCTAGCAAATATGTGTGCAACGTCTCACAAGTCAATACAGTTGCACCTGCTTATACCAGCAAGGAAGATTGTCTCTGATGTCAACAGTGATATTATCAAGAGGCACAACAGTTCCTATTTTGTGTGGAAAATTAAAGACTTCAAAATGTGTCAAGTCGCTTGCAAACTCTGCCCGTAAGGGAGAGAGGAAAAGCTTCAGAGTTACTTCCTAAAACAGGTAGCTTCTGGGGCCAGAAATGCTGCAGAAATTTGCACCCTCCCTGAAATCCCCTCCCGCCAGAAATCTTCCAAAACAGGTCTGGAACCTGCCAAGTCCTGGTTCTTGCTTATACAACAACAACATCCTTACTGGGAGCCCACAAAAGCTTAGTGCTGCACACTGCCAAGCAAAAAGCAGGCAGCTTTCTGCCTAGCTACCGGCAGCTGGCCAGCAGCTGTGGGTGTCCAGCAAGAACGGAGGAAAATCACTGCTGTCTAGAAAAGGAAGAGGAAAAGGGAGGGAAAATGATGGCAAACCAACCAAGCACATTTCCTCTGCCAGTCCTCCTTGCACAATCAGCCATTCACAGAGATCTGTCCCCTCAAACTTCCTTCTTCCTAACTCCTAGTTCCACCCAAACCTCTTTTTTCTTACCTTGCTATGCCTGAGGTTTCTCCCCGGTCTGACCATTCTCACATTTAAAACTAAAATAAAAACAACACCTAGAACAACAAAACAACCCAAAACCCACACCTAAGAAAACCATAAAACCTGCTTCACCCTTTTTTGGGGCTTTTTTAAACATACCTGAGTTATTTTTCCTAGTAAGGACTTAAAAAACACTTAGCACATTTTGAGTACCACGACTATATAATTATCTGTTTTAAAGATTACCACAGTTAGGATTATGAAGAAGCCATAAAACCAAGTTTCTCTTGGGTGAAATTCCCTCTATCCAAACTGTTTACCAAAGGAACATGGTTGGCCCAAAGCTCCCACTGCCTACTACTAAAGTCTGCTGATCCACCAGGGCTTCCATTCATACAGAAATAGAAGCTGCTCTTTAAAGGGCACCTGGCAAGACATAGTGGAACTTCTGCACTCCTTGACCTTAAAAATACCAACTGAAAACCAGCTGACATCACTGGCTTATGTTTCTGGGCCTCCTCTCATTTTTAATGGAACACTGGCCCCAGTTTTAATGAACTGGCTGTCCAGTGAGCAGGTGATAGAGCACTAAAAGCAGGAACCACTTTCCCCGTGCGGGAGTCATTAAACCTGCAGGTTGCCACAGCGCAACTCAGGGCTGTATGGGAGAAAGGCACACAGCAGAATTTGTTTGCTTAGTTGCTGATACTGAGCACAGATACTTGGAGATAACCACTGATGTTACTGAAACTTGGCCAAGACTGAGTTCATCCTTCCTCTCTCTACAGAAAACACAAATTCACTGAATCCTATGAAACAAACCCCAAGCACTGAAGATTACTGACTGGGAGGAGCCAATTAACTCCATCTGCTCCTTAATCCTCAGGAAATTTGCTCGAGTCAAGTGAATACTGTTACAAAATCAACCAAGTTGGATTATAAAATCTCTATTTGTTTTGTTGCACTTCCTATGCTATGTGTAGTTAGTGCACATGAAAAGCAGTGAAGCTGACTCTTAGCTGTGTTCAGCATCAGCCAATGACAGCTGCTTCTTAACAGCCTAAGCCAAACAATGCTACCTTTAACTTAGGTTTGGAGGTTTTTTTTAATGCCAATGCATCCCAGGGCAATTTGTTTACAAGAAACTCTACCCTGTACCTTAGGATATAGAGTTTCATGTTACACCTAATTAAGTCAAAGAAGGATTTTCTAAATCCTACATTTTCTACTAAAACATCTACAAAGTACCAAGATTTTAAATGCTGCTGATTTTACATAAATATTTTGGGGGGGGTCTTTTATTTACTTTTATATGGTAAATGCCTCACACTCACCACAGGAGCAAACAGAAACCTATCTAAAAAATTGTGCTTGCATGACTTAAAAAGTATTTAAATATTACCAAGTGCAACTTACAGACTGCTCTGTCCATGGGAATTTTTATCATCTAAATTTAAAGTAGTGATTAGCACCCCACCCCCTACCCCTGTTGTTATTCCTTTAAGTCCCAGCCCACAAATTAAATTCAATTAAAGTAACTGAATGACACAGGTCAAGCTAACAGCTCTAAAACCCAGATTTTAAAAAGCAGTTCAGTGTCAACATATTTTGTCACTCCAGTCAATCAAAGCTGCTAAATCCTTGCTAAAGGATTAGCTGTCAGTAATTCCTTTGATTTTGTGAGTGAATTAAGCCACATACTGTCTGCTCAGCATATGTGCAAGTGAAAGACTTGGGAAGGGAACAGAACTGAAACAATGAGAACTTTCTGGGATAGAATAAAATATCTTATGAATCCCATGAGATACAGCTGACCCAAACTAAGTGCTCTTCCTCCCTTCTAATACTCTTCAGTGAAATGCTGCACTGCCTCACTCTACATTAATCTCATCATCTCTTAAAAGATACAGGCTTTTGTCTATGCATATAAAAAATCTACCAGCTCAAAACTTAGGTTTCCTGCTTGTGATTTACTCTACACTAACCTCATCATCTCTTAAAAGATACAGGTCTTTGTCTATGCATATAAAAATCTACCAACTTAGGCTTCCTGCTTGTGATTTACATTCCAGAAATGTCCCCTGCAAAGAGCAATTCATTTACATTTCACTCCTTCAGATGCTTGTTGAGTAAGCTGTCATACTTGGATTAAATCAGTTCTTCACATTCATTTGGCAGCTAGTAATGCAAGAAACCAAAAACTCTTCCAGTTGATTGAGTTCCCTCAATAGAGGGCTGGCATTTCCTTGCACAACTCCATCGAAGTGGAACAATAACAATATCAGGTTCCCCTCTAACAATAGCTCCTGTGTTATTTGGCCTTGCTGTCAAACATCTCAAGATGAAGACAAACCTGAAAATTCATGGAAATTTCCCAAGAATGTTTTCCTATTCAGAAAAAAATTTCAACAATAACAGCACGGTGGTGTCAGATCTGGGGGGTGTTGCTTGGTTGGTTGTTGGTTTTAATTATCAGTATTCTTAAGAAATAAAAGGATCCTTACAAATGCTTCCACCTTTAGCATTGCTACCTTTCCACTACCCCACACTGAAGAATTCAGTCAGTGCTATCAACATTAGCATTTCACAGTTGTTGATACTGAAAATAAACAGTTTTGGTCAGGTTTGAGTATGGTTTAAGGTGAATCTTGTAGAGTAGGGTTCCAGGTTGGACTTGGTGATCCTGAGGGGCTTTGCCAGCCTGCATGGTGCTGTGCTTCTGTGAGCCCCTGCTTTAGCTGGGGGCTATGGTTTAAAGTGAATCTTGTAGAGTAGGGTTCCAGGTTGGACTTGGTGATCCTGAGGGGCTTTGCCAGCCTGCATGGTGCTGTGCTGCTGTGAGCCCCTGCTTTAGCTGGGGGGTATGGTTTAAGGTGAATCTTGTAGAGTAGGGTTCCAGGTTGGACTTGGTGATCCTGAGGGGCTTTGCCAGCCTGCATGGTGCTGTGCTGCTGTGAGCCCCTGCTTTAGCTGGGGGGTATGGTTTAAGGTGAATCTTGTAGAGTAGGGTTCTAGGTTGGACTAGGTGATGGTGAGGGGCTTTGCTAGCCTGCATCTTGCTGTGATTCTGTAAGTTTTGAATAAATACCGAACTTCAGAATCTTACTTTTCAGAACCTCTACTTAGCAATTAATCCCAGCTTAATCCAAGAATTTGGTCTGATTCAGATACTGGATTGAATGCACTACAACATCTCAGCAGTGCTTGAAGCTTTATTGACCAGCACTATGTACTCATGCACCTGCTCTACAGGAGAAACTCAGAAATAAAGCAGCCTCCTGGCCAATAACACTTCACCATTCACCAGGCTTTCATTGCCTCCTCATCCTCAAGGGGAAACTGAAGAGAGATCATCTGAAGAGAAGTGCATCACCAGCAAAGTGGAAAGATGATCTTAGAGCACCACAATCACATCTTGGTTAGACTCCACAGATTGCTGCAATCACACTGAATAAAACAAAATAGAAGTTAAGAGCTCCTCAGCCCTAAGCAACAAAATGGCAGCTGAAAACCCCATGAAACCTCCTCCTCTGAATTCAACTCACTCTGATTAGCTTCTGGACTTAAGTGGAAAATTGAGATACTGTCTTTTGTTCAATTATGATGGACATTTCTATTTCTGCGGTTGCCTCAGAAAGAGGCAAATTGTATTATTCCATTTTACTCCACTGATGCGCACAACTCATAGAATGGTAAGGTTGGAAGTGACCTCAAAGATCATCTAGTTCCAACCCTCTGCCATAGGTAGGGATACCTCCTACTAGTACAGGTCACTCAAGGCCTTGTCCAACCTGGCCTTGAACACCTCCAGGGAGGTTGTGGAGCACAGAAGACCTCCAGGGAGGTTGTGGAGCACAGAATCACCCAACGTGATCTTTGATCACGTTGGGTGATTCTGTGCTCCACAACCTCCCTGGGCCACCTGTGCCAGTGTGTCAGCACCCTCACTATCCTCCCCTTGTCCTGTCATTGCAAGACCTTGCAACTCACAACCACAAGTATTTGTATTTGTCTCCACATTAAGTAAAAGCTTTGTAAAAATCCATTAGACAGACTTTTCACTCCTCAACAGTTCAATCAGTGCAACTACATCAACTGGAATCGCAGCAGAGCGCAGCTCACCGTTGAGGTCCCTTCCAGCCTAAACCATTCTATGATTTGCCATATCAGACTTAAACACTGGACCTGCTGTTGAGGTTGGCTATCAGAGTAAGAAAAAATGCCTGTTTCTGCATGCTGTTATTCCTTGCCTTTTAAATGCTGAACTAGATGCTTGAATATTAACTCTTTCTTTCACACTAAGATCTTTTGCCATCTAAATCAAACACCAGAAAAAAAAAAAATTAAGGTCCAAAACCATAGCACTTATTACTCAGCATTGCTCAATCAAGTTAGAGTGATTTAGACTAACATACCAACAGAGGAGACAGGAGGGGGGAAGAAAAAAAAGACATAAACAAAGCTGTCAGAAACCAGATCAAAACCTGTATTTAACTTGAGCTGATCTCAGTTTCTAAAGGCAGCCTTAGCCAACATCTACAAGTCCTTCACAAAATCAACAGCAATTAGCATAGCTCAAAAAAGGAGTGAACAATAGGACAGGCTGCTTATGCCAGAGGTTGTTGCTGTTCACATACCTACATGCTCCCCAAATGCTAAAAAATAAAATGTTTCCTTTAGCCAAATTACATTTCTTGAGGTTGAGGCACAGGAGTCAGTAGATTAATTGCTGAGCAAAGATGAGTAGCCTAGCTTGTTGTAGAGAAAAAAAATATAAATTAAAAATAAATTAAAGGACATTGGCTCAGATACAACTTTGCAGATGTATGACTTCTAATAAAGTCTGTTATCCATGCACTGCTAGACAGCAGATGTTTCCAACAGTTGCCATTTGAACCAGGAAAACAACATTGATGGATGTTTGTTATTTCAAACTCCTACTAGGCACTCCAAGATACATAAAAAGGAACAATGTGGTCTTTTTCATATTTATCTAATTTCTTAATCTGCCTGTTGCTCCAGAGACAGGTAACTTAGCAAGATACTCAAAAGAAAGCAGAAAAAATTAAGCATAAGAAACAAACGTCCAGAAATTTACTAACACTGTGTAAAGTAAGAGATTTTTAACACTGTGACTTTTAACACTGAGTGAAGGAATAGATTTTTAACACTGTAAAGGAATAGATTTTTAACACTGTGACTTTTAAGACTGAGTGAAGGAATAGATTTTTAACACTGTATAAAGGAATAGATTTTTAACACTGATTTTTAACACTGTGTGAAGGAATAGATTTTATGACACTGTGTGAAGGAATAGATTTGTTCCATCAAAGGGCTGTTTGAAGCTTTGCTAATTGCTTTATCTGTTAATCTTATCGTATGAAGCTGTGATTCTGTGCTCCACAACCTCCCTGGGCAACCTGTGCCAGTGTCTCACCACCCTCACTGCAAACAACTTCCTCCTAACATCCAGTTTCAATCTCCCCTCTGCCAGTTCAAACCCATTGCCCCTTGTCCTGGCATTGCAAGACCTTGTAAATAGTCCCTTCCCAGCCCTCCTGTAGCCCCCTTCAGATACTGGAAGGAAGCTTTAGGTCAGAGAAGTCTTTTTCTAGCTGTAGTACTATGGATCCAAAGGAGTCTGAGACAATAAAACAAATACTCATTTTCCTTCAGCCTGGAAGTCCAGGGTTGAAATGAAATGCAACCAGAGGTGGTTTTATGACCTCCTCTCTTTAGAGCAAACTTAGTGTGGTTAAGCAGGCAGCTATAATCCTCATTTCACAGCAGAGACAGGCTCTAACTTGTCTATATTGAAAACTAAGTCTAGGACAAAAGTAGGAACAGATTTCAGACCTCATGATTTCTACTTAAGACTGTCACCACAAAGCTGCCTCTTACTTAAAATACTTACCTATTATGTGTGGAATCCCCTCAAATTTTTCTTCTGATACCCGATTTTACTTCTAATCAAAGATTCAAGGCACTGAGAAAGACTTCACAGGGCATGTTTGTAACACATGAGTAGACAGGAAACATAGCAGTCCTACAGAAAAGCTTCAGCAAACAATCCACAGTTCCCTCCTCACCCCCACAACCCCCCCAAAAAAACAAAAGCCAACCAACACAAAACCTCAAAACACACAACAACAAAAGGAACAAAGATCATCCTTCAGCATCAACAAGACAACCACTGCAGGAAAAGAAAGGAAAACTGCACTGCTGGCATGTGCAATTTACACTACACTGAAATAGCACAGAGCAGGATGGAGAATGAGCAAACCTGTGACTCATTTGCACTTTTTAAAGGAAGCTTTTGACTGAAGCCATAGAAAAAAACTTAATGTAGAGGGCTTAGGTCTATAATCACCTACATAAACCTCACCCCAAAAGATTATTTATCAGGTTTCTGGTTTGTGGACATGCTTACTGAGATGCACAAATACCCAAGTCCTCTACACTTGGCCATGGAAGAAGGCCAGTAAAGTGATAATGAAAAGAAAGGGTCAAAGTAAGCAAGGCTACAACCCAGTATAATGCAGTTATGGCACACAAACTAGAAATGCAGAGGAGTAGGTTAAAATCCTAGCTCAGGATAGTCAATAAGGCCACTTTTGCAATCTTAACAGGGAAATATGCATATCTTTAATGATTCTAAGCATAAGCATTTTTTCTGAAAGCACAGAAAGTCTGTGTCTCCAGATTAAAGAATTCTGGACCATCTAGAGACAGACATTGTGTACTTTGACAGAGTCACAGCCCATGTAGCAGAGCTTTTGTCTATCACAGTGCAGGATGGACTGCAGCATGAGTGACCCTGCAAGGGCCACCACACCCACAGGGCTTGTGCTGCAACCTGAGACCCACAGTGCTGCAGGCTGAAGCAACTCAATTCATTTCAAAGAATGGCAGAATACTAGCAAATGAGAAACACAAACTTTGAAAGTAGCAGGCTTCTCCTACTTCCCAACATGACTTCTGATCAAAAGGTCATTCACTGTACCAGCAAAAAGTTCATTATTCCCAGATGGCAGAGAATTCATTGCTGGTCATAGAATCACAGAATAGTAAGATTGGAAGGGACCTCAAGGATCATCCAGTTCCAACCCCCTGCCATAGGCAGGGACACCTCCCACTAGCACAGCTCACTCAAGGCCTCATCCAGCCTGGCCTTGAACACCTCCAGGCAGGGAGCAGCCACAACCTCCCTGGGCAACCTGTGCCAGTGTCTCACCACCCTCACTGCAAACAACTTCCTCCTAACATCCACTTTCAATCTCCCCTCTGACACTTCAAACCCATTCCCCTTGTCCTGGCATTACAAGACCTTGTCAATAGTCCCTCCCCAGCCCTCCTGTAGGCCCCTTCAGATACTGGAAGGCTACTATAAGGTCTCCTGGAAGCCTTCTCTTCTCCAGGCTGCAGAGCCCCAACTCTTGTAGCCTGTCCTCAGAGAGCTGCTGCAGCCCTCTCAGCATCTTCATGGCCTCCTCTGTGTCATTATTTCTTACACTGTCTGTAACTTAATTCTAATGAATGTGTCTTCAGGATAAATTAATTTATCATTGTTTGTCAAGGCTTATGTTACCTGGGTGCTCAGTTTGGTTAACAATAGATTATTTAAATTAATGCCCTGATTTGCTGCATATTTTCATCATCACTTTTCCCATGAGAAATTGATTTCCCTTTCTACTTGTACCTTAAGAACATGGTAAGATGTAGTCCTTGCCAAGTGAAATTTATGCTTATGTATGCAAAACTTGTAATTCTTATTAATTAAAAAAAGTTAATCGATGTTGCAATATGATTTGAAAGAGTTTCTCATGCTTAATTTCAGGGAAAGAAAAAAAATATCCCCCAAAAATGCACTGTTTTATTTAGAGTGAGAACTTGTATGGTTATTCTTTGCATAATGAGATCAGACTATGCTAAAATATTACCCTCTTGAAACACCAACATTATGAATGAAGCTCATAGCTTTGGTACATGAAAAATGCCATCTCAGTATCTGGGGGTTTTTTTTCTGACCCCTTGTCATGGTAGGCCTAAACACGCCAAAATAGGTTTATCCATGTCCTGGCTTGCCCAGAGATGTTTTTCTGCTCTCCCTCCCTCTGTTTTGGGGAGAAGCAACCATGGGAAAGAGGACAAAGAACCTGGAGCCACTGAGTCTGAGGACCCCGGCCCTTTGCATCCTGTGGTAAACAAGGTACACAGGCTCAGCTTGTGCCTGCCTTGTGCCAGGCTGTGTTCTGCCATAAAAAGGGTAAAGCAAGCCTATGGCTTCACCTGAGATGGTCAAGCTTGGCTAACTGCCATTCTGATTGGCTATTCTGTGTCCAAAGGCACATTAGTCTCAGGTTGTATTGATAAAAGGAGATGAGCAGGTAGCACAATGTGCTCTGCCTTGTACTCATGCTATGCTGTTCTATCCCTGCTGCCTTATATCCTGAACTGCCTGGAAACTGCCTGCCAAGAGTTTCCCAGGAACAGGCTCTAAATGCCTGCACACAATCAGCCTGCACAGCCAGCCTGACACCATGCTGAGACTGCACATGGATTGCATCCTGCCTGCTCCTGAAAGCCTCCTGCCAAGAAGGGAAGTCCTGGAGATACACAGATCATCCAGAGGAGATCAGGACCAGGCCAGAGATATCTGCCTCCTTTCCCCAGCAGCCTGGGAAGAACCAGAAGTCTCAGTGGCTGACAAGAATTCCCTGGAAGCCTTTGGGTACTGTCTGAAGCTGTAGCCAGCCCTGTGAGTCGGGAGATCATTTTGTGAGTAACTACTTCAAGCCTCTTGTAACTCACCATTGCCTTCTGCCAGCAGCAGGAAGGCGCTCCCTGAGGCCATCTAGTGGCCAAGCGGAGTATTGACCGCAAGCACTGCACTGACCGCAGCAACCTTCTCTGCCAGTTCAATTCAGTTCAATCAATGTTATATATTATTACTGGCTATTGCTAGATCCTGTTATAACCTGTATATAAAGCTTCCATGACTGATGCAAAGAACCAATTATTATTAAAATTAGTGATGGGAGTGGCAACAGTTCTGAATATTGAATACTAATAAACAATATTAATTTTTGAACATCTCATCTCACATAAATTACCCCTCCACTACACCCCTGTAACACTGAAACATGAATTTTGTACTCACAGTAACATCTGCTCCTTTTAAGAACTGCTACATACTCCAGCACACCAGTGAGTTTTGTACAGACTTTTCACACTGGAATCTCTTGAGACAAGAGCTGCAGGCACCCTGATTTAGTACACATGAAGCACTGGAGCCCCCTTAGCTCACAGACAGATGCAAAGATGTATGTCACTCTTCACTTCAGAGATAGCATCAACAGAAGTTTACTGATGTTACCAATACAAACAACATAGTTCAGATTTGAGTTCTTACAAGGACATTCAGAGCAACCAAAAGGGGAGAATCTACTGACAAAACACCAGTTCAGTCTCTCCTCAAGGCAAAGAAATAGACCAAAACCACACACTGACCCAAACACCTTAACAGCACACACAAAACTCAAATGCAAAAACATCCACAACAGAAAAACCTAACAGAAACTACCAGAAGAACCCCACACCTCAACAACAACCCCACACCCCAACACCATCCAAGCACAGATAAAACAATCCTTTCATTAGGGGAATATCAAACTACTGTTTCCTTAACCTAGAGACTCTTCCCAAAGCAAGATGCAGTTTAACAAAGTCAAAGCTTTCACCTTGTTAAAGGAATAGATTGCCATTACAGAATCACTGAATGGTTTAGGTTGGAAGAGACCTCAAAGCTCATTCACTTCCAACACTCTGCCATAGGCAGGGACATCTCNCCCAAGCTTTAGCCAGAGCCTGCCTTTTTGAATAACCACAACTTCACTGAGCAAAGAAGGAGCTGCGCTCTTCTGCAACCCCAGGAAACACTGCACAGTGAAGTACAAGCTGCAGCAGATCACTAAAGATTCAAGCCCTCCACTTTCCATGGTCTTGTGCAAATAAGTCATGCTGAGATGCAACATCAGGAACGTCAGACTGCCTGCCTGCTGATGGCAGGAAATTTGGAGCCACGTCTCCCATGTTTCATTTTAGGCAACTCCTGATTTGCCATGTGATATCAGGCAACTCACTTCCCATTATTTATTTATAAGTTACATCTAATTATCTAGGCAGTCTAATTAGCTCATCTGGAAAGTGATTTGAAATGCACAGATAAAAGATAATGTGGATTTCTCAACTCATCATCTGTGCCAATAAAATACTTATTTCACAACAATTAGATTTAATTGTATTTCTGATAGCTGCTGCCTCATCCCTAGAAATTCCAGCTCTGGAAGTCACAAATAGACAGACTCATCGGGATGCAATGTTAATGAAGTGGCATGTGAAGCATCTAGAGATAAGGGGAATATGCTAAAGGCCTTTTTGCAATCACTCAACATGTGGCAAAACTTTTCCCAGTTGGGTTTGCACTCAAATGGAAAACTAAGAGACTTAATTTCAAATTGTGAGTGACCTGTACTAGTGGGAGGTGTCCCTGCCTATGGCATAGGGGAGTTGGAGCTGGATGATCTTTGAGGTCCCTTCCAACCTTACCATTCTATGATTCTATCTCTAACACAGTGTAAATGTTTCCAGCACTGCTTTAAGCTTGCCTGGAAAAAAAAAAAAAGCCTAGGAAATGAAATCTAGTCTAGGAACTTAAACCTAATTTTGACTAAAATACAGCAGAAAGCTTTAGTAGTTATCTCTTAGTACTACTTCAAGTGGAAGCCCTATACTCACTTTGAGTATTTTGTGGAAAATTGTGGCCACAAGCTGAGACTGGGAAGGTTTAGATTGGATATAAGGAAAGAGTTTTTCACAGAGAGAGTGGTCAGGGAGTGGAATGAGCTGCCCAGGGAGGTGGTGGAGTCCCCAACTCTGGCTGTGTTTAAGGGTGGTTTGGACATGGTGCTTGGGGTTATGGTTTAAAGTGAATCTTGTAGAGTAGGGTTCTAGGTTGGACTTGGTGATGCTGAGGGGCTGTGCCAATCTGAATGTTGCTGTGTTTCTGTGATTAGTAAGACAGAAAGACAGAAAGCTTGATCTTGGGAAGGGGACCTGGCAAGATGAGCTGAAGTGAAACAGAGGCAGAGTAGGTAGCCTGAAATGCTACAGGGATTACACCTCCCATGCTGTAAGTCATGAGCAGGCTGAGAGGAGGGATTCTGACAGACCACAAGCAGGAAGAGAGAGCTCTTCTTTCCAAGTGGGTCTAGTGTCTAGTCCCTACAACTGCTGGTACAGGACCTTTCAGCAAAAAATGTGAGTACTAACGCAGGAAACAGCTATGGTGCAATCCACTCAGCAAGGGAATTATCTGTTAAAGAAATGAAAGTTTAGAGCACGTGTCCTGAAACACATACACCCAGAGATTAAGGTTTCCTACACATTAGCCCTGACTGCTTTTAACCAAGTATTTTCTTTTCTGTATGAACTGGGATTTCAAAAGTAACCCAACTTTCAGTGTTCATTTTGACTGTAAGCATTGTGTGTCCCAAACCACCTCATCTCGTGCCTATGTACCATGCACACATTAGCCTAATGGGTTCAGTCTTTGACACATTTTACCACCCCAAATACCCCTGGAGAACAGAATTTTCAATATAAAGCTCAGTACACTCAATCTACTTGGCATGACTTTTTCTCTTTAAGTCAAATTATTTTCAAACACACAGCCCATTTTAAATAACACAACACACACTAAGTAAGAAAACAGCACAACTTTTAATGCACTATGACCAAGACAAAGTCAAATGTTTTATGATTTCCTCTGGATGAGATCCCATCTCAGCACTTCATTCAATCACTTAGACAAAAGGGAAAAAAAAAAAAAAAAAAAAGTCCTTGCTTCAATTTTTCTGTGGCCCCAGTTGCTGCTGGTAAACAGATCTGCTGTACCAGCTTCCTGGAAAACGATCTCCCACAGAATCAGGGAGGTGCTGCTGCAAACACAGCTCTTAAAGTCCTACAGAAATTTGGCTCCATCAGCAAGTGAGAAGGGTGAGGCAGGGAAACTGTGACTGAATTGATTGCACAAATGACTCCCGACAGTCAAACCATCTAATCATCTTTGTACCTTTCTTTTCTGTTCTTCTCCACACTTCTGTTGCTTTGTTTCCCATCATCTTACCACAGGAAAAGGAAATGAGAATTTTTTTTTTTTTTTGGGGGGGGGGTGGGGGTGGGATACAATAGAAGTGGAAAATACAATTTCTTTTTCTCACCTCCTTGACTCTGTGGTCTCTTATTCCCTCATTTCAACTACATCCACATTTTCCTACCAAGTCCGCATTTACTCCCAAGGTGGGGGAAATTCTGCTATTCAAATTGTTGGTTCCATTATAGCTTAAAGCAGCCACCTTCGGCTCAAAGGTTTAACAACACAAAGAATTCTCACTATTGTTCCTTTTTCTGATTTTGTTTAGCCTGGGTTTGTTTGTTTAACAAATGCACACCTGCCCAGGGCGGCAGAACTCTGTGTTGGATTGCTCATCCATGATGAGCAAACAGCAGTTCTTTCAAGCACAGCTATTAGGGAGACAGTACTTTATACTCTGAATTTCTCAGATGCTGCTGCAGAAACATAGACAAACGTAGTCAGAATTAAATCTACATGAATTTTTCTGTCCAAAAGGGTCACAGGGTCACATGTTAAAAGTGATGTTGAAACATTTAGTGCACCTATGGGGCCCTACTTGGTATACCGGCACACAACGCTCTCTTTCAGACCTGCCATACCATGAGATTCAGCTTCTGTCTCCAACTCATCACAGCCTCCGAGGATCAGAGGCACATCCCTAAATTTACCTAAGTGATGCAAATGCAACAAGCCCTCTCTTTTAAACAGGCAACCAGTGCAGGAACTAAAACATCTGCAGAAGTATTTGCTGGATCTAAGTCTCAAGTAAAAACCTGGGATTATAGGATTCCTGGGGTTTTATTCCTGGTCCTTACTATGAGCTCCTTTTGCAATGTTTTGTACTGGACTCAGTTATATTTCTTCCATCTGTACACGAAGAACATAACCAATCTATAACTGAGGGATATTTTAAAGCTTAATTAAATGGTATTAAAGTCCTTCCAGATCTTTAGATGGGAGGCACTACATGAGAGTGAAGTAGCATGATTGCAATTTTCATTTCTCTAGCAGATATTAATAGCAAATGTCGCTTACACCCTCATGGCCTGTATACAGTAGAGATCTGCCTCAGCAAGAACTATATATAGCTAGAGGCTGGGCTCAGGAGATGCTAAAACATTTAGCCAGCACAGACAGATTTCACTGTATGTTAACTGTTCCTTGTTTAAAATCAATCCTCTCAACATATGAGCCAACCTAGAGCAATATGTAACACACTTCAGTTCTCCTTCCTACCTTAACTTGCAAAACTAGATTAGCACCTTCAGGACATTAATAAATATTAGACCATATTTGATTATTTTATTAAGAGTCAGAGTTCTGCTCAACACTGACCAAATTTGTTTTCCTTCAAAACTGCCACAGGAGAAAATCATAGAATGGTAAGATTGGAAGGGACCTCAAAGATCATCCAGTTCCAACCCCCTGCCATAGGCAGGGACATCTCCCACTAGCACAGGTCACTCAAGGCCTTGTCCAACCTGGCCTTGAACACCTCCAGGGAGGGAGCAGCCACAACCTCCCTGGGCAACCTGTGCCAGTGCCTCACCACCCTNCTTTACCAAGAAGCACCCACACAGTATATTAAGACTAACTCCTGGCACATGTTATTATACAGCTTTCTAGACAAAGACTTCAGCACACTGTGTCTCTTTCTCTAGTTAAGCTTGCAGCAGAAACAAGCAGCTGAACAAGCAAAGGCAAATGCATAACCAGGAGGTCCAACACGACCTTATTCTTCTACATTGACACACATATTCCTGACACACAAGTGACTCGGGCTACAACTGCTGCCCACAGCCTTCATATGTGGTCCATTCTTCCTTAAGGAAAAGACAGCAGGATACAAAGACTCCCATGGATCTAGCCCATGAACTAGCAGCTGGAACACATAAATGCAAGTGTTTGCAGATAAAAGTTCCAGCCCTTAAAATGCCAAAATAACGAGAAAAAGATGACAAGGGAGGAAAAAAAAAAAGGCTCTGTACTTGAAACAAATAACAGCTTGCATCAAACCTCTGCTTCATCACAATAAACCTAGGGCAAAAAACACAACTGATTTTTTGGGAATGAAAACAAGATGCAGCAACTTTATGGACTCACTAACATCAAAAGGACTCTTACATGGTCTCTTTCTATATTTGATCAATATTCCTCCATTAATTACAAAGGCTCCAGTTATTCCACTTTTTTTCCCCCCCTAGGGGATAAAGTCAACTCCTCAAACACAATTCATCAGAGTTCTTCTGAAGGTTCCACCACCAGAAGAGGCTATACTACACTTGGATTCTTTTCCTTAGTTGTTTGCAATAGGTTAAGAACTTTGACAACCTGTTGAATGTTCTCTCAGACAACCTGTTGAATGTTCTCTCATGGTTTGGGGTGGCTACAGTTTTTTCTTCACCTCCTTCAGCTGGTCCTCTATTTTCACCACACTTAAAAGCATTATTGTGCTGGGTTAGAGGGGATCCCTCCCCTCGGGAAAGTAAATTCACTACAACTCAGAATTTTGAAAAGTCAGAGAAAAAAAAAGAAATTGTATTTTTGTACAGTTTAAGCTAAATATAACAGTGTAAGATGAATACAGAAATATAATATCCTTAAGGAAGATGGAGAAGAGGTCAAGTGGCAACTAAACAGCAAAGCAGCAGCCAAAACAGTTGCAGCAGAAGATAGTAGCAGGTGCAGCAGAAGCAGCAAGGGGAAGATCCAAACTATGCTTCCAGACATAAAGCTCTTGACACTCCAGTCAAATTATATTGACTTATCCATTGTTGCCACTTTATGGCCTATCCCTGGAATGTTCACCTCTCCACTCACAGCTTCCACTTTCAAGTTTCTCTGTTCCCAATTTTTTTTATGTCTAAGCTAGAAAACTAGCTCAAACAGCCACAGTTATTTAAATCTTCTGTTCAATCTGGCTGAAATGGGATTGAAATTCAGTTTTTCAAATGTATTCATGAGCACATGCACACACATGCATGTGATCCTCTGTGTTTTGACTACAGGAACATGAGTTCAACCTATGGAGTAGAAGTTTGGGAAATGTGACTCTTGGAAAACAAAAAAGCATCAAAGAGAGTGACAGGACAGGCCAAGGGGCACTGGGTGGAAGCTGAGGCACAGGAAGTTTCATTTAAACACAAGGAGGAATTTTTTCCCTGTGAGGGTGACAGAACAATGGAACAGGCTGACCAGGGGGGTGGTGGAGTCTCCCTCTCTGGAGGTATTAACACCCACCTGGATGCGTTCCTGTGTGATCTTGTACAGGAGATCCTGCTCTGGCAGGGGGCTTGGGACTTTGTGACCTTTTGAGGTCCCTTCCTGACATTCTGTGATTCTGTGAAAGCCCTTCCACCCATTCCAATGCTCACCTCTATTTTCCACCCTTAGACACCTGATACACCAACTTTTACTTCATTTCCCATTGTCCTGTTCATAATTTTGATATTGCAATGCATGGCACCAGTAAGTGGGATAAATCTAGCTGCTGAACAAACCCCAGAGCCACATTTCAGCAAGCTGGTCATGGAATTAAACCCATTTTGCAAGCAGACCTCTGTCTACAGCTTATAGAATCATAGAACGGTAAGGTTGGAAGGGACCTCATGATCATCTAGTTCCAACCCCCTGCCATAGGCAGGGACACCTCCCTGGTGTGGTGACCTGGTGTACAGGTCACTCAAGGTCTCCTCCAACCTGGCTTTGAACACCTCCAGGGAGGTTGTGGAGCACAGAAGCACAGAATGTGATCATTCTGTGCTTCTGTGCTTCACAACCTCCCTGGGCAACCTGTGGGTTGGGTTGCCTCATTTCTGTTCTCCTTTTTGGTTACTTCTCAGTATGGTTAGACAGAGAACCTGTGCATTCCAGTTTGCAAAATCACTGCACTGTATTCAAAATGCTTTGAGAGCAGAGATTAAATCCACTGCTCAGTTCATATGTGTGTTTTGAAGTGTAACTGACTGGCTGACCTACAGAAGTATATTTACAGACACTACAGAAAATTCATTCCAGGGTTTTAGCCATGGGATAGATGCCAAAACACTAAGTCACCTCCCAAAGCATAAGTCCCCACCAGCTGCAGGGTGTGATTAAACATTTAGAGAAGGCTGCTTGCCATTCAGAAGAGATCTCCAAGATCAGCCTGTCATTCTTCACCTTCACAGATACTGCATGTTGAGAACTTGGCTTTTGTCACAGTCTCAGAAAAAAGAAAAAAACAACAGCAAAATAATCAAATTCTAGAGCTGCTAATCCCTGGAAGTCCTTGTGATCATATTCCTTGACATGTTTGATAAATATGGATATAGTGAGAAATGTTCTGACTTGTTAAACTTGCAGTCACTTCAATGCTGCACTTCTCAGCCCTGGCATGCACAGACTGCTGACTCGGCACACTTGGGGGACCTTCGCTCACCTTGCTCAATGGGCTCCTGCTGATAAGGCTGAGTTTCCCCAAGAGCAGAACAAAGTCATGTTTATTAAAATGTTTACTCAGTTCAGAAAGTAGAGCAGGGCTGTCATGAAAATAGATGCCAGAGGAAAATCACCATAGACACATGCACAAAGCCATGGATGATAAAAGACATTAAAGTGGAATTTAAATTAGAATCACAGAGTCATAGAATGGTAAGGTTGGAAGGGACCTCAAAGATCATCTGCCATAGGCAGGGACACCTCCCACTAGTATAGGTCACTCAAGACCTCATCCAACCTGGCCTTGAACACCTCCAGGGAGGTTGTGGAGCACAAAATCCACACTGGTGATCACATTGGGTGATTCTGTGCTCCACAGCCTCCCTGGGCAACCTGTGCCAGCGCCTCACCACCCTCACTGCAAACAACTTCCTCCTAACATCCAGTCTAAATCTCCCCTCTGCCAGTTCAAACCCACTGCCCCTTGTCCTGTCATTGCAAGGCCTTGTAAATAATCCCTCCCCAGCCTTCCTCTAGGCCCCCTTCAGATACTGGAAATTGCTCTTAATCTTTAATGTAGACTAGAATAAAAGTAAGTCTTCAGGTTGTATGGAACACAGACCTCTAAAGAATAACAGCTGCTTATGCTCAGTGATGCAGAAGACTCCAGTAACATACAGAAGCCAACTGTATATAATTNTTAGTGCCATGGTCTGATTGATTGGCTAGGGCTGGGTGAGCTTGGAGGTCTCTTCCCACCTGCTTGATTCTATGATTTTATGACTCTATGCTTGATTCTATGAACATGGGTCCAGGTAGCTTACAATGCAGCAGATCACTGTTTTTTCATACATATATATATATATATTCATATATTTATCAGCTTTTAGACTATTACAGTACACATGAGCTCCACAGGATCTTTTACCCTACTACAGACACAACAGATTGCTTCAGCCACAGGAATAAAATATAATAATACATAAAGGTGTGGGAGAGGAAACTCCCATGCCTACACACTACTGACTACTAATTATTTGGGGAAAAAAAAAAAAGAAAGAAAAAGAAACAATGAGATCTGCAAACTAAGCTGTTTTCCATAGGAGTTGTCAGGATGCTTGGTTGTGTCAGCCTAGCTTTCAGCTCTTCTCTTTTAAAAACAAAACCCACTTGACACTTAGAGATGATAAGTTTTTGAAAGGTTTATGACATTCACAGCTCTTCAAAATGGAAAATTGTTTCCATGAGTCAAGGTGATGCTAAAGGATTACACACAATCTATTCAGAGTCACAGAATCAGTCAGGGTTGGAAGGGATCACAAGGATCAGCCAGTTCCAGCCCCCCTGCCATGGGCAGGGACACCTCACACTAGATCAGGCTGCCCAGAGTCTCATCCAGCCTGGCCTTAAACACCTCCAGGGATGGGGCCTCACTTCTCAAGTCACTGTCTCAAACCCAACCTTTTCCCAAACTGAACTTGCACAGCTGTGCATGTTCTCTCCTTTGCAAAATGAGAAAACCCATTCTGCACATCACCTTAGTTCATAAACCTAATTTATGTGCCAGTCATTATAGTTGAGATTGTAAACACAAGCTATAGTATAAATTACTCTATTATCACTTATGAACTCACACAATCTGAATTATGTCCTTACACAATTGGCAGTGTGGTGTGAGACCAGTTGAACTGTAGCCATCTCCTCAAGATACCACAAGTTCACCCTAGCATTCAGCCTTGCTCTCCTAGAAGTACCAATTAAAAAAATTACACAAGTAGGCAACAATTTTTAAACCCTAGGTATTAAAGCATTTATACTTATTATTAACTGCATCATACTGCTATACAATTTGGTGTTGAAATGACAATTTACACTGGAAAATGCTCCCAACAGAAGTTAAAGATGATCAAGTAGTTTTTCAAATCTTCCACTTTATTTCTGCAAAATATCTGTTCCTAAGCACCAATTTTCAGGGATAACCAACACTATAAAACAAACAAGCAAGGCACGACATTGTCTACAAGATTATGTATATTGTTGTGCCTTTTTGTTTTTTTACAAATAAAAGCATGGATAAACAAGACTGAATAACATACCATAGTTTGGTAATATTAGATTCACAGGAAATCATTTAAAATCCACCTGCAGTAGAAGCGAGATGGAAGGAGTTGAAAGTTTTAAGTTCATTCTAGTGTGCATTCTATTTAACAGTGTGCTAAAGGACTTTGACTATGGAAAAGAATTGAAATGAGGCTGTCTGTTTTCATTACTTAAAGCAAATCAAAACCAAGATGTACCAAAGGCAGGGCTGTAGATGATGGCAAAAATTCAACTTGCATTTATACCACTAAAACACAATTTTCTTACCCATACTAGAGGAGCCATCCCTACTGTGCAAAACCTCTACTGATTCAATGGAAAAAACAGTACAGAGTGGAAAAAAGCAGAAGAGGAGGGACAAGAAGATGAAGCAGTAGCACAACCACAGACGTAAACTGATGAGCAAAAATGTTTGGAAATAGAATCATAGAATGGTAAGGTTGGAAGGGACCTCAAAGATCATCTAGTTCCAACTCCCTGCCATAGGCAGGGACACCTCCCACTAGCACAGGTCACTCAAGGCCTCATCCAACCTGGCCTTGAACACCTCCAGGGAGGGAGCAGCCACAACCTCCCTGGGCAACCTGTGCCAGTGTCTCACCACCCTCACTGCAAACAACTTCCTCCTAACATCCAGTCTAAATCTCCCCTCTGCCAGTTCAAACCCATTGCCCCTTGTCCTGTCATTGCAAGCCCTTGTCAATAGTCCCTCCCCAGCCTTCCTGTAAGCCCCCTTCAGATCCTGGAAGGCTACTCCAAGCTCTCCTGGAAGCCTTCTCTTCTCCAGCCTGCAGAGCCCCAACTCTCTCAGCCTGTCCTCACAGCAGAGCTGTTGCAGCCCTCTCAGCATCTTTGTGGCCTCCTCTGGACCCGCTCCAACAGTTCCATGTCCTTAATACATTTGGCACTGTAAACCTATTATGGACATACTCTCTGCTTGTGTCTTAGTTAGATTATGTATAAACTGTATGTAGTGAAATATTCTACTTATTTCCTGAGCTCCTGAAGCTATGTCACAGATGCAGGAGGTTGGAACTAGATGATCCTTGAGGTCCCTTCCAATCTTACTATTCTATGATTCTATATTAAGTTGGCTCTCTACATGCTTATTTGGGGTCAATTTACCACTGGAATGGGCTGCCCTCAGAGATGGTGGAGTCCCCATCCCTGGAGATGTGTAAGAGGAGGCTGCACGAGGCACTTAGTGCCATGGGTTAGTTAATTAGAAGGTGTTAGCTGATGGGTTGGACTGGATGATCTTCAAGGTCTTTTCCAACCTGATTAATTCTGATTCTATCACTGAAGGTGCCAAACACTGCTAATTGAGAAAGGTTTGTTTGACAGAATTGTGTGGTATAAACTTGCACAGCTGTGCATGTTCTCTCCTTTGCCAAAGGAGAAAACCATTCCTCTGCAAAATGAGAAACCCACATGCTTTGAAGCAACTTAGAGACCCAACTTTAAAGGCATGTTTACTCTCTCTCCCTTTTTGATTCTCTAAGAGTGGCAAGAATCTGCTGTAGAGAATAAAAAAAAAAATAAAAAAAACAAAACCAACAAAACAAAACAACCACCACACCCAAACCCAAAAACTCAAAACACCACAACCCCCCCGGGTGGCCTGGTTTAGATTACAAAAGGGAAATTATTATGCAAATACAATTTTGCAGCACTACTGACACGAATTTTAGGACAACTTAAGTAATAACTGAAACAGAGAATGTCAGAAGCAAGTCACAGGTTACCTGTAAACCCAGGAAAGCAACTACTTGATTTCAAATACTTGCTGAAAGCACTACCTGCCTGCAAACAGGGTATAAAGGAAAACGTGCTGCAAGGCTTTGCCAATTCCAACCAAAGAAATTTGCCAGTTCAATTTGGAAAGAGTTTATGCAGCAATTTAAACTTTGCATAGGTTTCACAAGGACAAGGGAAAACAGAAAAGAAAGTGCTGCAGTTGGTAGTGCATAAGCCCAGTGCAAGTGCAATGCAGTCTGTGTTGGGCTGGAAAGAGGACAAGAGTTGTGAATTAACAAAGAAAAGCTTAGTTATTGTTGCATTCCTAGAAGTATATTCCACATATACTCACAATGAGGTCTCCCCAGTACAGTCCTTCCCTTTTTGATAGTAGGTCTAGTAAGAATTACACATAGTGAAGTAACAAAACCTACAGCTTGGTGGATGGCACCAAACATACATAGATACATACATCAAGCATACAACTGTATGATTCACATTCCTAACAAAGATCTTGGTTGGCTTGGGACAAGTAGCAGTTCAGAAAAAAAATGTTATGTTCTCTGTTCTTCTCAGGTTATAGGAGTTCCACAAGCACCAGCAGGATTAAGATCAAGATGAAAAAAAATAACAGCAAAGAACTCATGAAAGTATTACGTGGCATGAAGGTCATAGTTGAGTTAAAGAAGTAACAACAAGCAAACAAACCCCCCCACAACTAAAAGCTGTGAACTCTGGAAAAGAATTCACTGCAGAGCAAACCACACATAGGAAATGACACATCCTTTATATTGCAAGTTCCAGAAGGTAGACATAGTTTAATTAGCTGCAGTATCTCAGGAAAGTTTCTGAGAAAATGCCCAAGAACCAAATAAGCAGCCAGAAGAAAACAAACAGACAGGCCAGAAGAAAAGTTGTTCTTTTCCCTAGCTAGCAGAATTTTACACCTGAATTTGGTTAACAGGTCAGTCACAAATAGAAAGACATAACACAGGTTTCAACCTCTTCCAGTTTGGAAAGTTAGGCAAACTTGAAATGTTTTAATGCTCTGACTGCCTAAAACAACACTAAGATGATCAAAACAAAAGATCTACAGGTCATGGCCTAATCACCTAAATCCTATTACCCTAAGGATCTCAATATATAACAAACATAGTAATTACTGTGCAATAACCAAAGTAATCAGAACTTCCTCTGGTGGCCTAGTAACTTCAGAATCAGTTAGGCAACAGAGAGACAGAGCACAGATGTCTACAGAGAACAAATATGCAATTTTTGTCTCTGCTGTGATATAGACTATTAAGTTTTTCTTCCTTTAGATGGTCTTCCATTGCTTGACATTTCTTCCCTGCAACAAGAAGACAGGGAAGGGGACAAGGTGTGCAACCTGCTAGATAATAACACTCAAAAAGGCAGAATGGGGAAGAGGAAAAAAAAAAAAAGTAGAATCATTGCTGAATATTCTGCAAGAGAGACTTGAGTTTGATCAACAGAACTGGAATGAACTGCTCCAGCAGTTACATGAGGCTGATAGACAGGAGGCAGCAAACCCCAGCACCTGCAACCTCAGGTGGACTTCCCTCCTTCTGTGATGCAAAACCAACAGATTTTATAAAGTAACATTGGCCCTCTGTGCTTAGAGGGAAAGAAAAAGAATACAGATGGCTTACACTTCTACTCCCTGTGCCACGACACTGATTGGTTTTATTGTGAAGTCTGTTTCACAGCTGATTATGAATTCTTGGTGTACTTTGATTACTGCAATAGTAGCTGGATTACTTCCTTCCTCCTAGCACTTATCTGCAGTCTTGATTAGTAAGTGGCATATGAAAGCCTGTGAAACAAGTACAGGAAGATCAAACAAAAGCAATGATTTCCTCAGACCATGCCATGGGTTAAGCTGAATATTTGCTACTGTTATTCAATTATTTTCTGCCTTATGCTGTGCCTTTCTTCCTCCCTGCAAACAGGCTAAGCTGAGGTAATTGTGCATTGTATTAGCAGCTAAGGTTAATTGTGCTTTGCATTATTAGGTTATCTCACTTTTATCAAACTCTTTTTATCTCAACCCAGAGATTTATGTGTGTGTTACTTTCCTCTCCTGTGTTGGGGCAGGTTAAGCCATCAAAGAAGGTTAACCCATCACATTCCAACTCAGTGCCCAAAACATGCAGTACAGAAGCAGCTGTCTTAACTAAAAGAGTTGGCTTTGGCAGGAGAGGAAAGGGTTGAGATTACAAGCAACAAAATAACAAGAGAATTCAGTTAAGGCTTGAGGCTTGTTAAGAGAGTTTTATGTAAGTTTTTTCCTGTGATGTGCTCACTACGTTGATGTATTTGCTTTCCAGGAGTGGCTGGGGCCAGTGTGCTGCCATTCTGTATGTACTCAAAGGATCAGAGAATCAATCAGGTTGGAAGAGACCTCCAAGATCACCCAGTCCAACTCACCCCTAGCCAATCAACCAGACCATGGCACTAAGAGCCCCAGCCAGGCTTTGCTTCAACACCTCCAGGGATGGGCACTCCACCACCTCCCTGGGCAGCCCATTCCAATGCCAATCACTCTCTCTGCCAACAACTTCCTCCTAACATCCAGCCCAGACCTCCCTTGGCATAACTTGAGGCTGTGTCCTCTTGTTCTGCCCCTGGGTGCCTGGCAGCAGAGCCCAACCCCAGCTGGCTACAACCTCCCTTCAGGTAGCTTTATCCTAACAGTAAAATCTACTAGAAAATACCATTAGGTTACACTCAGTGCAGCAGGAGGCTGCTAAATGAAGATTTCTAACACCCTTCTGTCACAAAGCTCATTACATGCATAAAATTTTCAGAAAGGGGGAAGTTTACTAAGGGGTTTTTTTTGGCACTCAAGCAAGATGCCACTTAGGAAAATGCTGTCCCAGGGCAGTATGCATGAGGATCCTGTATCTGTAAATTAGTACAGATAGGAGCATTAGGCCCCTTAACTTCTAGCACTTCCTGTGATAATTCATTTTCAGTCTCACAGAATGTTATTGCACTTGACATTTTGTTTGAATTTTCCAGGATCAGACTCAAAACAAGGCTGTAAAAAGTGAATTACATCTGCACAAGATGGCTTTCAACAAAAAAAATTACTCATTTAGTTTTCTCTTCATTCTGAAGCTTGTCATCCGAGCCCTCACTTAATGCACACTGCTCAAGTTCTGTACTGAGCACCAAATTACTCTTCTCTTTAGTGACTGACACCTATGTGAACTGCTTCAGAGCTGCTCTGCCTTTAAAATACCTGTCCTGAGAAATGGATTAATCCTGTTTACAGACAGGGAACAGAGCCACAGACAGGCTAATGTAAAGAGTTTTGAGTGACTGCTTTGAGCCACTCAGAACTTGGTTGTTCAGTTAGATATTGCATGCTGTAAGACTTAATTTGCTACTGAACAGGAGTTGTAGAAGTGAACACTTCACTTTGAACCTCACAAACTGAGCATCCAGAAGGTTGGATGTACTCTTAATGACCAGCTGTGGAAAAATCTTACAACAATTCAGACATCAGTAAATACACTTAGATATGTTTACGTAACCAAAGGCATGTCTTACTCTCCTAGGAAGAGTTCAGCTTTCCTGAGTAGTTTTTATTCACTTGAGCAAAACAAAATCAACTTTTGCAACTAGTGATGCAATGATCCTGCAAACGTTTTCCACACAGACCCAGTCCCTGGAACAGATTGAAGCAAAGATATCAGCTAAAATACACAACAGTCAGATTAGATTATCTCAGGTTGCATAGTAAAGCTGCATAGAAAAATGTAATCTCCAATTCTCTAATTCTTGACTCGCCAGCATGCTCCCCTCAAGCACATCTCATACTTTTTTAATAGTCTCATATTTGCTTCACATAGGTTCTAGTGTTCATTTGAGCTCATGGTCGAGGTATTAATAGAGAAGTTGTAGTCGAAAAGCTCAATATTCCTTAACCAGCAACCAGCAGACTGGTCAGCAGGGCAAGGGAGGTNTCTGGGAGCCCTTTTCATAGTTTATCTATGGTCCTTTCTATGTTTTCCTCTTTTAAAATAATAAATATAAATAAATAAAATCTGTCAATCAACAAATACGACTTGCACCAGTCAGATTACTCTGTTTAAAAACAAAGAAAGTAAAAACAAGCAAATATATAATGTTTTTGCTGTTTGCTAAGCTAACAGCTCAGTGACTGTCTGAAAAGAGTGCTGTACCTCTGCTGCAAGGCATTACAATGAAACACAAGCAAGAGGACATAAATGTTGTGCATGAAGCACACTTCTTTTGTCTGTGCTACTGGAGTGCATTGCTGACACACCAAATAACACAGATTCAATCTGAAATTCATAGTAGAGAACATTTATGTAAGAAGTACATTTGTTTGACATTTAACTCAAAGTTTTATTACCTTGGCTCCCAGTATAGCTTTGTTCTTTCTACGTATGGACATAATTATGGTAATTAGTACCAAATATTTCAGCACATTCTTGAGAGCATGGAAATTTTTTTTAAGTTTATATACACACAACTTGAGAATTAGAAACTTCAATGCATAAAAATGTTTCCATTCTTACTTCACTTGAGATTCTTCCTACAGGCTGATTTATGAGTCCAAAGCAGCAAATGCAGCAGTTGCTTTTACTCACTTGCAAGCACTGGAAACACACTTCAGGTCATTAAGGCAGATTATGAAGCTCCTGCTGCAATTGCAGGAAGTTTTAAGTCTTTAAACCAAAAAATAAATCACAACAGATTGCACCACAGACATTTATGCACAAGATAAAAGATGGTGTCAAATATGGAATGTCTAAGATGAGACCATCACTTCGGGTTGCATTTGGACTCACTGCTAAGCTGAGATTCAAATCTTCTGACACTCCTACTCATTAACAGCTTTGACTGTGATCTTCAAGGTCCTTTCCAATCTAAATGATACTATGATTCTGACAATGTTTGGTCTACCACTCACTCACTCAGTGAAGTTTGAAGCACTCATTTACACTCTCCATTACTCAGTTACTTATCGATAAATTCCTTTTATATCAAATCAGATTTTTAGAGGAATATCTGCAATGCACTATGAGACTGTAAGATAAAATACCTTAAGCTTTCAGTCTCGCTTAACAAAGTGAGGACTCAGAAGGTCTTCCTATCTAAATGAGTTGCAAGCATTTTTAATCCCTAAATTTTACTAAACTTTGTAAGAAACAAAAATTCTGTCACAGTGTCCTGTAACTTCCATTACAGAATTACAGAGTTAAGGAGGTTGGAAAAGACCTTCGAGATCATCAAGTCCAACCTATCACCTAACCCTTCTACTTAACTAAACTATGGCACTAAGTGCCTCATGCAGCCTCCTTTTAGACACCTCCAGGGATGGGCACTCCACCACCTTCCCAAGCAGCCCATTCCAGTGCCAATCACTCTTGTTCTGAAGAACTTCTTCCTAGCATCCAGCCTGAACCTGCCCTGGCACACCTTGAGGCTGTGTCCCTTCATTCTGTCACTGGGTGCTTGGCAGAAGAGCCCAATCCCAGCTGGCTACAACCTCCTTTCAGGTAGCTGCAGAGAGCAATGAGGTCTGCCCTGAGCCTCCTCTTCTCCAGGCTAAGCAACCCCAGCTCCCTCAGCTGCTCCTCATAGGATGCATCTGTGATGCATCTCAGCAGATGATGCTGCAAACTTTCCTGTGGTCACATGAGGACCTAAAAGATAACCTGAATGAATGTGGCCTTCAAGGGCTAAAAGTTCCTCCCAGTGACTCCACAGATATGTACGTTTGTTTATTGAGATTCAGGACAACTGAAAATGATTGACAAAACATTTAGCATTCAAAACTTCCAGTGTCAACACTTTGCAAGCAACCTCATATTATTCTTGGCAAAAATCTGTGGCAACTGGTAAGAAAATAGTCAGGATGCCTTTGTATGTCAATGAACTGGAATTTTTCACCGAACAGTTCTCTTGTAAATTTGTCTGCACCTAGTTTAATCAACAAAATTTACAGCTGTTAACAGGCTGTGCTTCCATATGCTACCCCACATAAATACATCTCCTAAGACAGAAACTGGTTCAGAGCCCAATTGCTTTAACTGGACTTGGTACCAAAAAAAGCATACATAATGAAGTGAACCATCAAATGAAGTACAAGCAAGTGTGGCTTACAGGAAAACTGATTCTCTCTGACTTAAGCTGTGTAACAAAGTCTAAGGGCAGAGAAGATTGCTCGGCTTTGGTCACACACACAGCATAGACAACAGCTGCAGTTTAGGCCTGCTGATCTCAAGAGAAACACACTTCCCCTTATTTAGGGCAAACTAAGTGGGCCCATGATAGGTGGAGAACATTTAAGACACTTCCAGCAAAGCTGGAGGTAATTCCTTTAACCTACCTGGAGTATACTGCATAGCCAGAGAACACAAAACATCTTTAGAAAGGATCTCAGCAAGTTCCTTAGCTTTGTTATTTGCATTCCTCACTGCCTGCAACCTCAACCCTATCTTTCAAAGAGAAGGGAAAGGAATAAAGTTGTAAATGTTTCTTAACTATTCAGGAAAGCACTTTTGCTTGAGGCCTGTACTGTTTGTCCAGTTAGCCTCACTTGATCGTTTTAGACCAATTAGACACAGGACAAGTGCATGGGAGTCTACTCCAGGTTATCGTTGGCTTTCTACGCTGCATTCATTACTTCACAACAACTGCGATTATGAATAAGTTAGTGTGAAAATATGTAAATATCTAGAATTCACCAGGATCTGGGATTTAAAAATAGAGACACACACAAGCTATAGAAAAAAATGCTTTCAAGAGTTTTGCCTTCACGTGGCTAAATAAAGGAATACAAAAAAATAAGACATCCTCTGATAAACAAGAGCTTTAAAACACTTCTGATTAACAGGGACATCGCTGAGCTCTCTGCTGGCACTAACTGTACTGTGAAAGCTTACCTCATCAATGTCACACCACCAATCCCTGAGGAACACCCAAAGGCTGTAAACACAGAATATTCTTAGCAACAAAAAGCTTCATCTTTATAGGAAAAAAAAATACTAACTATTCTACTTTGAAAAAAAAAAAATCCCAAACAACTTGCACATTTCAGTACTACTGAGAAGCAGAAGCAAGCCATGGCACTGCTGTATTCTTAATCAGTGCCCAGCAAAATAAAAACAGTAACCCTCCTACTAACCCCAAAGTTGAAATTAGACAGAAAACTTAAAGGATAGGGCTGGTGCAAAACTTAGAGTGGCACATCTGCATTACTGGGTCATCTGCTACGACCTGTGGCTGACCTACAAGTGCAGCCCAGTTCCCTACCAGCAGAGTAGTATGCATGCACAGTGCCTGATTATTAGCAATTTAAAAAGTACTGCTGCTTGGACAATGAAATTTTTAAATTTTTTTTTTTAGATTCTGAAGTTGGTTATTTACAGTTTCCCCCCAAAAGGTAGATTGGTGAGACACTGGAGTAGGTTGCCCAGGGAGGTTGTGGCTGCTTCCTCCCTGGAGGGGTTCAAGGCCAGGTTGGACAAGGTTCACCCTCACTGCAAACAACTTCCTCCTAACATCCACTTTCAATCTCCCCTCTGACACTTCAAACCCATTCCCCTTGTCCTGGCATTACAAGACCTTGTCAATAGTCCCTCCCCAGCCTTCCTGGAGCCCCCTTCAGATCCTGCAAGGCCACTCCAAGGTCTCCTGGAAGCCTTCTCTTCCCCAGGCTGCAGAGCCCCAGCTCTCTCAGCCTGTCCTCAGAGCAGAGCTGCTGCAGCCCTCTGAGCACCTTTGTGGCCCCAACAGTCAGATCATCAGTCCATGATTATATATATCAGAAAAATAAACTCTACAACCCAGAAAGATTCCTGATGAGTTCTTCCCTTCCCATGTGACAGGTCAGTTTACAGAGCCAGTCTAAGATGATCAGAAGGAAACAACTCTTGTGTTTTCTGCTCCAAAGCAAAGGTTTTTAGTGATAGAATGTAGGCAGTCTCCCAAAGCACCAAAGGAGACATCCATCATTAACACTAGAAGGAGGTAACCATGTTGAGTAAGACAACAAACAATTGGTATGACTTAAAGGGGAAACCTGCAGCAGTCTCCTGAGGTCTTGTATAGGTTAAAGTAGTTTTGACATGTATCCAAACCACAAATCTAGAATCACACTCTGCCTATGATACAGCTGTTACCAGGATCTAAGCTAATCTTTGATTTAACATGAAAATAGTCATTTCCTCTTCTATTTATTCTGAATGAGCTGTAAGGATAAACATACCTGAATAACACAGCTGGACCATAGGCTGGCTTGACTACAGCTAAACAGCAAAACATTACTTCAAATGTTTCCTCCAACTCCAATCATTTCACATCATCTATCAGCAGATAGAAAGTTAATTATACATAACCACTAATTTTCTGCAACCAGGCATGGAAGTTGAATGACTAGATCCTGCTTCCAAGGAGGAGGAAATAAAGAAAGCAAGCATTAAAAGCAAATGAGATCTGGAAGTATTCAGGGATTTAAAAATATGCAAGGGCAAAGGAGTATTAAGACAACTAATTTCTAGAAAGGGGAAGCTTTACTGACAAAGTCATCTGTGGTAAATATGAGGCAAGTGCCTCTCACTTTTGACACTTCAGTGACCAGGAATTGTAATACTTTGTTCTATCACAGCTATTGTGCTTGGGCATGTTCAGAATTGTTTCTAACAGACTCTTTTCCTTAGAATGGGAAGCTCATGAGATTGTACCTCCAAAGTGGATAGCTTAGCTCTGGAGCTGCTGTAAAAGACTTTGGTCATTTTAATTCCTGTCTGTATTTTCACCTTCTAATGCACACAAGACTCTTGAATGTACAAATGTGCTGCTTTGAGGCTAATTGAAATATTTTCATGAGAGAAATTATNTCCTATCTCTCCCTGCAGGTAAAGGAGATCCTGAGATAAGGAAGAGGGTGGAAAGGGTGGAAGGAAGGAGGGGAGTTGGTTAGTAGCCCCTCCTGGGCAGTTGGCTGCAGGGAGGAGTTTTGAAACTCTGTACTACTATTTACTTGCATATTACTATATATAGTTGTAAATATATCTGTATATATTGTATAAATATTGCTTGTAAATTGTGCCAAAGCTATAAATCCAGCTTCATTCCTTAACTTCCAGCTAGCTGAGTTTAGTCTGGGTGAATTCCTAACTGTAGAGGGGGGCAGGTAATTCCCAAACCACTACATCACAACACTAATGTGACAATGCACCAAGACAGCTCATCAACACTCTTTATCCATACATTCAAATAAATAATTTATAAAATTTTATCTTGTAGGAAGAGTTAGTATGTTATAGTATTCACCAATTTCTCCCTTCTTGTCTTTATGAGGCAATTTTGAGGCATATATTTAGCACAGGTGTATATTAATGTATTTTACATTTTCACATCAGTTGCATACCCTGAGCAAGAGCTGTTGAGCACAACAGTTAAATCTATTGTCCATCATGTGTGTTTTAAAGCAAAAGTGAGTTGCTCATCAGATATATTCAGATTTCAAGTGTCCCACCACTAATGATTTTGCACATTTGCCAGAATTCTTCTTCAGTCTTGTTTTATCTTGTTAAAGCTTTATCCTTGGAGCTAAGCCAAAACTTGCAGTTAAAGATGAGCTGTTATCCAATTTCTATCAATGTAGTTTTCCCCACTGCAAATTTTGTAGCATGTCTTGTGCCTATTAACATAAAAGAAGAAGTGAAAAGCAGCAAACATGTGGTTTTGCCTCTACAGTTAGCAAAAACATCAACTTTTCCTCATCAGGAACTCAGTAGTTCACAAACACAACATGTCCCAGCAGCTCAAAGTCCCTAAGAGTAGTAGCTTCATATGATTTCCCCATACTTGACTGTCAGGCTCTTAACAGGATGAACAAACTTTGACATCAAGTCCTAAAGCCCCAAAGCGTGGAGAAAAAAAAATCCTCACTTGGCTGGAATATAGAATCATAGAACGGTAAGGTTGGAAGGGACCTCAAGGATCATCCAGTTCCAACCCNCCTCCTTTGGACCCCCTCCAACAGTTCAATGTCCTTTCTGAGCCCAAGACAAGGAATTCTCAAGTCTTCCTACCACAGACCAAAATAAACACTCAGGAAGATATAGACATATGAATAAGAAACAACTGGAGAGCTTAAAAACAAAGGTGGGGAAGGAACCAAGGGGTTAGGTTGTTAGCAACGCAGGGCAAACCGCAGAGACTCCTGAATTTAAATCTGAATCTTAAAAAAGTTAAGATGAGCTGGGGAGTGTGAAGAATTAGCTGCCCTTAGGACACTCATGTAAATCAAAAGAGGTAAGGAACATGAATACTGCCTAGGTGAGAAAAGTCTCCAAGCCTAAACTGTCGATGGGCAGGTTAACTTAGAACCAGACAATGCATATACATGACCAGCTACATAATTCATAAGATAATTTAAAATAAGCCTCCATGCTGTCATCACCACACTGTATTATCAATGCGCCAGGAAAAGGAAGTCATAATTACAAAGCCTACCTAAAATATGCAAGGACTTTCTTTAAATACAGCCATAGAGTATTATCATCATCTAGTAAATCACTTTGACACTTTTTTTCCAGAGAAGGGATCAGCAAAAGTACAGCAAGGAGTCAATTGTGTATGCAACACTGGTGGCATAGTTTATCTTTTATCACAGAATGGTAAGGTTGGAAGGGACCTCAAAGATCATCCAGTTCCAACCCCCTGCCATAAGCAGGGACACCTCCCACTCCCAGGTCACTCAAGGCCTCGTCCAACCTTTCAATGTGTCTTACAGAACAGTCAGGAAGCATAAGACAATGAACTGAATTAAAATAGTCTGCATCAGAAAAATACCAATTTCATTTCTCCTTTTCCATCTTTTCAAGAAATAACTTACAGAGGTTCTGCTAAGACTTACAAGTTGCTAGCCAAATGGCTCCCTCCCTTGCTCATTTCAGAATTACCTTGTTACATTGGATACACAGCAATGCTCCACAGCATTCATAGCAATATCACCACGAAAAAGTGAGGCTCATCATTCTGAGCATTAAGGTGAGCATCCTATCTTCATGGCTTCTACTCAGGCCACTGAGACTTTGTGGCGCACAACACTCCTGACAGCACATTAATTTTAACACTGTGCCCCTGCTGCTCCAGGGGCAACCAAATCTGAAAACTTGGCATATAATCTTAGCTATAGAGAGTTGTTCAAAGGTGTAATCAGCCTGGTGGCCTTCTATGAACAGGTCACAAAAAGAAAAGATGAGGGGCACGCAACTGATAGCATTTACCTGGCCCTGAGCAAAGCCTTCAATACGGTCCCACACCACAGCCTGGTCTCCAAGCTGGTGAGATATGGGTTCAACAAGACTAAGTGCAAGGTCCTGCAGCTGGGTCNCCTGGAAGGGGTTGCCCAGGGAGGTGGTGGAAGCCTCATCCCTGGAGGTGTTTAAGGCCAGGCTGGATGAGGCTGTGGCCAGCCTGATCTAGTGTGGGGTGTCCCTGCCCATGGCATGGGGATTGGAACTGGCTGATCCTTGTGGTCCCTTCCAACTCTGACTGAGTCTATGATTCTATGGTTTCCAGAGCAAAGGTACACATCAGTATCCTCTCTCAAGTGTTGTCTTTAGAGGAAAAAAGTGCTTTTCATCTTCTTTCTTACCTTCTGGCCTTTTGCCTCTCGTCCTTTCTGCACACACACACTGATCACAACTTGCAGTCATCCATTTACAAGGAGATTGAAAAAAAACCTATGAGTCTGTTTTTCTCATTCATGTAACTTCTTTAGTCTGGACAAAGGACAGTTGCTTCATAATGCTGGGAAGGAGGAAAGGCCTTTCTACAGCAGTATCATTTAACAAATGCTTTGCAGAAACAATTGTCTGCTCCTAATGAGCATATGCTCTTTTAACAGAAAACTTCATTTCAAAGTCCATCCCTTGGAAGAAGAAATAAGTCTGCACACAAGAGAGCTTAATGTGTTTTTTGTGTGAGTTGATGCTAGCTGAGGTATCTTGAGAGTACACCAACAGGATATGAAAAGATTTGTGCTTGACAATGCTTTAAAAACTTCTTGCAATACCTCACTGAGGGCTTCCAAAATAAGTGTTTTAAAATTATGCAAAATTGTATACACTGCACAATTTCACTAGAGGAGTGAGGCACTACACAAACTCATTAAATTATATCCATGCACACCTGGGTTTTCTGCAGCTCCAGGATGAACCTCCTAGAACACTTGCTCTTCTCCAAAATCAAGCCAAAGAGGTGCTCATTACAGTGTCAGCAGCAAGAGAACCCCAAGAACCTCTGGAGTACAGCAGTTTCCTCTATATCTGATGCATATTTTTCAAATGCCTTCAGCACACAGTAAGAACAACTGCAGCAACAGATGCTTGTCTCCTACTTAGAGCTTTAAAGGACATCATTTAGCTCAATCAGTTTTTGGCCAGGCTTGGAAGCAACGCAATGAGGGCAGGAGCCTCTCTTGGTATGTGAGTAATTATTCATTATCTCAAACCTATGGAGTTGGCAGTTCTGAAACAATGCCACATCTGTCTGCAGCCACACCACTGGGCCTTGGGACTAAAAAAAACATATTAAACAAAATCAAAGAGGGCAGGCTTTCATGTCAGCTGCACACTCAACAGTCAGAGGGTAGGTCTTTTCCCAAAAGCGAGCAACCACAAACTTGCCAATACAAAGATGTTAACAGCTGAGCCAGTGACAGCTTCACAGTAAAACCCAGGCCTCTCTGACACCATTCATTTAATTATTTTCTTTCTTGTAAGTCTTTAGACTTTAAACCAGCTTGAACTTGAGGGAACTCCTGTTTTGTGTCATTCAGCAACTCATAACCTGCGGGGCTGTTTCATTTAGAATAAAATGTTAGAAAGGTGATCAACAGTAAATCACTGCACTGTGCACTTAAAAGCCTCATAAAGTGAAGAGTTGGAAAGCAGGGACAATTCATGTGAAAACAGAGGGGAGGAGATGATTTGCTGCTTATGGTAGAGGACTGTAAGTTAATACATCTGGGTTCCATTCTATACATTAAATGGGAATACCACCATGTGCTTCACAGAAGTGGAAAGACATTTTATTCATCAGCCTTTATAAAGCATTTTGAGATTCCAGTATACAGAAATTACCATTAGAAGTTAGCCTTGGTGTCCTTCTCTGGACACCTTCCAGCACCTCAACATCTTTCTTAAATTGAGGGGCCCAGAACTGGACACAGCACTCAAGGTGTGGCCTGAGCAGTGCTGAGCACAGGGGCAGAATAACCTCTTTTTATTCATCAGCCTTTATAAAGCATTTTGAGATTCCAATATACACAAGTTACCATTAGGGTGTTTCTTTACCTTGCAAAATATTTTATGAGGCAAAACAATGGTTTAACAAAAACATAGCACCTTAGTCCCCTGAAGTCCCTGTGAAAACTGTCTAGAATTTTCCTGTGTCCACATTAAAAGTCAGGTTCCCAAAAGAAAATGATTACTTACATAAATGCCAACATCTTCATTTTCTGAGCAGACAACAGACACATTTCAAATTGTGCATTACCTCAGTCTCTTAATTCAACTGAACTTAAATATTTACATTTAAAAATGCCACTCTTAGAGTGCTTACAAATTCAAGATTGAGACTACCAAATTACATTTTGCCAAAGTAAAACCACATACTTCAGGTAAATGTCCCACTAACATACCTCAGACAAAACCTAAAATGCACAAATTAATTCAGCTTTGCTTCAGCTAATAGACAAGTTTCTTTCTTAAGCTGGAAAAGGTCTGTGATGTGAATGCTAACCTGCAAAGAAACTGGTCTGAAACCTAACCAAAATATTGTAATGGCTAAGATTCAACAGTAAAACACAGAATTAATCAAGTAGGAAAAGACCTTTGAGATCATCAAGTCCAACTTATCACCTAATCACCATCACCTCATTACCTAACCCATGGCACTAAGTGCCTCATGCAGCCTTCTCTTAAACACCTCCAGGGATGGGCACTCCACCACCTCCCTGGGCAGCCCATTCCAATGCCAATCACTCTTGCTCTGAAGAACTTCTTCCTAACATCCAGCCTAGACCTGCCCTGGCACAGTTTGAGGCTGTGTCCTCNCAACTTCCTACATATCACATCTGTTTCTACATTACTGGGCTACAAGTCAATCTCTCTGCATTTCAACTCTGGCAGTAGAGTCTTGTCCTGATACTCTTCCTCCAAATTCCCACACAGATACAAACAAAAGCTTCAGAGTACAGTAATATTTAAACATTAAATTGTGTCAAACACCACATCTCAGTGTGATCTCAGCTCTCCTTAATTGCACTCACTACTGCCAGAGAGGCAAAGCATCATCCCCAATATCCTAGTAAGGTCATCGAAAGCTTCAGTATTGGGTCTGGCTGAAGGTCACCGAGAGCTTCAGTATTGGGTCTGGCTGAAGGTCACCGAGAGCCTCAGTATGAGTACTGGGTCTGGCTGAAGGTCACCGAGAGCCTCAGTGTGTGCACTGGGTCTGGCTGAAGGTCACCGAGAGCTTCAGTATGCGTGCTGGGTCTGGTTGAAGGTCACCGAGAGCTTCAGTATGTGTACTGGGTCTGGCTGAAGGTCACCGAGAGCTTCAGTATGTGTACTGGGTCTGGCTGAAGGTCACTGAGAGCTTCAGTATGTGTACTGGGTCTGGCTGAAGGTCACTGAGATCCTCAGTATGAGTACTGGGTCTGGCTGAAGGTCACTGAGAGCTTCAGTGTGTGCACTGGGTCTGGCTGCTGCTGAAAGGTAGTGAGTGATTGCCTTCTCATCACTATTTTTTAAATTTCTTTTCCCCTCCCTACAGGTATTAAACTCTCTTCAACAGAACCCATGAGTTTTTCTTTCTCCCTCCCATCCCACAGTGGGGAAGGAAGCGAGCAGCTGGCAGGTGCTTAGCTGCTGGCCTGTGTCAATCCACTGCAGAATGGAACCATCAAGAAAAGGCACAAAACATATTTGAAAGGTCCATCGGTGTCTAATTATTATCACAGTTTACCTTCAACTGACCTTAAAAGACTAAGAAGGAAGTCATTGTGCTGCTTTGGAAAATAGTGATTAGTTACCCCACTACTGCCCTCATCACATTGCTTCCCAGCTTGACTCAAAACTGGTTGAGCTAAATGAAAATACTGACAGATCATACACCAGGTCTTCTAGAACCTGAAGCTGATTGAATAAAAGCCCACGTGGGGGAAAGAAAGTTTGAGTTGTGCTGCATATTCACACTCAAGCAGAAGCATTAGTTTTATGAAAAACTTGACTTGTTTACATTTTCTAAGGTTTTTTTTAAACAATGATACAATACTAACTTAGGAACATTTAAGAATATCTAATCTAGTATCTAACTCTGGGTGCATTCCACTGTGATCTGCTCTAGGATATCCTGCTCTGGCAGGGGGGCTGGACCAGATGAGCTTTCCAGGTCCCTTCCAGCCCCTGACATTCTATGATTCTATGATTCCATCTTCACAGAATGTATTTGTTGTGTAAACCAAGAACCATTAACTGTGTAAACAATAAGAAATTTTAGCTGTGGGCTTGAGAAAGACATTAAAAAGAGCAAACTGGTTTAGACTGACTGTGCAGTCAAGTCTGTCTTATCCAGAGTATCGGACAGCCTGGAGAGCATGCACAAAAAAGGTTCAGCTACAGGCCAGAGGAAGGGAGAGGACAGACACCCCTAAGTGACCACCAGGGAACCCCACAGGGTGTGATGAGCACGCGTGCTGGAGACTTAAGTATGTAACTACTTCCATGAAGTGATAGAAACATTCTAATCACTTCTTGGAAAAATGATTATGTACAAGATGTAAGCAGATCCTCTGAATTTTACCAGCTTTGGTGTACAGGGAGATGGAGCAATCCCCTGTGTGCCTGCTTCCTAACACCTCATTGCTCTTAAGGACTTTTCTTGCCATACTTGGTAACGACAACACTTTTCCTGCTTTCTCACAGAATCACCACAGCAAAACTGTAAATCTTGGACAATAGAGATGTCAAAAGGGATCCTGCTAATAGGACTGTTTCAAGTTGATTTTTTCCTGAAATAGCAGTTTTAAAAGCTATTCATTTTTTTTTAAACTGTTCAAGGTAAGATATTTTCAGGAAAACGATGAAGATCAGAAAATCATAGAATCAGTCAGGGTTGGAAGGGACCACAAGGATCAGCCAGTACCAATCCCCTTGCCATGGGCAGGGACATNAAAGATCTGTCATTTTGGCCTGTAAATCCTCCTGTTACAGTGATGTTCTTTTGCACACTGCAGTTGCAGTCAGCTGGTTTTGGGAAAGTGACTTGGTTGCTATTCCAGTTTGCACATATGAATCTCTTCATGTGTTCTCTGAAGGCAGACTGTTTCCAGCTGGCTGGGAGGAAATGAAATCTAGTTGTCTACTCAAAGTCTACAGCACTACTGGGGGGGGGAATCTTTATAAAAAACTGAAATCCTTCAGCTGCTTAAGTGGGCACATCTGTCCCCATAAACAACACATCCCACCCCAAAAAAAATAGTTTTACTGTAATCAATCAAGCATCATGTTCTGTGTTTAAGCTATTATAATGACACAGTTAGGTTTTATGCAGCAGAGGTCTAAAAATCAATCATAGGCTTGTAAAATATTTAGGAAAATCAAGGAAGGCACTAAAGTTATTTGCTGATAGTTGTTTTGCACAGGTATGTATATATTCTCATGTGGGAGAAAACAGCAGCTAGGAATCAGTAGAAAAGGAAATTCCAGAGTCTGAAACTGCTAGAGAAAGAAGTTTAGGGTTAAAGATTGACTGACAGTAACTCTGAAATATTACCAAGAAAACTATTTGTCTGTCTGCTTTTGCTGGCACCCAGACAGGAAAAAACTCAGAACACCATTCATAAACAAGCAGGCTAACATCAAACAAAATACATCCCCCCTGGTTTCTCCTCATCTATGTATCAATCTGAAATTGATTTGACTAAAAAAAAAAAAAAATTAATAGCTTGTCTATAAATTTAAACTCAATTTGCACACTCATTCTAACTCTCCAATTTACAAGGATGTCATTTACTCTCAGACAAAGTCAGGTAGTGTTACCTGTCTGTGGTCTAAAAACTGCTTCTTAAATTAATAGAAGAGCTTTGTATATCATTACTCTAGCAAGGTTACAAATAAGTTAATAAATAGTATTTGAAATGGATGTTGAGAAGTAGCCAACACATGCAGGAGCAAGACTTAGCACAGGATAGGTAATCAAAAGTAATCACCCTGGAAAGGTATTAAAATTACTCTGTTAAAGTAGACAAGTTAAAGGATCTGGAGATGCAGATGTTCAACAATATCCCTGAACTCCTGCAGAGATTTCAATGGAAGTATGAACAGTCACCAAAAAGACAGACTCNGGTATGTATATATTCTCATGTGGGAGAAAACAGCAGCTAGGAATCAGTAGAAAAGGAAATTCCAGAGTCTGAAACTGCTAGAGAAAGAAGTTTAGGGTTAAAGATTGACTGACAGTAACTCTGAAATATTACCAAGAAAACTATTTGTCTGTCTGCTTTTGCTGGCACCCAGACAGGAAAAAACTCAGAACACCATTCATAAACAAGCAGGCTAACATCAAACAAAATACATCCCCCCTGGTTTCTCCTCATCTATGTATCAATCTGAAATTGATTTGACTAAAAAAAAAAAAAAATTAATAGCTTGTCTATAAATTTAAACTCAATTTGCACACTCATTCTAACTCTCCAATTTACAAGGATGTCATTTACTCTCAGACAAAGTCAGGTAGTGTTACCTGTCTGTGGTCTAAAAACTGCTTCTTAAATTAATAGAAGAGCTTTGTATATCATTAGTCTAGCAAGGTTACAAATAAGTTAATAAATAGTATTTGAAATGGATGTTGAGAAGTAGCCAACACATGCAGGAGCAAGACTTAGCACAGGATAGGTAATCAAAAGTAATCACCCTGGAAAGGTATTAAAATTACTCTGTTAAAGTAGACAAGTTAAAGGATCTGGAGATGCAGATGTTCAACAATATCCCTGAACTCCTGCAGAGATTTCAATGGAAGTATGAACAGTCACCAAAAAGACAGACTCCCCAAACCCCCATAGGATCACCATTTTTTATTTCCTAGTGTTGTTGATGCTAACTGTTCTGGATACTGCTTGCAAAGCATCACAGTCTGCAAGCGTCACTGTTCAGAAACCAGGCAGCTTTGCAGTAAGAAGCAAGTCTGCTTTAACACTTTGGTGTATCAGAATTACTTTTGCATTGGGCTTTTCCTGTAGTGAATGACATGAATTCAGGATACAGCCTCTATCCAGACTGAAGCTGGTAAACCCAGTAAACTTGAAGCTTTACCTTCCCCATTTTAACAAGGGCACCACATCTGCCCATCGCTCCTTTTGCTGACTAAAAGTTCTTCCTTCTTTATCTGGTATATATTAAGACTTCTGTAGTAAGAACACATTTTCCAACACTCCTAGGACACCACTAGTATTCTAGTATTTTGCTAATAATCTCCTTTCCCTCCATCATTTATTTCTATGGATTACAAGTCACTTCAGGATTTCTTCAGTTCTAGAATTCCCTCCTTCCTTCATGGTGGTTTTCTAAGGGGACACTTGTGGACATAGAGATAAGGCAGGATCCCAAGAGAGAAGATATGGGTGCAATTCAGGAACAGGAACCACAGCATGAGATAGACCAAGACTTGGCATTCTAAGACAGTGCTTTCAGATCCATTACAACAGGCCAGCATCCAAAATTCAAAACATAAGCAGATGAACCAGTTTCTTGGAGACAAAGTATTTTCCTTCAGCCTTTTCCGACTATTTGGTAAATATCAGTTGTTTTGGTTTTTTTTTTTAGTTACATAAATGGTCAAATATCATATTTAAGAAGCCAACACATTTCCTGAGTACGAGGTAATATTTTTAAGATCTCTCATGCATTCCCCCCCCACCCCTTTACCTCCTTTAATTAAAAATATAACTTAAATATCAAACAAGCTACATTTAATTGATGTTAACAAGCTGACAGCTGTCCAGGAAATCCAGAGCCCTAAAGAAGCTTTACCTCAAATCACTATTTTTAGAATTTAATCTTTTCTTCCAGTCACAGGAATTAAGAGATGCTAATGACGCCTTTTCCAACTTGGCCTGCCTCCATTTAAAAGCAACAGCAACCAAAAACCAAACACAAAAGCATTAAAGCACAGAACTCTAAATAGTCCACAAAAAATAGCAAGCAGTCAAAAAGATAAAAGGGGAACTGCAACTGCACTGTATCATCCAAAAAAGCAAGAACAGCTGCAAGGTGGTTTTAACTGAGCCCAGTTTAACTGTATTCAACAGAACTGAATACTGACTCTCATCACACAATGCCATTCATTACATTAGGTACTCAGGTAAATTTAACATGAAAAGATCTATATGCTGCTCTGGATGATAAGAAACTCAGCACCAAGTCATTCACAAACAGGCAATTCACTCACAGGAGGCTCAGGGATTTGGTTTTGGACTGAGATATGTATGTGCATATGCCTTGACTGTCTTTAAACCATGTTTGCTTTAGGGTCTGTTAGTAGAAATCAGTAATTTTTGTCTGGCAATCACAGACACATGAAGGTTGGCAAAGCGCCACAAGATCACCAAGTCCAACCTAGAACCTTACTCTACAAGATTCACCTTAAACCATAGCCCCAAGTACCACATCCAAACCATCCTGAAACACAGCCAGGCTGGGGGACTCCACCACCTCCCTGGGCAGCTCATTCCACTCCCTGAACACTCTCTCCATGAAAAACTTCTTCCTAATATCCAATCTAAGTCTCAGCTTGAGGCCATTTCTCCTCCTGTCTCCAATTTCCCGTGAGAAAAGCCCAGCAGCAGCCTCTCCACGATGTCCCTTCAGGTAGCTGCAGACAGCAAGGAGGTCTCCCCTCAGCCTCCTCTTCCTCACACTAACCATCCCCAGCTCCCTCAGTCTCTCCTCATCGGATTTATTCTCCAGGCCCTTCCCCAGCTTTGTTGCCCTCCTCTGGACCTGCTCCAGCACCTCCAAATCTCTCTTGTATTGCAGTGCCCAAAAGTGAGCACGCCATGAGGAGAGAGGGTGGCCGAGCGTGCCATGAGGAGAGAGGATGCAATTTTCTGCTCAGCTACCACCCTGTATGCATGGGCTAGAGAAAAAAAAGAGTGAGATTACAGCCAGGACTGGATACACAGCACCACAAGTCAAAGAACTCCAGTGACTGAGACACACGACATTTTCTCCTCCAAGTTACTGCATCATGTATGTCCCTGTTGAGAAGCTCCAAAACAGTCACCATTTCAGTTGGGATTAGACAAAAAGTCTTGAAACAATAAAGCAAAAACATTTTCTGAAGGTCCCAGAAACTGTAATGTCAGCTTGGGAGGATGCAAGGAGTTCCAGACAGCCATGTTACAGATGTTTAGGATATTCCCAGCATTTGAGCTTGTGTGCAGGCAGGGGAGGGACATGAAAGGGGAAGCATCTTTAAAAGGAACAGATACATGTAATATAGCAGTAAAATATGGTTATGTCTTAATTCATGTTTATGCTATCACAGACTGGCTCAGAAAGGCTTTGGTGAGAGCTTACCAGAGCCTTCTCTCCACTTGCCAAGATAATGATGTTAATTAGTCAGCCATTTACAAGAAAGAACAGAACACGCCTTCAGCAAGGACACATGACACCACAGGTGAACCAAGCTTTGCTTAACATCTGTTTCTCAAAAACTCCTTCTCTGTACTGGAGACACCTGGAGCTTATCATTAAGGATATATTCTCAAGGTGGAAAATGCCTGAAGGAGGTCTGCTATCAGGGCTGGCATCTTTCCCACCTCCTCACCTGAGATGACAATAGTGAGGAGCAGCATACTCACTGATGATTGCAGAAGACAACACAAAGCGACACCGACTCAAGAAGCTAACCCTGAGTTACAAAGCAGTATGACTCCAGGCCCACAATCCATTTTTATGGCATTATAAATATATTTTAATTGGATTAATTCCTCAAAGCCATAAAGATCAGAGGGGCAAGACAAACTAGAAAACCTCCTTAAAGGGGAGCCTTTCCCTAAACAGCGTAACGGCTTTTACTGTGATTAGCATTTTATTCCATGATGTTGCTGGCACTAAACATCTGAGAGAATGAGCTCACCTTCTTTGGGGAAATTAAGAGGTGCATTAAGCAGGGTTCTTTACACATTTCACAGATTAAGGACTTACAAACATGTTCCTTGGATGTTAAATTATCCGACGCAGCAGGGGATCCAAAAGTCTCATCATTTCCTGAAACAGCCTTAGCACTCGTGAGGTAATACTTAAATCCCAGTGAACTTGAAACACTATTTTAAGACTATTTAGGACAAAGAATATCTTTCAGGCAGATTGCTAGAATGAAACAGAATAAGCAAGCTTTACCAGACTGAAACAACATATATATATATGACCTTCTGCAGAGAGATGACAAGGCTGTGCCCTTAACAGACATGAAGCTTGTTCTGTTCACAGCCCAAGCTGAACACAACAGGGCATGAACACTCCTAAGTTACCTAAAACATAAATGCAGCTAAAATGTTTCCTAGTTGCCTGAAAACCCAAAGCATTAGCAAATTTTAGTATTACAGCTCTATCATGCTGCATTTTTGTCAAATAAAACTATTTTCCCAAAGAAACTCCAAACACAGCTCAAGCTAAACACAACATGGCATGAACACTCCTAAGTTGCCTAAAACATAAATGCAACTGAAATGTTTCCTAGTTGCCTGAAAACCCAAAGCATTAGCAAATTTTACTATCACAGCTCTGTCATGCTGCATTTTTGCCAAATAAAACCATTTAAAAAAAAAAAACAAAAAAAAAACCCAAGCAAAAACCCAAAACAAAAACCCCAAACCTCCAAACACACATGTTTAATATCTTTAACTGTTGTTTTATGTAGGCTTAAATAAATTAAATATTTAACTCCAAACCCAGATGAAAACATTTTGTTTGGGACAGCCATGGATAAACAAACACCTACAAAAGGGAGGTTTTCATTAACCTACTTGTTAGTCGTTTACTAACGACCCATCAGACCTTTACTGCTCTCTAAAAAGCTGAATTCTTTCCGAGCTGCTTCTATATGCATTAAACACAGCACATCACTATGTGCTTTGTGTACACAAAGCACTGCACTATGTGCAGGTATCTTCTCTTTTTTAGTACTTTCTAAACCAGGAATCTTCCATCTTAATTCTACATTGTACATACCAAGCATTTTTCTGAATCTGCAGGCAGATGTCAAGTTCTGTACCATTTTGAATTATATTTAAATATTAAATAGCATCTGAGGTCGAAATAATTCTCATAAAAAAGCATCTCTCATTTCTGATGTTCTAAGAAGACACGACAATCAGGGCTAGCCCAGCTCCAAAACCTAACAGATTTATTAACACTTCTACTAGCCACAAAGTCTGAAAAGTTTGGACACCTTCTGATAAAAATATTGTATTTACTGTTACTAATTTGGCACTGCAATTAGATTAGTGCATCCCTTGGCAAAGCATCAGCAAAAGCATCAAAAGAATTTTCAAGCTAACATAAATCTCAAGTGAATTCCCAGCAGAGTTACCCATAATAAACAGCACCATAGTGTTAAACCATGATCAGATGATGCTGAGCTAGCCTGACAAAGATGTATGGATCAGTTAAAAACTGACATACAGGAAAACTGTGGTTTTTGCAACATCTTCTAACAGAATCTCTGAACAACTGAAAGGAGTCTTGTATTCACCTGAGTAACTGCTTTTAGTAGAGGAATATTCAAAAGCACTAATTACACAGAACCACACCAATATGCAGCTTGGCACAGCCCCTCAGCATCACCAAGCCCAACCTAGAACCCTACTCTACAAGATTCACTTTAAACCATAGCCCTAAGCACCACATCCAAACCACCCTGAAACACAGCCGGGCTGGGGGACTCCACCACCTCCCTGGGCAGCTCATTCCACTCCCTGAACACTCTCTCCACGAAAAACTTTTCCCTAATGTCCAATCTAAACCTCCACAGCCTCAGCTTGAGGCCATTCCCCCTTCTTCTGGTTCCAGTTCCCTGTGAGCAGAGCCCAGCAGCAGCCTCTCCACAGTGTCCCTTCACGTAGCTGTAGACAGCAATGAGGTCTGCCCTCAGCCTCCTCTTCCTCACACTAACCATCCCCAGCTCTCTCAGTCTCTCCTCATCAGATTTATTCTCCAGGCCCTTCCCCAGCTTTGTTGCCCTCCCCTGGACCTGCTCCAGCACCCCCACATCTCTCTTGCCCAAAACTGAACACAACAACCAGAGCAGAGTCCAAGGGGACAATCCCCTCTCTGCTCCTGCTGGACACAGCATTTCCAATCCCAGCCAGGATGCCATTGGCCTTCTTGGCTGCCTGGGCACACTGCTGGCTCCCATTCAGCTGCCTGGGCACACTGCTGGCTCCCATTCAGCTCCTGTCTATTACAGCCCCAGACCCCTTTCTGTCAGCAGCTCTCCAGCCCCACTGCCCCAAGCTTGGAGTGTTGCTTGGGGTTGTTGTGCCCCAAGTGCAGGACCTGGCATTTGGCCTTGTTGAAACTCACCCCATTAATGTTGGCCCATTGGTGTAAGCCTATCCAAGTCCCTCTGCAGAGCCTCTCTACTCTCTTTCAAATCAACATTGCAACCTAAGTTGGTGCCATCTGCAAACTCACTGCTAACACTGTGCCTGAATCAAGGTCATCAATAAAAATGCTAAACAGAAGTGGTCCCAAAACAGGTCCCTGAGGACCACAACCAGTGCCTGGCTGCCCAGTGGATTTAACTCCATTGACCACCACTCTCTGGGCCGTCAAGTAATTTCCTGGATAAAGCACTGCTGGACATAAGGAACATGTATAAATACTACACCAAAAATTTCAAGTTATTAATACAGCAGAAATGATAACGTGGCCATATCTGTGCGTGTGTCTATGTGAATCTATATATGTGCATGTTTTTAATCTTACTTAGTAGTGCATGCAATTCAATAGAGAATTATACTCATAAGAAGGACACAGAGCTGTTGGAGTGAGTCCAAAGGAGGGTCACAAAATGATCCAAGGGCTGGAATATCTCTGCTGTGAGGACAGGCTGAGGGAGCTGGGGGTGTTCAGCCTAGAGAAGACTCCAGGGGGACCTTAGAGCTGCCTTCTGATGCCTGAAGGGGATCCTACAGGAAGGCTGCAGAGGGACTTTTCAAAAGGGTGTCTAGCAGTAGTACAAAGGAGAATGGTTTTAAGCCAAAGGAAAGTAGGTTTAGACTGCATCTTGGGAGGAAGCTCTTCACTGTGAGGGTGGTGGGACTCTGGAATAAGCTGCCCAGGGAGGCTGTGGATGCCTCCTTCCTGAGGATGTTAAAGGCCAGGCTGGACGAGGGTTTGAGAAGCTGAGTCTTGTTGAGAGGTCTCCAGGCCCCTGGTGGGGAGGTTGGAGTAGATTATCTCTAAGATCCCTTCCAACCTAAGCCACTCAATGATTCTATTATTACTTTTGAAAGTTAGTCAAAACTGGGAGCTATGAGAACCCTACAGTGGAATGCATTTCTCTGTGTTCGTTTACAACACAGCAGTGATTTAAAACAGTTTTGCATTTACACAACAAGATATTGAAGCATTCAAAGGCCTGCTAAACTCTTCATCTGTCTACACAGACATCTTCTATATCCTTCTACTTCTGCCAAACTGGCTACAAGCATAACTCTGCAGCACTGTAGGGATCATAGCCCATTAACTGCCTGTTATTTAATACCTGGACTGCTCTGGGAGCCTCTGACATTTTCTGCTTTCTAAGCTATCAGCTTAGAGCCAGTCCTGCAAACTTGCTAGCAGGATCATTTCTGGAATAAATCACTTCATATGGCATTACTCCTCACTGAGACAATAAAATACAGCTCCCAGATTTCCTCTGGGGACTAAGTTGATCCCTATTTGTGATCATGGAGAAAGTGCACATCTGTAAGAGTTTAATATTACACATGCTTCATTTACCTGAAGGCTTTTTAATAAAGGTCATTTTAAATGCTTCATCTACTGGTCTGTAACATTTCCCTTTTACCAGGTCACTGTCATCTATTTACCTTTATATCTAGGTGAATAACAACAAAAAGTTGCAGTTCTACCCTCTATGAGGTTTTATAGCAATGAAAAGGACAATGGTAACTTCTGAACCATTAATTTGATCTACTTAAGGTTGGTGAGGCAAAAACAAAACAAACATCAAAGTTCCTGCACCAGCTGAGACAAACAGAAGTCTATTTCAGTAGATTTCTTACCAGAGAAGCTAGAAACAACAAAACTCAACAAGTTTTCCAGAAAACAAAAAAACTAAGGTAGGCAACCTCTCTGCCAAAACAGAGAGTGTTAAGAAATATCTCCCTCTGGATGGACGTGAGGCTGGTAACTACAGAAAAAACAAGCACCAAAACAAATAAATTTACACCACAATCAGAACAGGATGAAGCAGAGTGCTACAGCAGGTCAAGATGCAGTTCTTTATTCAGTGTAATACTTGATAAAAGCAAGCATTCTTCTCCCAGCACGAAGCTGAATATTAATTTTTTAGAAGTTTCTTTAAAGTTTGGGAGTTTTACTTTAGAACTGTAGACACTTTTGTTATATATATGTATATATATCATAGAATCACAGAATGGTAAGGTTGGAAGGGACCTCAAAGATCATCTAGTTCCAACCCAACAAAAAAAGAAATATGTATCTTCAAAACACATCCTTACTGGAAAGTGCAAAGTTTTCTTTCATTCTTTCCAGAGTAAACTTTGGTCACGAATATTTTGGTAATGAGCAGTCCCATTCAAATAAGGCACTACACATTTTCAGCAGTTCCTAGTCCTACAGATATTGAGTCTGAAGCCATAAATGTTGATGCCACACAAATTCAGCATCACACCCAAAGAATGTATTCACTGCTCCCCGAAGTCTCCTTTGGCACCCTGAAAGACACACTCTGTTATGCTATCCTTTGAAAGGGTTCAGTGTATTCAGATCGTGGCAAAGAGGTATCGGAGGAAATGGTTGAGTCTGAGTATGATATTGAGAGAGCATACAGGTGGACAAAGAAGATGTGGAGTGAAGTAGCTGTGTGACTTTCTGACAGGTAATCACATGTATGCATGGCCAGAATCAGCTGAGTCTCACACATTGCTTCCTCTGTGTGCACAGAGCAGAATGCTAGTCCTGATCTTAAGGTGCCATATGTTACAGATCACCAACAAGAAGATTACAGTACCCCCCTTTTGTCTGCTAGGTGCCACACTTGAAAGAAACCACCTGGCACTGCTGGTGGCTGGGCTGGGCTCACAAGTCCAAGCAGAGTTGCTAGAAAGAGTGCCTTGCATTGAAACAGCAATAGCACTTCCTCAACTTTTCACTGGAGATCTGCCATTAATGTACAGATCAGATTTACCCTGTTCAGTACAGGAGAGCTGCCAAGTCCTCGGTCTAATTAGGTAAGGAAAAAGTTGCCTTGTTTGTGGTTCCTTTTGATGGATATTGGATATCCAGCGAAGCGTAGCTTCCACTTCTATTTCACTCACTCTGAAACACACAGGATTCTATTTTATAAAACAACCAGCAGTTTAAGAGGAGCTCTTATTTCCAGCATCAAATAATGGAACAAAATATTTCCGTTACCAGTAGCACTTCCATTACCACTAAGGCACCAAGAGTCACAAAACTCATTAAACCTCTCCAACACAGCTGTGTCCTGACATGAGCAGCAGGTAAGGAGGTTGTGTTATTTCTGCTGGTTTGTAATAAAAAATGACCATAGGTCTTCTTCAGCCAGTGACTGTGTATGAATGGAAAGGACCCTTCACTGCTAAAAGAAGAAGAAAAATAGACCAGAAGTTCAGCTGGACAGCTCAGAAATGCTGGAAACTTGCCCCACACAGTCCTCTATTAAGTTTAGTGAACCTTTGCTTTTAACCTTCCAGCCTATTCTCTTGCAGCTGGTTAAGTCAGCTATTTAACAAGTGAAAATTCACAGTTCTCAGCCTTCCAATTCTGACAGAACTACAAACGCTGCAGAAATCAACTCAGATTCAAATTTCAAAATAATTTCTGGGAAATTATACTAAAAATACCACACAACTGACTGACCACACAATTTCCCAATCTTAGGAAGATTTTGACTTCAGCATAGCAATCTTGGATTGTAAAATAACCACTTCTAACAACTAGAAGGGTTACAACAGCAAGAAGAATCCTTTCCTTACAGTTAGAAAACATGGTGATAAATACAAGGAGACAATGGGAACACATTTTCAAGTTCCTAATTTTAAACATCTTAAGAAAAAAAAGCCCCAAAGTGTACTCTTCTGATCATAAAATCACAGAATCACTTCTCCAGTTTTTCTGATAACTGAAAACAAACAAACAAACAACAAAAAAAGAAATTCCCAAGGAAAGTAGCATTCATGTTCTAGACAGGTCATTGCTATGTCTGAGACTGATCTAGAAGGCAAAATTGCTGTTTATCATAGAATCACAGAATGGCAGGGGCTGGAAGGGCCCTCCAAAGCTCATCTGGTCCAGGCCCCCTGCCCGAGGAGGATCACCCAGAGCAGATCACCCAAGAACACCTCCAGATGGTTCTTGAATATCTCCAGAGAGGGAGACTCCACACCCCCCCTGGGCAGCCTGTTCCAGTGCTCTGTCACCCTCACAGGGAAAAATTTCTTCCTCAGGTACACATGAAATCTCCTCTGCCTCAACTTCCACCCTGTGCCCCTTGTCCTGTCACTGGGCATTACTGAGCAGAGCCTGGCTCCAGCCTCCTGGCACTCATCCCTTATATAAACATGAATGGGGTCACAATTATATTATTCTCTTGAAATCTGTATAGGTTGTTGTGAAAACAGGATCTCTTCCCAACTGATTTCAGGAGATGCCAGCTTTCTGGAAGCACCCTAGAAAACTAAAATACTTAACAATGTGCTCAAACTCCCAACACCCCCATTTGTTGGGAATAGCACAGTTCCTGCACATGCAGAAAGCCCTTGCAGGTCCTGGGAGAGAGCTGGCACAAGAACTGAACTGAAATATGAGTGCTTTACACAGAAGAATAAGCAAACTAATTTTGTTTGGTTATTTATACAGTACAATTTTTCAAGTACTCCTCCTGCTCTTCCTAGGACCACACTGAAACTACTAAATCTGACTTTGTCATTCTTGTAAATCCAGTTGAGTAAATAAGTAATTTTCTGTATACTTGTGGTCTCAGCCTCGATAGTTTATTGCAAAATTAAAGGGAGGTCAACACAGAACTATCAATCAGTAACCAGCAAAGGTATAAAGTCTTCTGAAATGTACCAAAAGGCAAAATTCCCCACTCTCACCAAATGGCTGTTTCTTAACGAAGCAGAATTCCCCATTTTGCATGCAAAATGATTTAGGAAAACTCTTATTAAAGGTTTCCTGTTGAGCTAGGAGAGTAAGCACAAGAACTCTTGCAATAATCCCAAATTACTCCACCCTTATTAGTCCACATATTTTGTGGTTTTCACTGTACTCAAGCGATGTCACTTGAGAGCGCTAAGTACAAGTAGCAGTCAGCAGAGCTGGGATGATGACTCAGCATGCTGGAGGAGAATGGAAAGAAGTTTTACTGATCCTCAGCTATTCTTCATACTGGTCCCTGAGAAGGCACCTACCTCTTCCTTTCCCTAAAGTACAGAGCTTTTAATGAGGCTCTCAAGCGGGCAGAAACAGGTGGAAACAATGGTCGCTATTGTCTAGGAAAAAGGGAAGTGCTCCAAGCAATACCACAAAGCCAGATGGGGCAGGTAGCTATCCTGGAAACAGAAAAAGGCAACAGTGAGAAAACTGAGGAGAAGCAGCACACTTTGAATAGCTGAGAGAACTGCAGCCTTCTCCTTGGGAACCTGTGTACAGTTCTGGAGCCCCCAGCACAGGAAGGACACGGAGCGGGTCCAGAGGAGGCCACCAAGATGCTGAGAGGGCTGCAGGAGCTCTGCTATGAGGACAGGCTANGTTACAGCTCTGGCACCAGTCTGCTCAAGGAAGAGCCCTAAATGACCACCATCTGTCACAGTTATAGGCACAGTGATTTCCAGCTAAGCTATGCACCAAATTAGCTTTTTCTTTAATTTCTGCTTCTTCAACATCAGTAACAATTTGCTGTCAAAAGCTGTCGAAGGCCTCAGCAGGGCTTGTATCTAAATTTCACAAGTAACTTCCTTAAAACTGAGCATTTTCAGTGAGATCAGGAAAAGTTGCAGACAGCAAAAAACAGCAATATTGAGAGCTCCTAATCAAAATGAGTTTGAAAAAGAGAATTTCCGGTGCCCAGTTACTGGGCACTCAAAGCTGGCAGCAATACTCCCCAGGGGCTGACCTTGCCAAAGAGTGAGCATCTCCAGTGAAAAGCCTCTGCATAGTTGAAGCAGTTCGGGGCTCCAGGACCAAACAAACATTCATATCACAGCTATGACTGTGATAGGAGATTAGAGATATACACATATCTTAATTCTTAGAAAATGGAAAGTATTTTTGGCTCATACAAACCAAATACAGATGAGAAAACTCAGCAGTTTATTATCTCAAAACCAAGAAAATCAGCACATCCATCCAATACTTGTCTCAGTAGGTGCCCAGTACTTATGAGTGGCCAATGGACCAAGCAACTTGGGTTTCTTTCTCTGGTGAAGACTGAAAATGTCAAGCACCCTCCAGAGCTCAGCCATCAAAGCAAAAAGCCTTACAATAAATGACACTCCCATGCTCAAAGTCAATCACCACTTCTGGTGTTCAATCAAGGCCTAACTAACAGAGAAACTTAAAAGCAATTTTATGCATTGTACTAACATTTTTGTTGCTAACAAAGCAAAGCACTGCAGACATCAGCAATTGACAGGTGCCCACATTTAACAACTGCTGCTAATCCAAATCAGTTGAAAGAAAAAGTACTCACTGCAGCCTCCTTGTTTACACCTGGCATTGGCTGCAATGGGGATGCTCACGTTAGAGGGAAGTGTGTGGCTGTTTTCAGACACAAGAGCATAGCAGCTACTCCGACTGAAGGCAAAGAAGCTGCCTCTGTGCTTAGAGCAGTTAGAATTCACATCTCCACAAACATCTCCAGAATTCCCTGAATAACAGATATATACACACAAACCACTGAGAACCTATGGAGGAACACTTCCTAATCCTACAGGCAACCTAGCAACAAGTGTTGGCCTCGAAGGAATTTCAGCTGTACCTCTTTTCATCACATCCAGGAAAATAAAATGGGCAATGAAACAGCCTAACAGCACAGAAACAGGAAAGTAATGATTTTCTGGGAGACTCGCAAGTACCTTTTAAAAGATAAGGGACCTGGGGTGTATTAGAAGGGCTGTGGTTAGCAGGTCAACAGAGGTTCTCCTGCCCCTCTGCTCTGCCCTGCTGAGGCCATATCTGGAGTACTGTGTCCAGTTCTGGGCCCCCTAGTTCAAGAGGAACATAGAAGTGCTTGAGAGAGTCCAGCACAGAGCCACAAAGATGATGAAGGGAATGGAAGAGCTCTCTCATGAGGAGAGCCTGAGGGAGCTGGTGCTCTTTAGCTTGGAGAAGAGGAAACTGAGAGGTGACCTCAGCAATGGTTCTAAAGATGGAAAGGTGAGTGCCAGGAGGCTGGAGCCAGGCTCTGCTGGGTGATGCCTAGTGCCAGCACAAGGGGCACTGGGTGGAAGCTGAGGCATAGGAAGTTTCATTTAAACATGAGAAGGAATTTTTTCAGTGTGAGGGTGACAGAACCCTGGAACAGGCTGCCCAGGGGAGTTGTGGAGTCTCCCTCTCTGGAGATATTCAAAAGCCTCCTGGACACATTTCTGTGTGATCTGCTCTAGAAGATCCTGCTCTGTCAGGGGGGTTGGACTCGCTGAGCTTTGGAGGTCCCTTCCAGCCCCTGACATTCTGTGATTCTGTGTGTTGCTCAGGATGTATTGCTGCTAGCTGCAACCTTACTAAAGCTCCTGCTTTGCCATCATATACCTTTCCAAGCTTCTCCTTTTTTTGTCCTGAGTGAGACAATTCATAGCAGCAGAGGTCATTTTATAGTCACTAGATTTCACTGGGTATAAATAGGAGTCAGAAGAAACCAAGGAATCTTTCAGAGCCTGGCTGCTATATTTATATCAAAATTATTCTGCTTTGCATAGGAAAAGTACAAAGTTATGCAATTCTATTCCATAAGCTTTCTGGTGAAGTAAAGCATCTGCTCACATCTCTGCCAACTGCTTCAAAATAATCACAATAAAACTTCCACTAGAAGAGAAAAAAAGAAACAAACAAAAGCATGCTGTTCTCAAGCAGCTACACGTCTTGTCTTCAAGTTGAAATAGCTACCACCCAGTGATAGCCTGAGGTCTTTAGCCTTTCCTCCTCTGTGAACGAGGAATGCAGCCAACATAAACCTAACCTTCAAAATCCAAGCTGCAGCACCCTCGTGCTGTGCTGCTTGGCAAGGGAGGTTTGTGTGCCTGGAAGGCCTTCACATCCAGCAGCCTGCACAGACCTGTTTGCAGAGCCATACGTAAGACACTCCCCAAAAGGGATCTCCACCCGCCTTCATGCCCTGCCAGTCGCCCCGAGCCTTGGCTTAGTTTCCAACAGACCTTCCCTCTCTCCCACCCTTCCCTCCAGCCTCTGCATAATGATGGCTTTCTGCACTGAGCTTACTCCTGTGAGTAGCAAGCCATGTGCCACGGCAAGAGACAGGTCTGATACTGGCTGAGCCAACACGGACGATCCCACCGGAAATCACCATAATCCACCGGCAACTTTTACAGCCAAAACCCGCCACACACTCCAAGAGGCAAACGCCACCAGTGAAGAGGGAGCTTTCTGACAAAAGCAAATTTGTCTTGTAAAAGCATAAATAGAATAAAATTCTTAATTCACAGTTCATTCTTGGATCATGTGCCGCTTTCAGCAACAGGGCGTTTGGTTTAATTTGTTTGGGTTTGAAGGATGGGCAAGAACCTGGATTATCTGGAACATCAGCTAAGTACTATACAATGTCAGTTCTGCCCTGATGTGCTCCAGGCTGAGAGCAGACATGAGTTGAGTATCACAGAATCGCAGAAATGTGCTCTACAAGGTTCACCACAAACCATATTCCTGAGCACCACATTCAAACACCCTTTAAACACATCCAGAGCTGGTGACTCAACCACCTCCCTGGGCAGCCCATTCCAATGCCTGATCACTCTTTTCTCTGAAATTCTTCTTTCTAATATCCAGTCTAAACCTACCCAGTTGCAGCTTGAGGTCCTTCCCTCTTGTTCTTACACTAATTACCTGTGAGAAGAGACCAGCACCACTAAATCTTACTACCTCCTGATGGAATAAATGTAGCATTACTCCTATTGCAGAGACAGATGCTCAGACACAGAATCACAGAACCACAGAAGCATCCAGGTTGGAAAAGCCCCTCAGGATCACCAAATCCAACCTATAACCCTACTCAAGAGTCATCTTAAACCACACTAAGCAAATCAACTAAAAGTACTATAAATCTTTCCATTTCTAACCCTTGGTTTCAAGAACAGAATTGTAAGGGCTCATATTCACCTGAGCACTCTAGGACACCTCAAGACAATCTAACATCTATCTAGCAAATGATACATTAATCATTCATCTTTTACTTAGAGTTTATTTATTTTTTCTATGCTGTCTATATTTAGTTTTTTCCTGACAACTAAATAGAACTAAGAAATAAACTAACGCTCCTAACGAAGGGTTATTTAGTGCTCATGGCCTATTTCAAGCTGATAATTATGTACCAGCATTTTTATTTGATTTGATGTTTTGATAAGCCTATTGGAAAGACTGCTTAAATAATACACACATGCAGGGCTGGAGAGTACAGGTTGCCCAGGGAGGTTGTGGCTGCTCCCTCCCTGGAGGTGTTCAAGGCCAGGTTGGATGAGGCCTTGAGTGACCTGTTCTAGTGGGAGGTGTCCCTGCCTATGGCAGGAGGTTGGAACTAGATGATCTTTGAGGTCCCTTCCAACCTTACCATTCTATGATTCTATGATATAAGGCACAACTCAGTGTCATTAATTCCACTGACTCCTTAGATTCCTTCAATTAATTCCTTCAAGGCAGTGGGTTGCAGGAGACTGTGTGGGCCTTGGATGCAGTCTGGAGCAGCTCAATGGGCTACTGTAACTTACAGCTTTGCTGAACAGTTTGTAAAACACCTTCCCTAGCTCCATCTTATTCCATATCATGATTCTATGCCGGTACCTTTAGAGGGAGGACAGTGTTAGTTCAGGCTGTTCCTCATTGCTTCATGGAAGCAGCAGAAAGCAATTTTAGGATGTGCTAGAATTCCCATCAACACTCCACTTCACTGCAAACCATACTTCCTTGCCTCCCCTGCAGCACTGGGTCTTTCTGTTTAATTTATAAGCAGTTGAGAGATGACTACAGGAATATTTGCTTCCTCTTGTCTATTCATTTAACCTTTGCAGGTGGGAACCAGTAACACCACCACTGGATGACATCACATGGCTCAAGCTGTTTTATACTCAATGTACTCTATTAGCATCACAGAAACAAATATTTTCTAGCCTACAGTGATGCTAGAGATCACAGCATGCTTTACACATGCTTGTTAAAGAGGTTGTCTTTTCTTGCTCTGTATGGTAGCTGCTGCCTTCCACTGAACACTTTTCAGACATGGATGGGACTGTTATACTAACAATGGCTATCCTTATGTAGTCATGTAGCTTTACTTTTGTATATGGAACAGTCAGTAGATGTGAGTGCAGGGTAACAGGGAATTTGCATACATACTTCCATCCCTCCATCTGCACAAGGCAGTTGAACAGGTCTGTAGAGTATTAGGGTAGTAACTGATACTGTAGAGAAGCCTGGCAATCAAATCAATAAACAATCACAGAATCATGGAATGGTTTGTGTCTAAAGGGACTTCTAAGGGTCATCTAGACCAAACTTCCTGCAGTGAGCATGGACATCTATAATGAGATCAGGTTGCTCAGAGCCTCATCCAACTTGACCTTGAATGCTTCTGGGAATGGGACTTCTCCTACCTCTCTGGACAATCTGTTTCAGCATTTCACCACACTCATCATAAACATTTTCTTCCTTATATCTAGTCTAAATTCCCTCTCTTGTAGTTTAGTTTGAGATTGTTACCACTTGCCCAGTTGCAACAGGCCCTGTAAAAAGTCTACCTCCATCTTTCTTATAAGCCTCTCTGTTAAGTACTGAAATAATGTGACCACAGAGCTTTCTTTTTTCCAGGTTGAACAATCCCAAGTCTCTCAGCTATTCTTCATGTGAGTGGTGTTCTAGCCCTCTGATCATCTTTGTGGCCCTTGATTTTTCATAGAGTCATAGAATGATTTAGCTCACAAAGGACCTCAAAGATCATATAGTCCCAATCCACCACCATAGGCAGGGACACCTCCCACTAGGACAGGTTGCTCAAAGCCTCATCTAACCTAGCTTTGGACATCTCCAGGGAAGGAGCACCCACAACCTCCCTGGCAACCAATATTATTTATCAATAATTTTTACAAAATGAGAACACTATTAAGAGACCAGGAACAAACTTGGTACTGACAGCATTATTTACTGAACTAAGGCCCATTTAATGGACACTATGCCTTTGGTGATTTCAAGGTATTCTCACAATCAAAAATCAGTTACCATCCTCTCTAAAACAGACTCAAATATTCCAGAAAACAAAACTGCCAGCTGCTGAAACAAGACGCCTCTCAAATCAAGATGAGTTTTCACTTCCCTGCGACCCAGGGCTTGGAAATGTATGAAAGAACAAGTGACAATCCACAGCTGTGAATTATATTTACTACTAGGTATGTATTACCATTTCATTTAAGTAACTTTCATATACTCATTTGCATTTGCACCCTTTGCAGTCTAACCTGCAATTTAGCCAGTAATTGATTTCTAATATATCAAACCCATCAGTAGCTTCACCCCTTCTTAAAATGCAGCAGAAGTATAAACTAAACAACATAGAGCTATGCACACCCCTCCCAGTGCTGGGTACCATTTTCCACTGGACTAGTGACTGTTTGAATAGATAAACAATTAGTCTGAAAGATGTTAGGTTTTCCCATCTAGCTCTTAAGATCTGCAACTAGAACTGTACACAGTACATCAGATGGAGTCTGATGAAAGCAGAGTGAAGAGGGAGAATTCCCTCCCTTGCCCTGCTGCCCACACTGCTCTTGCTGCAGCCCAGCACACAGTTGCTATCTGGGCTGCACTCACACTGCAGCCTCATCTTGAGCTTTACATCACCCCAGACCTCCAGGTCCTTTTCCTCAGAGCTGCTCTCAGCCATTCCCCACCCAGCCTGGATTGTGCCTGGCCAGCTGCAGGACCTTACACCTGGCCTTGTTGAATGTCATGAGGTTGGCCTGGGCACACCTCTGCAGCCTGTCCAGGTCCCTCTGGATGGATCCCTGCCCTCTAGCAAGTCTCCTGTGCCACACAGCTTGGTGCCATCTGCACACTTGCTAAGGCTGCACTGATTCCTCTGTCCATGTTGCGGACAAGGTCTTTTTCAACCTAAATGATTCTATTCTATGACTCTATGATACCTCTAATACAGTGCAATGCATTTATGCAAAGGAAAATTGCTTGGGTATATTTTTCCTCCCTCCTAAACCTGCAAAGTTAGGATGTTCAACACATTTTTATAAACCAAGACATTCTGAAGCAATTTAAGAAAAAAAAAAAAGGCATCCTGTATGTGTTGGTGCACTGTGTTATTAAGTTTTATTAGCACTTTATGAATGCTGTAGCATTTTAAGAAGCATTTATAGTCAGTAGTTAAGATTATCCTAAGTGTTTCTTCCACAAAAGCACATTTAAAAAAGTCTATAAGTAACAGAAGAAAAGAGAAAAAAAAAAGGCATCCTGTATGTGTTGGTGCACTGTGTTATTAAGTTTTATTAGCACTTTATGAATGCTGTAGCATTTTAAGAAGCATTTATAGTCAGTAGTTAAGATTATCCTAAGTGTTTCTTCCACAAAAGCACATTTAAAAAAGTCTATAAGTAACAGAAGAAAAGAGAAAAAAATAATACATGTGTGTACATGACTGTTTTCCAAATATGTCTGTTCTGATGTTACTTGGCAAAGAAGAGGGAAGGGGACATAAATGAGCCATAGTTATAGTCTTCAGTACTTGTGGTGAGAAAATAAATAATCTTGTGGCTCAAAATATTCTGGAATTTCAGTGGCATTGTCTTGGCCTCTGGTTCTTATTTATTCTAAATCTTTTCATTAGGAAATACAGTTAGGCAGTATTTCCCCAATGAAGCAGGCATTTATGTCACATTTTAAAATGACATTTTTTTATTTACCTGTCCAACTCACTTGAATTGGAATGTACTTGCCTTGGAAATATGAATCATCAGAAATCTCTTTGCAAGTAAGGACTTGAGTTGGAAAATGAACTAAAAACAAAAAAAGCAGCAAGTTATTTTTGTGCTGAGACCACAGAATGACACATCCCCTTTTGGCTTTACCAGACACAGAAAAAGAGTATTTGAGATTGTCCAAACAAAATCATAGACCCAAGAAATTATACATGAACTAATTTCTCACCTCTTGGGATAACAACCTTATCCTCAAGGCCATTGCTGAAATAGATGCACAAGGCAGCACTGGGTGTCAGGAGAAATCAGTCCTGCAGGGTTGTTTTCATAGAATCATTGAGAGAGCCTGGCCTACATATGTACTTCCATAAAAACCACTGTTTCATAGAATCAGAGAATCAAAGAATCAGTCAGGGTTGGAAGGGACCACAAGGATCAGCCAGTTCCAACCCCCCTGCCATGCCCAGGGACACCTCACACTACATCAGGCTGGCCACAGTCTCATCCAGCCTGGCCTTAAACACCTCCAGGGAGGAGGCTTCCACCACCTCCCTGGGTAATCCCTTCCAGGCTCTCACCACCCTCATGCTGAACAACTTCTTCCTAACCTCCAGTCTGATTCTCCCCATTTCTAGCTTGGTTCCATTGCCCCCAGCCCTATCACTCCCTGACAGCCTAAAAAGTTCCTCCCCAGCTTTCTTGTAGCCGCCTTAAAATACCACAAGAAGGTCACCTGGGAGCCTTCTCCTCTCCAGCCTGCACAGCCCCAACTGCCTCAGTCTCTCCTCACAGCAGAGCAGCTCCAGCCCTCTGCTCATCCTCATGGCCCTTCTCTGGACACCTTCCAGCACCTCCATAGCCCTCTTGTACCAGAGGCTCCAGAACTGGATGCGGGTTTGGCAAACTTTGTCCCAATACTAAGACAAATCAAATTAAGAAACTGATCCCAGGATCACAGGATGTCAGGGGTTGGAAGGGATGAAATTCCTGCAAAAGCAAATCATTGTTAACCCAAAGGTAACCATTTTCTTTTTAAAATTTGCTGGAATCAGGTCTGGCAGCACCACACTTCTTTAGTTTTGGTACTTCAGTTTTTATGTAAATATTTATAAATATTTTTAAAATATATATTTTTAAAGTCATGTACTCAGCTATTTAGGTACAGCATTGTATTCACAACTGTACTAAAACTACAGAAATTCTAAGAGTTGTTATCAGGTGAATAAAAACAAGCAGTGGAACCTTTGGTGATATAAACCTTCAGGAAACCTTTGGGAATGGAACAAGATTTATGATATTTACCAATCACAAAGCACCTGCTCTTCAAGAATTAAAAAAAGATAACTGATTTTTGCACCTCATTCAACCTAACACAAGAATCAGTTGGGTCAAATCCTACAAACTCCACATACGATCAGCAGAGAAAAGCAGCTAACTTCTTCAGGACAACAAACAAAATCTTTGCAGCAGCTCTAGATTAATTTTCAGTATAGTTAGGAATTCGTATCATTTCCTAGACTTGCTATTAAAATTTAGAGGATCAGACATTTTCCTTGGACTTCATTGTAACTGCTTCATCCAAAGCCTTTCTCAAGAAACCACAAACAAATCTCCACTGTGAAGATCAGCAAAGACAGCAATGTTAGGAATGAATTTCATTAATTTAATTTAGAGAAAAGCTGCAGAGAAGCAAATGATGCCTCAGTCAAGAGAAGAGATGTGTGCCAGCAAGCTTTCTGCAGCCCCATGGCTTGCACAGTGTCTTCCACTGAGGAATAAGATACATGGACAAATACATGTGCAACCAGGGCTGGATTAGAAAAGTGTTTCTAGGTGGGATTGAGGAGTGAGCCAACACTGTGGTAAATCAGGAGCGAAAAAGCAATAAGCTGGTTCAGGTCAGCCTGGAGGTTCACCTCCAGACCTAAGAATAGGATGTCCTAGGAGCATTGGATGCTACACACTGGAATTGTCATGGTGCAGATGGAACAGTGGCCTGGCAGACTTTAGCAGAGAAAGATAGGATGCATTTGTAGCGTTCCTAAAACAAACATCAAAACAATTCAGAGCAAGATGCTTGGACTTCAAAGCATGGTGCAGCAGCAGCGCACAGCATGTGACAGGTTGAAGAGAATTGTTCAATTAGACCTGTATCTTGGTAAAAACTTTCAGGTTTAGATGGATGCTAATTTGCACAGCAGGCTGTGTGGCATAGAGAAGTACAGGTTCTGCAGGCAGAGTGGCAGTGATGCCATACAGCCTTTTAGCTCTGCTGTCTGATTCCCACAGTCATCAAAACATCTATCAACTAGAAAAACCTTTTCAGCAGTAGTGCTATCAATACAATAAAATTGTTTTGCTATTGGCTAGTCTTTGGGGTCTAATTAGGGACAACTGGCTATTGCTTGTTTTACAATCATTTGTTCCTCTGTTACTTTAAAAAAATAATTAATAATCCTTTAATTAATAAATAATATCTGTTGCATCAAGCCTTAAAATTCCATGTATGGAACTAGTATCATGTAATGGATGGTTTATACTCCAGCTGTCTCTTAGACTTATCTCCTCCTCCAGAACACTGGATATCTGCTCCAGTGTGGAAACTACCCTGATTTTATTTAATTTAATTTTAAATTTTATTGATATTGCTCAGTTTTCATTCCATACTAGGACTTAATGTAGGTTTGCATTTAATAACCATAAATGAGTTACTAGTGGGAGGTGTCCCTGGCTATGGTGGGGGGTTGGAACTAGATGATCTTTGAGGGCCCTTCCAACCTAAACCATTCTGTGATTCTATGAAACATGATCTTGGACTTGTCTCTCTCCACTTTCATTCTTTTGTCCCTAAATACATTACAGATAAAACAGGAAGTTCAGAGGTTTTCTTTTACCATCAACTCTTCACCTCAATTAATTCTCAAGAGAGAACAGGAAGGAGCAGAAGTCCAGTCTCATGTTTTGTAATCCTAGTTCTGATGCTAAAGTAGCTGTGACCCATTTTCTAAGTAGCCATAATGTCTACCCTGCAACAGTGTTGGATTCAGTATTTTGCTTTCCTAATGCTTTGAACTCACTGCATGAAGGGTGATTAAAACCACCAAGTGTTCTGAGAGTCTTCCAATGGTACATCTGGGCAATGTCTAGGCGCCATTTAGCAGTAATAGTTGACCACTAGATGTATGAGTTTGTAGGTCTCATAACAAACCTCTTAAAATTTCCCCCCAAAAAATCCATGAGTCTGTTTTGGTTTTTCTTTTTCTCCCCACTGGAAAAAAAAAATCTCATTCCCCTTTGCTTGAGTTGGGTAATGGACTGAAAGTGTCACTGGTTTGAATCAACTTTGGTAAGCATAAACCTGAAAAATTACTGGTGGCTCAACTTTTGGAATGCTGCACAACATTCTGTAAAGCATCAGCACTGTATTTAAAGCAGAAGGAAAGAACCAAGTAGGTGGCAGCTTATTATTTAAATGTTAGCTGGGACTTTGTCCTTGTGAACAATTTTTGGTCTCTTTTGAGCTTACTGAGTATATTTTAAAGAGCTATTTTATAAAGCAGAGAGTAATTAATAGTTCCAGAGCAGCAAAGACAACAGAATAACAGCAAAGGAGCATGGCTTCAAACCAGGCTTGTTTTCTGAACTAGGTAAATCAGATCTTTCTCGTGTCAGTAAAAGGCAAGTAACATCCATTCTTCAGGGTGTCTCAAGGCCAACAGATGCAGGCCTTGCACTACATTTAAAATACAAAGTTCAGCAAGTAGCTGGATATGTTGGTATTAGCAGCACAAAAAAATATTCCACTCCCCTCTGCAAAAGCACAGGGTGAGAGACAGACACATGAAAAAAAAGCAGGTGAGTGCTGAAGTAAGAAATTCCATCACAGATGTAAAAGCTGACCTTTTAAACTGGCTGGAGAAAACAGGAGAGATTTCCTGGATTTCAGTTCAAACTCGCACCAGACTTCTGAACAAGAAAGGAATTGTCAGAGAGAAAACTGTGGCTGCTTACTGAGAGCTGAGCCTGCACTGCACCGCACCAGAGTTTCAAAGAGAAAAAGGAACAATTATGAGGAAGGTATGATTTATGAGTTCCAAATACAAAACTTCCTGCAGGAATGCAAACTGTCTGGAATACCAACCGCAGATTTAAATGGGAGGAACAGAACTGGCACATCTAGAACATGGAAGGGCACAGACCCCTGGAATTGCTGCTTTGGAAGGAAAGAAAGTGCCTCAAGTCTCATCATACTTCCAGGAGGAACAAGGCTGTGAGCAGAAGAGCCATTCCTACCGCACAAGAGGCTACGTCTCAGCATTACAAACTGCTAAGTATCTAGAAAGATCTACCATCACTTTATCACAGCTTCTATTCTGATTACAAACAAGAGCCAGCCTCAAAAACAAATGTAAATCCACAGATCAAACTTCTCAATTTGAGAAAAGAGTGGAACTTTGTGGTTAAGCAGCACCTGAAAAGATCACAGGAGCCCAAAGTCCACAGACACTACTAAGCTACATTTCTGATGTTTTGTGAGGATGGCAATGGGTTCAGGTGATAAAAAGGTAAACTGGATATAGATAGCTCCAATGTCACCTTGCTAGTGTGCTGCCCTTTATTTTGGGGACCAGAAGACTTTATTTAAGCAAATGAGCAAAGGCAAACAATGTCCATTATCCATTCCCTTTAGAACTCATAGCATTTTGAGAATATAAAGAAAGGCTTAATAGAAAGGCATTAGGTAGGACTATATTCTGTACTGTGTACAGTTCTGGAGCCCCCAGCACAGGAAGGACATGNTTTCTGGTTTGTGTCATAAGCATTCAGACTCTCTCTAATCTTGGAAATTCAAGTTTTTTAAACTACTAAAACATTCAAATAACTACAGTGACAGGAGCACCTAGAAAACCTCAGACAACCACTACTGTGCAATTCATAATGAATTGTTGAGAATTCCCAACACAAAGTTGGAAAAGATTACCTACCAGTGATGGGTCTCTTTGCTTACAAATTCAATTTACCAAGAGCCTAACCGTGACACAGTTCAATTCTGAAGCCTATGACCACAAATTTATACATACACACGTACATGCTGTACCTATAGGCTCAGAGCTCTTTGCCCCAGATCTGGATCATGTCAGAAGGCTTGTACAGGCACGCTCCTTCAGATCACTACCTTTCCATCTCCTCTGTCCCAGGCCAAGCTAGAATTGAAAACACCTGCCTTGTGGCATAGCAGCTGGAGAAGGGCAATGCAACTCGGCTCCATGCCAGCACAACCATTCCTTTCACCTTTCCCCTCAAAACAGGGCATCACATTTAGACTTAGGCTAAAGAATGCAGCAAACCTACGTTTGTCCATTACTGGAAGGGTTTTGGTAACTGTCACTCTGCTTTCCCAGACAGTTGCTTTCTTTACCTGTACCTAAAACTGGATGTGGAAGAAATGGAGACAGTGTTAATAGAAGCAGAAACTAACTTCAGACAATGTACTCAATAATATTAACATCCTAATATCTTTGAGGAATGCAGGATGGCAATAATGACATGTAATCCCTACATTCATACAAGTGGTTATTCAAATCATACATATATATGAGACACCACAACAAACACACACAGACATATATGAGAGCACCTCAAAACAAAAAAAAAAAAAAAACCAAAACAACCCTGAAAATGATTAAAAGGTGCCCTTTCATAGTATTTTTCAGTAGATTCTTCAAAATGCTGCATTCAGATCCTCAATCTCAAAAGAAATGATAGAGAGGAATTATTGCATGCATTTTCCAGACCAGAAAAGGGAGACAGGAGTTTGGGAGACCCTGCCAGCATTAAAAGGTATCAGTATCTGACAGGTCTTACTAAACTGCAATAAAAAGGCAGCAAACAGAGCTGAAGAATGGTTAACAAGAACAACAACTGCAGGGATACACTGTCTGATTCTGATGGGGAATTTTGCAGGGAATTGTAGGAGCTACAAATACACAATTTCCTAATGCTAACTCACACTCCCTTCCTTCCTCAGAATGCGTCACATGACAGAAAAAGACTCTTAGCTGTCTCCCAGAATGCAAAATGGAAGACAGAAGCCCAGAGAGCCAACCAGATCTTGGGCTGCAGCAAGAGCAGTGTGGGCAGCAGGGAAGTGATCCTGCCCCTCTGCTCCCACTGCCAAGACCTCACCTGGAGTACTGCATCGAGTGCTGGAGCCCTGGGGANCCAAACACTCAGGGCAAAGTGAAGTCTGAAGTGTGAGAGCTCACAGCAACCATTTTTTTCCAAAACAAGCTGAAACCTTTATTTCAACAAAGCAAAACCTCTTAGCTACGTGTAGGCTTTCTACTAAGCTTTCTAATTTTATTTGAGCATGCAACTCAAATCAGATCCAGAGGATTGAAGCTAAAGGTCTTAACTATGTTCCCACTGATAACTACTTGAGTTTCAGAAAGCACAAAGCCCAGGTTTGCTGTTACCTTCTCTTTTCTAGAAAGAAAATAGGAAACTACAGAACAGTCTGCTGGAAAGTGGAAAATATGATGAAGTGAGATGGTTTAGCTGATGGCTTTAAAATTCAAAGAAAGAGAATTTTTAGAATCTGAAGTTTAGAGACAGACTGACCTAAATTGTAATAGGCTGTTACTTAACAGCATGAAATTTGGTACTAGATGGCTATGCAGGATCAGAAGTATTTTTGGAGAAGAACATATTCCTTTACCAAAAAGAGCAGGCAGAACACAGTATTCTCTTATTTAAACCTTCAAAAAGAACTTTTTGCACGGTGTTTTCACATAGTGAAATGGAAGAACGATGACTCTGACTAAAGAATGACTTTTGCATTGTTAATATATGGTTTATCCATCACTCAAAGATAATGACAGCTTACATGGAACTTTTATAGCTCTTGTAGTTTTTTGTGCAATCTCCAAAATAATTTGCTGTTAGAGGCCATGTGACAATGCTCAGTGTTGAATACCTTCAAAAATTAATTGCAGACTGATCAAAAAACCAAGACGGTTATATATACTGTTATATATAGTATATATTATATATATATACTGTTATATATATATCTATATATCTAGATAGATAGATAGATACTGTTACAGTCCATGTTCAATGTTTCACAAGGATAGGCAGGTTCCAATTCACTCAGATAAATCACATCCCTGAAGACATTCTGCACATCTCCACTCTCAACAGCATTTCACTGACCTCAGACTGGCCACTGGCCACTGGCACAAGCTCACAGGCAGGCAAAACTACAATGTTCTGATTTTCACAAGTGCTTATGCATCTTTAGATCCAACAAGTTTAAGCTAAACACTGACAGGATAACCACGGATTAGGGAGTAGTAATAAATGCTCCAAGAACTGTGTTTCAAAAGGGATATATTTGTTTTCCTGTCCATTTCCTACTCTCAGATGAACATTGCAGTTTTGCATGCATATGTGCTGCCACTTTCATTTTGGCCTTTATGGTCTTTGTTTCCTATCACTTACTTTGACTACATCTCCTTTCATAAACAAAGATAAACAGACATCTCAGAACACACAACCAGCACTGGAAGCATTCTTTTAACGTAGGCTTAATTACAGCTGGTAAGTCAGTAAATTATTTACATATCACTGCAAACAATAACCAGACAAAGGCTACCTCCCTTCAGAAAGGTTGCTTTTCAAAGAGAAGGTTATGATGCTTATAAATATCTGAGGGCTGGGGGTCAGGAGGGGGGGACAGGCTCTGCTCACTTGCTGCCTGGGATAGGACAAGGGAGCAATGGATGGAAGCTGCAGCACAGGAGGTTCCAGCTCAACACAAGGGCAACTTCTTGACTGGAAGGATCCCAGAGCACTGGCACAGGCTGCCCAGAGAGATTGTGGAGTCTCCTTCTCTGGAGCCTTTCAAGGCCTGTCTGGATGTGTTCCTGTGTGCCCTGAGCTAGATTGTCTGGTCCTGCTGTGGCAGGGGGGTGGACTGGATGATCTCTTTGGGTCCCTTTCAACCCCTGACATCCTGTGCTCCTGTGATGTTCAGACAGGAGACGAAGACTGTAAAAAAGTGTCTAATAACACACTTTTAAAACAATCTCTTCTTAGTTCATTGGAGATGGTAAAAAAAGTCAGGCCCAGAAAGAGTTAATAGTGCAACATTCACACCTGTTTCTGGAAAACAAAATATCAGAAGCAAGAGAGACAAAACCAAAGCACAATCTGAAAAAGTATTCCTACTCAAGGCAGCACTTAAGGACATACTCAATTTTAGGTATAGACTTAAAACACTAATTAAAATACATTTAAGTGCTTTCCTGAGTAAAGGCCAAAGAATTCAATCAGATGCTGATGGGGAAAAAATGGCAATATTCATAGCAGTGTACTTAATGCTGTAATGTAAAAGGGTTATAGAAGACAAAATGCCAAATGAGGCAGAGGCTGCATGTTCCTCTAGGTGTAAGCTGCAACTACTGCACTGCTACTGCACTGCTACTGCACTGCCAAGTTGCACACCTTTAATAAAATGAGTACTTCAAGGAAAAGTATAAATTATAGCTGAACTGGAAGACAGACAGACTGAGGTCACAGCAAAATGGTGCTTTCAATCAACTCTTGAGCAAGCCTTTTAATATGCATAATTTTTAAAATGTAAGTAAGTGTAGAAAGAAACTTGGTGTCAAACCAGAGGATGTAGCAACAGGACTGGATTTAGACAAACTAGATGTGCTATAAAAGTTTACTGAACAAAATCCACTATCTGGCCAGAGAGGAAGAGCAAGGTTTCAGGTAGATCAAAGTAATCAGTTATACTGAAAGCACGGAAGAGAATGTACCTCTATGGACAGAGGAATCAGTGCACCCTCAGCAAGTGTGCAGATGACACCAAGCTGTGTGGCACAGTCAACTTGCCAGAGGGCAGGGATCCATCCAGAGGGACCTGCACAGGCTGCAGAGNGGTGGTGAAACACTGGTACAGGTTGCCCAGGGAGGTTGTGGCTGCTCCCTCCCTGGAGGTGTTCAAGGCCAGGTTGGATGAGGCCTTGAGTGACCTGTGCTAGTGGGAGGTGTCCCTGCCTATGGCAGGGGGTTGGAACTAGATGATCTTTGAGGTCCCTTCCAATCTTACCATTCTCTGATTCTACTATATTGTTGAATCTTCCTGAACACAAACCCAAGCCATTAGAACATAACCAGGTTAGAAGCAGAGCTATGTTTCTGTTCCACACTTCTGGAGAAGGACACTGAGCATACAAAGTTGAGGCTAACAATATCAAAATTAATGCCACTACAGGTAATTAAGATTACTCTTTTTTAATTGCTTCATTTACAAACTGTAATTGAGGGTCAGCACTGAACTGTTTAGGATGTATACAAGTGAGTAACTACTTGAAATTAGTGTCCACAGTTTGAAAACTTCAGAAGCTCAGAAAACTTCTGAACTTCAAAAGTTCAGAAAAGAAAGATGAAGTCTAAGGCACTTCTGCTCAAAAGTAAATTTAAAAGCTTGTGGTTTTTATAGAGGGCTGACATCTCAAAAACCACAGCCACTTATAATAAATAGTGAAAGATTTAAATTTGTTTTTTCGATACATAACTAGATCTGAGAAAATGAATATTCAGCCTAATGCAGTTGGACACAAAAATAAACTACAGTCGATAAGTAAGGAGGAAATTTAGAGAGCTATGATGAAACTGGTAAAGCAAATAAACAAAGACATAAAACCAAACAAATTCCTGAAGCATGTCTAAGGCAAGTAAACAAAGAATCTGCTGGGAAGGAGAAAGAGAAAGGGGAGAAGGACTACTTAGAGAAACAATACCAGCGTGTTAAGTAAGTTCTCAACGACAAAACCTTACACAAATACTTATGCTGATCCCACAGCTGTTTTGAAATAACTGAGAGGAGCCATTGCCAGGAACGAGGGGATCAGGAAGATACCAGAGTGGTTAAGTTAAACACATCAAGAGGATTGCCTGGAACACATCTCAAATGTCTGGCAAATTTAAGTGGCTGGAGTACAAAGTGAGTTCATTCAGGCCTAGATATCAGATCACAGAATCACAGCACCA
>WBNM01007447.1:0-31653 GCA_013399055.1 Ramphastos sulfuratus
ACCCGCTCCAACAGTTCCAATTAGCCTCTTCAGTGGTTCAAATTGCCACATAAACTGCTAAGGCTGAGATCTTCTCTCCTCTCTGCTCCACATTTGTGAAAGTTTATTTCCATGTTTTCAATCCATTAGAACTTCTCTGGCTGTCTGTACACAATCTTCTGCCAGGTCTTGCTCCTCGTGGAAGGTTTCAGAGCAATCCAAGCTGAGGTTCCTCATCTCACCTTCAGTCATTTCAAATTTGAAATGTTCATGCTTGAGTCTGAAGTTATATATTGAAGCCCTTTTCTTCTGGAGGTTAAGAAGAAGAAGGTCTAACAGAGGCAGCCTTGGCTGGGGTGTAGAGAGAGGCTGTATGGTACGAGTTGTGCTGTAGGAAAACTAACAGGGTGTGTGCTGGACCTTGGCTTGTTCTGCTCTCATCTCTGGGGATTTGTTTAGAACCATAGAACCATTTCAGCTTGAAAAGCCCTTTAAGATCAAGTCCATCCATTCTCTAACTACCAAGGCTGGAGCTAAGCCACATCCCTCAGCACCACATCTCTGCCTCTTTCAAACACCTCCAGGGATGGAGATTTGGATTCAACCACCTCCCTGGGCAGCCTGTGCCAGTGGCTGGGAACTGTTTCAGGGAAGAAATTTCTTCTAATCTCCAACCTAACCCCACCCTGGTGCAAATTGAGGCCATGTGCTCTTGTCCTATCACTTGTTACTAGGGAGAAAAGACCAACACCCACCTGGCTCCAACCTCCTTTACCAGGTGAAGGGATGTTTAAGCTGCCTGTTAAGTATTAGACAAATGAGACTGAAGACACCATTCATGGGAAGGTCTGCCCAAACATCTGTCTTGCTAGCTAATCATACTTAATATAGTTATGCTCATTAAACCTTTCAGTGAGAAGTTTGCCTCTCCTTTTACAGCCCCAGTCATGCTGTAAAGCTTTTAGTACAGGTAACATCTCATTTCTCGCCTTGGCACAAAGCAGACTGCACTTCAATGAACATCCTATATGAATATTGGGATGTGGGGTAATGGCATAAATACTTCTATCCTGATGCATCCAGACCCACAGTAAGAAATACAGGAAATACAAGTTTGTGCTGGCACTGTTCATCAGCAACACCTTTTAGCTTCACAGGGATTAATTCGGATGAGTCAGCGATGATGGAAAGGTTATGCTTGAGGAACCTGCTTCAATAACCATTGTAGTTAGAGGGAGCCTTTCCTGGGCTCTGGCTTCCTAACTTAAGATGTTTGCAAATGTGAAGACATTTGGAATGCCTCTGGATTTCTTTTGGTGTGTGGAATGTGTTCCAAAATGAGTAGCAGCTCCACGGAACGGTTTGTGCTTGGTGCATGTATGGCTTTGTGCACATAGGCATTGCCAAGTAGCCTGATGGTTGGCAGTGGCATGGTAATGATTGAAGAGCAGTTATCTTCCAGTGCTCAAAGGCATGCCTTGACCTTCCTTAGTTCAACCTAGATTGGTATAAGTCCAAAAATCCACTCTTTCCAAGTTGAGGTCTACAAACATAATTCACAATGAGAGGAAATGGCCTCAAGTTGCTCTGGGGGAGGTCTAGCTTGGATAATTCAAAGAAACTTCTGCCCTGAAAGGCTTCTTGTGCTGGTTTGAGGCCAACTGGAATATTTTAATGAAAAAAAAATCAGATTCTAGGCTGTGAAAAGCAAACAGTGGTGATGCCTACTTCACTCACAGGCTTGCTGAGATGTATAAAAACAAGGACACAAATATAGATAAGGCAGAGAGTCTCTCTCTGGGAGCTGCTGTGTCTTCTGCTTTCTGCTGTCTAACCCAACTAATCACTCTGCTTCTAACCACCTTTGACCATCCTCCAAACTCACCTTGCACACAAGACAGACCCTGGGGTAAGGTATAGGGGTGGGAAGAAGGTGGAAGGGTGGTTGGGAGCCCCTCCTGGGGACTCTGATTTCTGGGAGGGGGATTGTGTTTCTGTATTACCTTAAACTTGTGTATTTCTGTAACTATTCCTGTCTGTTGTGTATATCTCTGCTTTTACATTGTGCTAAGCTGTAAATAGAGCTTCAGTCCTTAACTTCCAGCCAGCTGAGTCTAGTCTGGGGGATTTTACAAAGTGGGTGGGTGGGTAACTCCCAAACCATCACAGGCTTGCTCTTTACCACTGTAAATCTTTGCTATAGGAAAGGTATAGTTAAAGCCACACCTGACTGTGACAGTGGGGAGGGCAGTGCAAGGGGAGTAGGTGAGACCATTTCCTGCTGCAGAGATCAAAAAAAGCAGAGCTGTGCACTCTGTGCTCTGAGTTAGTTTGGAATAAACAAGAAGGGAATAAAATGCTCACTGCGAGCAGCTTGCTGAAACACAAACATGAAGCTGCTGGAGAGGGCTGGTGAAAATCACTTTGTTTAGCAGAAAAGCCCAACCATTGGGATTAGAAACAGTTTGCCTGTTAACACCACAGCCTGATTTCCTGGCTGTGACATCACGACAGTATCTGTACCAGAAGGAAGACCTAAAATCAAATATTGGGGGGGGGAAAAAAAAAATCCAGAAAATATAGAATCATGGAATGCATTGGATTAGAAAGGGATCCTTGAAGTCATCTTGTCCAAGCTCCCTGCAGAGAGCAGGGAAATCTTTAACTTTGACCACAGATGTCTGCAGGGATGGGACCCTCACCACATCTCTGGGCAACCCGTTCCAGTGGTTCACTAACCTCATTGTGAAGAATTTCCTCCCAATGTCCAATCTAAATCTACCCTGCTCTAATTTCAAACCACTGCCCCTTGTCCTATCATTACAGACCCTTCTAAAATAGTCCTTCCTCAGCCTTCCAGCAGGTCCCCTTCAAATACTGAAATGCCACTATAATGTTTCCCTGGAGCCTTAACTTCTCCAGGCTGAACAACCCCAGCTCTCCAGAATTATCTTGTCTGTGAGCCCTGTCTGGTTTCTTTGAACTGTCTAAACTTTTCCACTTTTCATTTTCAGGATAAGCTGTGAAATGTTGCCCTCCAGTTATGGCTGGCTGTGAAAAAGACATTTTCTAGGAGCTGGTAAGTCCTGCAGCTGTGTGCAGGCTCTGCTTTAGTTGCCCAATGTAATGAGAGAATGTGTGTTTGGGCACATCATAACAGGTGATGCACCTTGGCTTTCCTTCTGACTGCTCCTTTCTGGAAGGTGTCTTAGATCACAGAATCATTGAATCACAAAATGGTTTGAGTTGGAAGGGACTTTAAAGCTCATCCAGTTCCAACCCCCCTGCCATAAGCAGGGACACCTCCCACCAGAGCAGGTTGCTCCAAAGCCTCATCCAGCTGGGTCTGGCTGGTGTCCACAACAGTTCTGTACAGCCTGTTCCAGTGTCTTACCACACAGATGGGGAAGAAGTTCTTCTTAAGGTCTAATCTAAATTTACACTGCTCTAATTTAAAACCATTGTCCCTTGACCTATTGCCACAGGCCCTTATAAAAAGTCCCTCTTCAGCTCTCTTGTCTCAGTGCCCTTCAGGCACTGGGAGACCTGAGCCTTCTCTTCTCCAGGCTGAACAGCCCCAGCTCTCTCAGACAGTCCTCACAGGAGAGGTGCTCCAGCCCTCTGACCATCTTTGTGGCCCTCTTTGGACCCTGTCTGACAGATCCATGTCTTGTATTGAGGGCCCCAGAGCTGGACACAGTACTCCATAGAGGGGTGGAATTGCCTCCCTTGACCTGCTGGCCTCACCTTCCTTTGATGCAGTCCAGGACACTGGTCCAAGATGCTGCTTGTCCTTAGGATCTGGCTCTGGAGCAGAGCCCCTGTCTCTGTTTGGGCTGTGGCTGCCTGGCTGGAGCTACATCTGCCCTGGTGCTCAGGAGGCCCAGCGAGTGAGTGCTCTCTGAGCAGGCTTGCAGCAGGGTTTCTATTTCACTCACAGCTTGTGTGGAGTGCAGCAACTCATTTACTCCCTGACTTAAGTTGTCATGATCCTATTATGTCCCAGCTGCATTCTTTACGTTGGCTGCCTATAAAGCAGGGATAAATTTAAACTGGTAGTTTTGATGTTTAAAGCACTTCACAGCACAGAGCTTGGGTGTGTTTGAAGATCACCTCCAGCCGTCACCTTCTGGGCATCTCTGCTTGGCTGTGGTTCACTGCAACGTGGTCCCCACCCTCTTGATCTGGATGGGATGAACACTTATCTCTACTGGGGTGCAACCTGCTTTGGTTCTCAGCTTTCTGAAAAAGCCTCTTTTTATTTTTAGAGCGTAATGGAATTTGATTACTAACAGCGGCTCTGTACTTGCTTTCCTTCCTTCTCTGAAGCTGTGTTTGACAGGAATCCAACAAATGCTGTCTTTGTATGCTTGCTAATAAACATTCAGCTGCTCAGGGCATGGTGGCAGGGGCTGGAGAATGAGCCCTGCTCAGCAGCACAGGAATGTATGGAACAACAGCTCTTCTCTGGAGGTTCACAATACAGAAACCCATTTGGGGAGAGCATTTTGTGTTTAAAACATTTAGAATCATAAAACATTAGGGGTTGGAAGGGACCTCTGAAGATCATCAAGTCCAACTCCCCTGCCAAAGCAGGATCACCTTGGGCAGGTCACACAGGGAGACAGGCAGATGGGTCTTGAAAGTCTCCAGAGAAGGAGACTCCACACCTCTCTGGGCAGCCTGCTCCAGGGCTCCTGCACCCTCACAGTAAATAAGTTTTCCCTCGTGTCGAGGTGGAANATCAAAGGACATCACTGAAAAGAGCCTGGCTCTTTCTTCTTGACACCCACCCTTCAGCTGTCTATAAACATTAATAAGATCCTCTCTCAGTCTTCTCCAGACTAAATAGCCCTTCATTAGAGCCTTTCACATGTTCCAGTGCCTTCAGCATCCACTGGACACTCTCTAGTATATCCCTGTACCTCTTGGATTGGGGAGCCCAGAAGTGCACAAAATAGATGTGGTCTCAGCAGAGCAGAGCAGAGGGAGAACAGAACCTCTCTTAACCTGCTGGCCACACTCATCTTAATGCAGCTCAGATTTGCCTTCTGGTCTTCCAGAATAGGCAAATGTTCAAAACATGAGCCTGTACCTGTAATAGAATCACAGCATGTCAGGGGCTGGAAGGGACCTCAAAAGCTCATCCAGTCCCCCCCTCCCTGCCAGAGCAGGATCACCTATACCAGATCACACAGGAACACATCCAGGCAGGTTTTGAATATCTCCTGAGAGGGAGACTCCACAGCCTCCCTGGGCAGCCTGTTCCAGTGCTCTGTCACCCTCACAGTGAAAAAATTCTTCCTCAGTTTCACATGGACCCTCCTATGCCTCAGCTTCCACCCATTGCCACGCACATGCCAGACTGGCTGACTTCAGGGCCATCAGCTGTGACCTGCTCTTCCACTGCAGTGGTGGTTGTGTCTAATGGGGTGGTCAGACAGCTAATGCAACTTCCCCAGTAAGGCCACTCAGTGTTCTATTTGCCAACCTAAAGGCTGGTCTGAGAGTCCTAACCTAAGCCCCCAGTGCTTGAGAAGGAAGAGGCTGCTTCATAGTGGACCTTGAGAGAAAGACTTCTCCCATGCAGTGTCTCATGTGAAAAGCTGGTTTTGTTATGGATTAGGCCTCCCTTCCCCTTGCCCTGCTGTACCTGTGAAAACAATTCTCTGTTTTAGGTCAGACAGTTCAGTCCTCTGAGTGGAGCCAGAATGGGACTGTGGGGAGTGTCTGATGGGGAGGCTGGGTTAAGAGGCAGGGAAATGAGCAGGCTATGTAGTGCATGAGGAAATGTTTCTGGGTCTGACAGAAGAAAACCCTGTCCAAACAAACAGTGTTTGCACAGACTGGTCTGGCTCACAGGCACTGCATATTTTGATGATGAAACTGTTCCTTGTGGGCATCCTCCTACTCAGAGTCTTTTGTGCATTAACACATCACCAGAGGACGTGAGCCCAGCAGCTTAACTGGGTTTTGCATGGCTGTCTCCTCAGAGCTTTTATTGCATGGCTTTTAAAGATGTTATGGTTTCTTTAAGGGGGTGCTAGGGTTCTGCTCTCTGGGCTGATCAGTTCTTCTCTCTGCTCTGCTCTATTTCTGATCCAAGACCACATCACCTTTCACAGAATCACAGAATGTCAGGGGCTGGAAGGGACCTCGAAAGCTCATCCAGTCCAATCTCCTGCCAGAGCAGGATCTCCTGTACCAGATCACACAGGAACACATCCAGGCAGGTCTTGACTGTTTCCAGAGAGGGAGACTCCACAACCCCCCTGGGCAGCCTGTTCCAATGTTCTGTCACCCTCACAGGGGAAAAATTTCTTCTCATGTTCACATGGAACTTCCTATGCCTCAGCTTCCACCATTGCCCCTTGTGCTGTCATTGGTTATCACCCACCAGAGCCTGGCTCCAGCCTCCTGGTGCTCACCTTCACATCTTCATCAACATTGATGAGGTCACCTCTCAGGCTCCTCTTCTCCCAGCAGCACAGCCCCAGCTCCCTCAGGCTCTCCTCGTAACAGAGATNTTCTATGTCCTTTTTGAACTGAGGGCCCCAGTACTGGACACAGTACTCCAGATGTGGCCTCACCAGGGCAGAGTAGAGGGGCAGGAGAACCTCTCTTGACCTACTAACCACAGCCCTTCTAATATACCCTAGAATGGCATTGCCCCTCCTGACCACCAGAGCACATTGCTGGCTCATGATCAACCTCCCTTCCACCAGGACTCTCAGATCCTTTTCCCCTTCACCGCGCTCCAGCAGGTCAGTCCCAACCTATACTGACCCCTGGGGTTGTTCTTGCCCAGGTGCAAGACTCTACCCTTACCCTTGTTGAATTTTGTTAAGTTTCTCCTTGCCCAGCTCTCCTGCCTGTCTAAGTCTGGCTGAATTTCACCTCATTTCAGGTGAGAAGGGGACTATTGTAAAATGCTTTTATGGTTTTGTCAATGCATTATTTCAAGCCTTCCCATCTGCATTGTAATCTTTATAGTCTGAGATTTTGTGGTGCTTAAGAAAAATCCATATGGGACTGTCCTGCCTGACCCTAGAGCAGCTGCAGTTAATGCCAGGCTCAGGGACAAGCAGCAGACACCCCTTGCTCAGGGACCTTGCACACTGTGTTCCGAGTTGCTTCTCATTCTCAGCTTTATTCCTCTTCTGGCCTCAATACTGTCTCTGCCTTTCTGCTTCAGCAAAGGTTCAGTGTTTGTTTCATGCCCTTCTCTTACCCTAAACCATGTAACTACAGTTCGTGGTGGGAGTTTCTCTCTGGTTTTAAATGAATCCCTTCTCTCATTAGATGAATCCTGGCTGATCAAGTTCCTTATCAGGGAAGATAGGTGCTCAGCTGTTTACTATGTGTCTGTTAGATGCCATCATCAGTGGAGGGCTTGTGCAGCCCACAGTGCTGGATCAGTGCCCATGTTTTGCCATCTACCAGTGCTGCCTGCCCTCTGTTTGCCCCTAGCTGCCAAATTTTGGGTGGAGCAGGCAGTGTCCATGTGTCCACTCCCACTCAGACTTCCATTGTGCCTTTCCCCCCCACTACTTCTCTTTATGAACTGAGTCACTGGAGGACTAAACTGGGTGGCTTCATCCACTTTGTCCTGCAATTTGGTGGCACACAAGAGAGTTGGAAGTGTAGCTGCCAGCGAAGGGGGCAGGACCCTCACTGACAGCAACAAGCCACATGTGCATTTTCCTAAAGCATGGCTGTGGAGAAGTATCTGCTGAGCAGACTGCAGTGGGAGATCAGCAGGCTGCATAATGCATGAGGGAATGTTTAGGAAACATCATATTAACAGGGGAGAGCATCTATTTCCCTCCACTTGCTCTGGGAGCTGCACTTGCTGGCAGCCCCAGGAGCCTTCTTGACCTCTAATACACTTTGGTTGCCTGGAGCAAAACAGTCAGAGAGGATGAGCAGGTTGCTGTTTCATTTTTGTCAGGCCACAGTGGCTGACAGGGGAAGTGCCCCAAAGAGCAATGCAGGATTTTGTAAGGAGCTCCAAAAGCACCATTGGAAGGTTGGGTGCACTTTGAGTAGAGTAGATTTAGACTGGATGTTAGGGAAAAGTTCTGCACTATGAAGGTGGTGGAACACTGGAGTAGGTTGCACAGGGAGGTAGTTGAGGCCCCATCCCTGGAGATATTCAAGGCTTAACAAGGTTCTGAGCAACCTGATCTAGTGGAGGATATCCTTGCTCACCGAGGTGAGGTTGGACTGGATGACCTTTGGAGGTCCCCTCCAACACGAACCTTTCTATGATTGTATGATAACTGCCAGTACAACCTGACATTGTAACAGCCTCCCACCCCAAACACAAAGCTTTTGGTGCACCTTGTACAAATGAGCTACCCGAGACTGACTACTGAACTAAGCGGGAACACTTCAGATAGAAGCCCTTCAAGGAGAAAATATTCTGGTCTTGTGCAAAGGAATATAGGCCCTGAGCCAGAGTTCAGTGTAGCATTGTGCACCTGGTTGAAGTGGGCACTAATTCATCAGCTCTGCTTGGAACTGTAGACTTGTAGAGTTGTTTCAGTTGGGAAAAGACCTTGAAAATCATCAGGTGCAACCAATCTCTAAGTACCAAGGCTGGTGCTAAACCATGTCCCTCAGCACCACATCTCTGCCTCTCTGAAACACCTCCAGGGATATGGATTGAACTCCCTGGGCAGCCTGTTCTAGTGCTTGAGAACTCTTTCAGTCAAGATGTCTCTTCTAATCTCCAACCTAAGCCTTCCCTGGTGCAACCTGAGGCATGGATTCTTACGCATCACTCGAACCCAAGCTGCTGGAAGAAGCAGGCACATCTGGGGAACTTTCTCTTGATGGGAATCACACATGACCCTGCTGTCCTCAGGAGGTGGAAGGCAAACCAGCACTGTTGTCAGCCCAGTAACCACAGCTGGCCCTTGTGTCTGTCTGGGTAAGCCAGATACAGTGCTGATATCAGAGTGACCTGAGAAATTCCTGTAACAAAGGGTTTTAATGCACTCACTTACAAAAAGCATAAAAGAGGGGAAAAGAAAAAAAAAAAGAAAGAAAGAAAGTGGAGTGCTGTGACCTTGGGCTTCCTAGGCAGGGTTTAGGTGGAACAGCAAAGTGAAGACACTGCCTGGTCCACCCAAACCTTCCAGGCTTACATGCAAGTGCCAAAAAAGATGAGGTGCTCAGGAGCGGCGTTTACCCCAACAGGATACACATCACTAAATAGAGTGAGTCACTGGGAATGAATCAGATGGAGTGGGAACAAAGCAGGAGCTCTTTATAAACCCAGAGCATGTTGGGGAATAACTGAAATGCCTGCAAATGCCCAGAGTACTAGGTAAGAAGGGATTTATGTCAGCTCACAGAATCACAGAGTGTCAGGGGCTGGAAGGGATCTCGAAAGCTCATCCTACCAGAGCAGGATCACCTAGACCAGATCACACAGGAAAGCATCCAGGCAGGTTTTGAGTATCTCCAGAGAGGGAGACTCCACAACACCCCTGGGCAGCCTGTGCCAGTGTTCTGTTATCCTCACAGTTTAAAAGATCTTTCTCATGTTAACATGGAACTTCTTATGCCACAACTTCCACCCATTGCCCCTTGTCCTGACATCAGGCATCACCCAGCAGAGCCTGGCTCCAGCCTCCTGGCACTCACCCTTTACATATTTACAAACATTCATGAGGTCACCTCTCAGTCTCCTCTCCAAGCAGCAGAGTCCCAGCTCCATCAGGATCTCCTTGTAACAAAGATGTTCCACTCCATCACCTTTGTGGCTCTGCGCTGGACTCTCTCAAGCAGTTCTATGTCCCTCTTGAACTGGGGGGCCAGAACTGGACACAGTACTCCAGATGTGGCCTCACCAGGGCAGAGTAGAGGGGCAGGAGAACCTCTCTCGACCTACTAGCCACAGCTCTTCTAATAAACACATGGAAGTAATTTTTTTTGGGTGTCTTAACACTTACTGTCAATAATTATTTAATGCTATAGGACAGATGGAGAAGAGACTGGAAGGTGTGAAGAAGAGAATATCATTATGGAAGCTAAGATCTTGGTACTGTTTGCTTTGGGAGAGGAGCAAAGCAGTTGGCACTTCACTGCGGTTGCAGCAACAACTCCAGTGCCGCAGTGGCTGTGTGGTCATTCCGAGCCTGCATTCTGTCCAAACAGCAATTGATTATTTTTGTATCAAGTGGCAAATGGGTGGGCAGGAGATTCTCAAGGTAGAAATCTGTAAATCTGTTTCTAGAATGTGGCTGACAATCAAGAAGCACCATTTTAATAGATGGGTTATTTTTTTTTTTACACTAGCTTGGAGCCACATTGTTCTGCCACAAAACCATAGAATCATGGAATGATTTGGGTTGAAAAGGACCTTACAGATCATCTAGATCCAATCCCCTGCCACGGGCAGGGACACCTTCCATGAGATTAGGCCATGAGATTAGGCTGCTCAAAGGCCCAACCAACCTGGCCTTGGCATATAGGATTAAAAACCATCATACTGAAGAACAGCTACATAAGATGTAGTGTAATGAGCATCTATAATAATGTGTCCAGTTCTGGGCCCTCAGTTCAAGGACATAGAACTGCTTGAGAGAGTCCAGCACAGAGCCACAAAGGTGACAAAGGGAGTGGAACAGTTCTGTTAGGAGGAGAGCTTGAGGGAGCTGGGGCTGTGCTGCTTGGAGAGGAGACTGAGAGGTGACCTCATTAATGTTTGCAAATACATAAAGGGTGAGATGGAGCCAGGCTCTGCTGGGTGCTGCCCAGTGACAGCACAAGGGGCAATGGGTGGAAGCTGAGGCATAGGAAGATCCATGGAAACATGAGGAGGAATTTTTTCCCTGTGAGGGTGACAGAAGACTGGAACAGGCTGCCCAGGGGGGTTGCAGAGTCTCCCTCTCTGGAGATATTAAAAAACCTCCCTGGATGCTTTCCTGTGTGACCTGCCCTAGGTGATGCTGCTCTGGCAGGGGGGTTGGACTGGATGAGCTGTTGAGTTCCCTCCCAGCCCCTGACATTCTGTGATTCTATGATTACAAACCATGAAAGGGGTCACTCTGCTTGTCTTAAGCATTTTGATGGTGCTGTTGAATAAGGAAAGGGAATATTCAAATGGATATGTGCAAAAGCTAACATTTACATTGCTCAGGAAACACAAACAGGATCACAATGAAGAGAAACTGAAAGAGGAAGAGAAGAAACCATTCTCAGAGTCAGCTATAGCTGGAACAAATATTAATGGGCTTAAACTGTAGAGCCAGGTAAAGTGGGAAGGGACAGCACAAGAAGTCATGGAGCTTCCCTCCCTGGAAAAGATTAGCCCATTTTTTGCCAGTGAACTGCTCTGAGACAGGCTAGGATTATCTCTTCCAGTCCTGGTTTCTAACAGTTTTAGTACAGCTGTTGTTAGGGATTTGATTTTGCCACTTGAAGATGCTACTCCCGAGTTCCTCCTCCCTCACTCGTTCACACAGATGACCTTGTAGCAGGACAGTGGCTCTCTGGTCAGCCTCATGCAGGAGTAAAGCAGCATCCTTGGCCAGATAAGATTAAAGACAGCACACTGCTCTGTGTCTGCAGCCTCTGCAGAGTGTTGTAAAAGAGATGTTGATTTACATGAGTGGTACCTGCTGTGCAGAAGTCAGGACACAAAGCAGGACGTGAAAGAGATTTCTGCTATTGTTAATTCCTATTGTTACTTCAGTTTTATTTTATTCTATTCTCTTTTTAAATCGATTTTTTATTTCATAGAATTGCAATGAATTTATCACCAAGCCTCCCTGAATCACAGACAATCAGGGAAGCACACAGTTAATGATGGTAGATACAAATTATAATTCTGGAATCAGAGAGTGAATCACAGAATGGTTTGGCTTAGAGGGGACCTTAAACATCATCCAGTTCCAACCTCCCTGCCATGGCCAGGGACACCTCACACTAGAGCAGGTTGCTCAGAGCCACATCCAGCCTGGCCTTAAAGACTTCCAGGGATAAGACTTCCACCACCTTCCTGGGCAACCTGTTCCAGTGTCTCAGCACCCTCATGGGGAAGAACTTCTTCCTAATATCCAGTCTGAATCCACCCATTTCTGGGTTTGCTCCATTCCCCACAGTCCTATCACTACCTGATATCCTAAAAAGTCCCTCAGCAGCTTTCTTGTAGACTCCCTTAAGATGCTGGAGGGCCACAATAAGGTCACCTTGGAGCCTTCTCTTCTTCAGAAGCTTTTATTTTTCTGTTGTGAGGGAGGTGGCACTGAGAAATTCCCTACTAGCAGCCCATGCTCATCTGCTCTATAAAAGCAGCACCAGAGTTTGTCAGTTGGTTCAGAGGCCACAGTAGATGGTTTGAGTGGTATGCACAGAGGATCAGCCAGGGAACTTGCTGTCCACCATGGCTAATGTGTCCTCAGAACCTGAGCAACATTCCTTGAGCACCATGTTCATACTGAACCCTAAGCAGCTGCAGCAGCTGTGTGATGTGTGGGCTTAGATTAGTACTACAGACATCATTAAGTGAGTAATTAATGAGCTGAATCTCTCCCACTCTCTACCACTTCCCTTACTTTTAATAGAAGAGCTCCTTAGCCACCTCCCCAGGGGGTGTGGAGGTGTGTGTGTGGAGTGTCTATACTTGATCATTCATTCTGCCACGTGTGGTTTACAGGTTAAAATAATGCTGAGAACGTTGCCTAGCTGCCATCTGTGTGTTAAACTGAAAGGACACTGAAAAGTGACAAATGTATAAGAGAATGAAAATCTGGTCAGAATAAAGAGAAAAATACACTTTGGTGCCATTTGCCCACATCGTGTGGCACAGGCTGTGTCATGCTCTCAATGCCCTGACAAGCACAACCATAGAATTATTTTGGCTGGAAAAGACCTTTAAGATCAACTCCAACCATCATTTAACTATCAAGTCTGGTGCTAAACCATAGAATAGGAACAGAACAGGAATAGGAACAGAACAGGAATAGGAACAGAACAGGAATAGGAACAGAGTAGAGTAGAATAAGGAACAAAATTAGGAACAGACAAGAAGAGAATAGCACAGAACAGGTTTAGGTTGGAAGAGACCTTGAAGAACAGTGAGCCCAACCTTCAACCTAAGATCACCATGGCCATTAAACCATGTCCCAGAGTGCCATGGCCACAGGTTTCTTGAACACCTCCAGGGATGATGACTCTACCACCTCCTTGGGTAGCCTGTTCCAATGCCTGACCACGCTTGCAGGAGGGGTATTTTTCCAAGCCTCCAACCTAAACCTCCCCTGGCACAATTTCAGGCCATTGCCGCTTGTTCTCTCACCTGCTGCTAGGGAGAAGAGACCAATCCCCACCTCACTCCAGGGAGCTATAGAGAGCAATGAGGTCTCCTCTCAGCCTTTTCTTCTCCAGAGAAAACAACCCCAGTTCCCTAGGACTGGGACTCCTTTCTCCTCCCCATTAATTATTTGGGCTTATTCCCAAGTGCTTTTAAAATAACTTGTTTAGATGATGACCTCACAGGTGTTGGTGAAGTTCTGCCAACCCATCCATCAGATAACTATTACAGAATCACAGCATCTTAGGAGTTGGAAGGGACCTCCAGAGACCATCAGGTCCAACCTCCCCACCAAGGCAGGGTCACCTAGGGCAGGCCACATAAGAACACGTGCAAGTTGGCTTTGAAATCTCTACAGAAAGACTGCACAACCTCTCTGGGCAGCCTGTTCCAGTGCTCTGTCACAATGAATTTCTCCTCATGTTGAGGTGGAACCCCCTGTGTTCTAGCTTATACTAATTATTCCTTGTCCTATTACTGGATGCCACTGAAAAGAGCCTGTCCCTGTCTTCTTGACACCCACACCTCAGATATTTATAGACATTAATAAGATCCCCTCAGCCTTCTCTTCTCCAGACTAAACAGTCCCAGTTCTCTCAGTCTTTCTTGATTGAAGTTCCAGTCCCTTGTCATCTTCATGGCTCTCTGTTGGACTCCCTCCAGCAGGGCCCTGTCTTTCTTGAATTCGGGAGCCCAAAACTGGATACAGGTATTCCAGGTNGAGTAGTAATAGTAGTAATATGGAAAGAGTAGTAATAGTAGTAATATGGAAAGAGTAGTAATAGTAGTAATATGGAAAGAGTAGTAATAGTAGTAATATGGAAAGAGTAGTAATAGTAGTAATATGGAAAGAGTAGTAATAGTAGTAATATGGAAAGAGTAGTAATAGTAGTAATATGGAAAGAGTAGTAATAGTAGTAATATGGAAAGAGTAGTAATAGTAGTAATATGGAAAGAGTAGTAATAGTAGTAATATGGAAAGAGTAGTAATAGTAGTAATATGGAAAGAGTAGTAATAGTAGTAATATGGAAAGAGTAGTAATAGTAGTAATATGGAAAGAGTAGTAATAGTAGTAATATGGAAAGAGTAGTAATAGTAGTAATATGGAAAGAGTAGTAATAGTAGTAATATGGAAAGAGTAGTAATAGTAGTAATATGGAAAGAGTAGTAATAGTAGTAATATGGAAAGAGTAGTAATAGTAGTAATATGGAAAGAGTAGTAATAGTAGTAATATGGAAAGAGTAGTAATAGTAGTAATATGGAAAGAGTAGTAATAGTAGTAATATGGAAAGAGTAGTAATAGTAGTAATATGGAAAGAGTAGTAATAGTAGTAATATGGAAAGAGTAGTAATAGTAGTAATATGGAAAGAGTAGTAATAGTAGTAATATGGAAAGAGTAGTAATAGTAGTAATATGGAAAGAGTAGTAATAGTAGTAATATGGAAAGAGTAGTAATAGTAGTAATATGGAAAGAGTAGTAATAGTAGTAATATGGAAAGAGTAGTAATAGTAGTAATATGGAAATAGTAGTAATATTAGTAATATTAGTATTTAATCCATAGTAATATAAGGATTTAATAAAATGGAATCATCAATATTTTCTCTCAGAGCACAGCTTACATCCCAAACCCTAAATGTTCCAAGCCACTTAAAAGTAAGCATGCATGAAGCAGGGTGAAACGTAATGAACAAGTTTTCAATGTCTCTTTTTTTTTTTTCATTCTCCTTTATGATGTAGGCTGCACATTCAGTCTAACATCATCTGCAAGCCATCCGGGCCAGAGTTGAAACACGAGCACAAAAGCTGTACCTAGTGAGTCATCAAAGTGCTTTATTTTATAAAGCCTTGCTCATGTTTGGAGTGTAATCTAAGCACTAACACATACAACGTCTTCTCCTCGCCCCGTCCAAATAAACAGTTTATCGACAAGAATGGGTGACAGAACTGCTACACAGACAAAAAAATGCGTCGCTGGAAATGGCTGAAACGGCCTCAAAATGTACACCCTTTGACCGCACTTAAATATGTACTCCAAGGATGTGTACCTCAGTTTTCGCTCCAGCCCCGCCCCCCCCCCCCAATGGCCTCAAGCTTTAAGAAGCCACAGCACACTTCAGGAAATGGAACTTGGGTGAGAACATAGAGAACTTGGTTATACAGGCAGAGGACACACCAACAAAAGAAAAAAAACCAAAGAGATCAAGCCACAGTACCAACTTCTTTAAATACATACAATACAAAAGTATACACATACACTGCAGTGCTGCGGACACCACGGAGGCAAACGTGACAAAACAACCTTGGAGGGAAGGTGGAGGGAAGGAGAAAACCATTAGTACACAGCAACAGGGACACTATTGCCTTTGGCCGCTGGAGAGAGTGTAATGGGTTGCTCTGGGACAGGCTCCTCTGATGCACACCACAGGGTGCCTTACACCATGGTACAGGCTCCTCTGATGTACACCATGGAGTGCCTTACACCATGGCACAGGCTCCTCTGATGTACACCATAGGGTACCTTACGCCATGATACAGGCTCCTCTGATGTACACCATGGTGTTAAGTTACACCATGGTACAGGGTCCTCTGATGTACACCATGGCATAACTTACAGCATGGTACAGGCTCCTCTGACGTACACCACGGCATACCTTACACCTTACCTTACGCCATGGTACAGGCTCCTCTGATGTACACCACGACATACGTTACACTGTGGCACAGGCTCCTCTGATATACACCATGGTGTACATTACACCATGGCACAGGCTCCTATGGTGTACACCATGACATAGGTTATGCTATGGTACAGGCTCCACTGATGTACACCATGATGTACCTTACACCACGGTGCAGGCTCCTCTGATGTAAAGCACTGCACACGTTAGGCGCAGTTGCAGGCTGAGCAGCACTGACGTTACTTATGGAGAAGGCATGCTGGCAACTCCTGGTTGGAGTCACGACTGCTGATGGGGAGGGTTTGACTTCTCTCAACTCTGCCTACAAAATCTAAGAAGTCCAATGAAGAAATGTGAAAGGCACAGCTTTAGCACAGTGTGTAAGTAGACAAACTTCGAAGCGTTGCGTAAATTTGTCTCTCTCAAGCACAGAGTCTCTCGGGGAGAAAATACAAGCAGAGAAGAAAACACAAAGTTGTGGCTGCTGTTGGTGTTTAAAAACTTGAAACAAGTTAGAGGTGGTCAGAACAGTTTTTAGGCAACGCGCTACACAACCGGGCTTGAGTAAATGGCAGGAGAGGTCATTTTGATGCTAAAACACAACCCTGGGGGGGTGGTAGTGGAAGGGGGGGGGAACCCAAAAAAAAAAAAAAAATTAAATTCCTCTGCAATCTTCTTTTTCATTTTATTGTAGAAGAGTCTATGGCGGAGGTGAGCGAGACATTCACTGGAGTACACTACTTGCACGTTACGCCTCGGCGGATGACAAAACGTTAACTTCATTTGTACTGCAAAAGAACTTTACATGTAAACTCAAAAAAAAAAAAAAAAAAGAAATAAAAAGTTGTATATTGTACACGGCTCTGAAAGTCAGAAAGATCCCTGCTTTCCTAAGAATGTAAACAGTAAGGTTCAGGGTTCCTCCGTCGAGGGATGGTGACCGACAACGAAACACCGCCGCTTCCGAACGGTACGGGCTTAAGCATCCCAACTGCCACTTCCCAGGGAGTGGGGCCAAGGGAATGGGATTTCTATCGGGGTGCACATCTCTGGGGCTGGGCGAAAGATGGAGCTGCTGCTGTTGCCCCAAACTAGGCGGCTCCTCCGGATCGGCTTTGCTCCACCTGTGACGTTATTAGCTCCTATATTGTGAGAATATCAAAACCAAATGAAAAGCTCACGTAGCAAAGTGAAACAAGCAAAGTTTTCCCTTAACGGAAGTTTACCGTAGCAAAAAAAAAAACCCCTACGCGTAGCGCGGCTTAGGTTAGCTCTTTGTCAGAGAAGGGACAACTTCCCGATGCTATGTGCTGAAAAAAAAACAAACCAAAAAGACAAAGATGGGAGAGGGAGAGTGGAAAAAAACCCCAAGGAAAAAAAATCCCAACTGCTAGGAACCAAATGGGAAAAGCATCCGGCACCGAGGGCTGTTGCAGCTGCTTTGTTAAGGAGTGCCAGTGTGCAGGGTGTTAAGTGTAACATTCGCAGTAAGGTTTGTGTCATCATCATCATGAAGAATACTGTCCTGTATCTTTTTTTTTTCAGTCCAAAATATAAACTGATCCACAGTTTACAATTCGATAGCAATATCGTAGCTCTAACATGCATTTACTCTTCCCCACCCCCACCCCACACCTCTTTGCTCGCGTATTCCGTTTCAGCTGGTAGCATCAGAGTCTGACCGTCACAGTGCACTCTGAGTAAGCTGTCCTAGTTATTTACTTTATGGGTTTGGTGGTTTGGGTTTTTTTTTTTTTTTTTTCATTTTATTTTTGTGGGGTTTTGTTTTTGTTTGTTTGTTTTTGCACACACAAAGAGTCAGAAATAGCTAGAACTATGCTGGGAATATCAGGCAGCTGTTAAAGCGAGTACTCCACCCCATTTCAGTCATCTTTGCCAGCAGATGTAAACAAAGGGGTTGCTTTCTGCAAGATGAGTGCTTCTCTGAGTTCCTTTTCTTTTTTTTTTTTTGTCTTTTTTTTTGTTCCTACACTTGTAGCCACCGCTGCTGTCCCCAGGTCTTGTGTCTCTCCTATGTGCCACGATGGGTTACGTCAAGATGTTGGCAATAAAGTCCAAGAAGCGCTTTGAATACTGTTCGGGGTTAACAGTTGAAATTTCTGCACCGGCCTACACAGAGAGTTGGGAGGGGAGAGGAAAGAAGGAAGAACCAGTGTTTATTTGATGCTTTGTTACCAAGAATGTCAGTTAATGAATTTCATGTGGAGCCTTAGAATCACAGAAACATTCCGGTTGGAAAAGCCCCTCAGGATCACTGAGTCCAAGCGATATTCCTGCTCTACAAAGTTCACCCCAAGCACCACATCCAAACGACTTTTAAATACACCCAGGGTTGGTGACTCCACCACCTCCCTGGGCAGCACATTCCCATGCCTGACCACTCTTGCTGGGAAAAAAATTCTTCCTAATATCCAGTCTAAACCTACCCAGTCACAGCTTGAGGCCATTCCCTCTTCTTCTATCACTAATTACCTGTGAGAAGAAACCAGCACCAACCTCTCCACAATCTCCTTTCAGGTGGCCGTAGTCAGGGATGAGGTATCCCCTCAGCCTCCTCTCTTTCACACTAACCATCCCCAGCCCCCTCAGTCACTCCTCATCAGATTTATTCTCCAGGCCCTTCACAGCTTCCTTGCCCTCCTCTGCACTAGCTCCAGCACCTATGACAGTCACTAGAATGACAAATCCTAACGGCCCCCAAGCAGAACTTTGCCATTGCCTTTGCAGGCTCCAGAGGAGCACAGGGATGCTTGGTACTCACCACTGTAAGGGTAGAACACCCATCTGCCACGTCTGAAACACAGTCCCTTTACTTCCCATACTTCACTTCCATTGTGTTTGAGTCTCCTACTGCATACTTAAGCCTGCTACTCACTGAGTTATCAAGAGAGCCTGGTCTGTTGAGCAGCAGTGCCTTTGTATGGAGAAGACTGAATCACCAGACTCAGATCTGGTGTGCCAACACCGGTGTAAGGCACACTGCTCTCTGAATGCTAAATCACCTGCTCTGAAAGATGTGCCAATAATTAGTTTCTTCAACATAAATTAAATTAATTTGGACTCAATAATCATCAAATCACGGAATTGTTTCAGCTAGAAAATACCTTGAAGGTGATCAAGTCATAGAATAACAGAATCATAGAATCAACCAGGTTGGAAGAGACCTCCAAGCTCATCCAGCCCAACCTATCACCCAGCCCTACCCAATAAACCAGACCACGGCACTAAGTGCCCCATCCAGGATTGTCTTGAACACGTACAGGGACATTAACTTCACCACCTCCCTGGGGAGCCCATTCCAATGCCAATCACTCTCTCTGGCAAGAACTTCCTCCTAACATCCAGCCTGTACTTCCCCTGGCACAACTTGAGACTGTGTCCCCTTGTTCTGTTGCTGGTTGCCTTGCAGAAGAGACCAACCCCACCTGGCTGCAATCTCCCTTCAGGTAGTCGCAGAGAGCGATGAGGTCTGCCCTGAGCCTCCTCTTCTGCAGGCACAGGAGCACACCCCCAGCTCCTTCAGCCTCTCCTCACAGAGCTGTGCTCCAGCTGTACAACTGCCTGAGCCACACACATTGTCGTTTCCCACCCCCCCACACCTTTTACAGAGGTGGAGGGTTCCACGTATGCGACGAATGCAAAAAACCTTCCATGTCAGGTGTCTCAGAATGGAGACAGTGAAATAAATAAAACAGTCGTGGGAAAGCAATGTTCTGTACAAAGTCCTGGTCACACCTGGCTTTCATAATCGCAGTTGTTATTCACAACACATTTCTATCCCTTATTTAAGCCAGAAGTGTGAGTTTTTAAAGTCTACCATGCTCAAATGTTCATTGATAATTGCCAGATAATGGCTGCAAATGGTCTGCATCAACTTCCAGCTACTCTGAGAGCGGTGAGAGCAAGGAGAGTGTTGGTTTAGAGAGACAAAAAATACCTTCTGCAGGCCTGGGCAGGGCTTAGGGCTCAGCATTCCACATCATTCCTACTCTAAATGAGAAAAGCTCTGAGCCCTTTGCTTAAAATCCTCCCTAGAGCCCTAATCCTTTAGATACTTAGAGGAGGGACCCTTTAGATCCCAGGGGAGGGATTTTAGTCTCATGAACGATTATGCTCTTTTAAAAGATTTGAACCTTAAATCACCATAGGATTGATGATGGTAGATAGAAATTCTAATTCTGGAATCACAGAATGGTTTGGGTTGGAAGGGACCTTAAAGATTACCTAGTTCCAACCTTCCTGCCATGGGCAGGGACACCTTCCAGTAGCCCAGGTTGCTCAAGGCTTCATCCAACCTGGCCTTGAACGCCTTCAGGTAGGGGACATCCACAACCTCCCTGTTTCAGTGTCTCACCACCCTCACTATGAAGAATTTCTCCCTAATCTCCAGTCTAAATCTACCCTCTTCAAGACTGGGCTTCTTCACCATGGTTCTTTGGTGTCTGTGCAAGCTGCAATTTCAGTCAAAATAAAGAAATTCACGGCCATGAGACAAGAAGCCTTCGCTGAATGGTCTGTGAGTGCTTAATATAAACACTTCATGCTCAGTTTTGCAAATCCCACTGGTTTATTTTTAAGAAGTGTTGTAAAGCCAGCCACATTATATGCTGAAAAGCTAACTTCCAACAGGTTGTACCAAAAAACTCTAGGACCCTGCATCTGAAATGAGACTTGCAACAGCTTGCACAGTGCCCTATGCTTCTGCGAGTTCCTGGTGAACAGCTTTGTGAGCAAGAGTGGGCTGCATCTCACTAATTCAGAGCAAGCTCCTAAAAGACATCTCACTGGAGTTCTTGATGGGTAAGACAGCTGAAAAGGGAGTACTACGCTCAGTATGTAATGTGTAGCAGTTACTCTGTTCTTCTGTATTACTTCTACTTACTACAGATGACCTTTGGGTGTCCCTTCCAACCCAGACCATTCTTTGATTCTACATGAAAGTAGGAACAACACAAAACACATCCTGATCTGTTTCCCCTTTTCATAGATTTCCTGAACTCTGCTGTATCAAAAACAAAATCATAGAATCAGTCAGTGTTGGAAGGGACCACAAGGATCATCCAGTTCCAACCCCCCTGCCATGGGCAGGGACACCTTACACTACAGCAGGTTGCTCAGAGGCACATCCAGCCTGGTCTTAAAGACCTCCAGGGATGAGGCTTCCACCACCTCCCTGGGCAATCTGTTCCAGTGTTTCAGCACCCTCATGGTGAAGAATTTCTTCCTAACATCCAATCTGAATCTACCTGTTTCTAGCTTTGTTCCATTCCCCCCAGACCTATCACTACCTGACACCCTAAAGAGTCTCTCCCCAGCTTTCTTGTAGGCTCCCTTAAGATACTGAAAGGCCACAATAAGGTCACCTCAGAGCCTTCTCCTTTCCAGACTGAACAGCCCCAACTCTCTCAGTCTCTCCTCATAGGACAGGTGCTTCAGCCCTCTGCTCATCCTTATGCAGAAGCAGGAAAGGAATCAGAGGACAAAGCCACCCCAGGTACTTACCCCATGTTTTACTGTTTTTGCAGCATGGGCAGCTTTCTTTTTTGCATCATAATGAGTAAGAATGTCAATAATGGCCATAAAGTATACTTCCTTCCTAGGTGCACCTGCAAATGGCAAACACATGGCAGTAAGAATGTCTTTTGAGACACCTTCATTGACAAGAGAGACTTTCTGAGGCTCAATCAGCAGTCAGGACAGGTTAATGCCAGTCAGAATCACAAAGCTGTTAAGATCACAGGCTCAAGCTGTCCTTAACTGAGAGTTTAACTGCACTCATCTATAATGCAAAATCCCCTCAATGACTGAAAAGAAACCAACAGCATACAGAAACAGGAATTGCTGCTCACTGAAAGAGATGTGGATTTCATCTTCCTGTGTGGAAAAACTGTGAAGTTCTAGATGAAAGGTCAACAACCTGTCACCAACCAAGATCATGTTTCCTTCATAAATAAAACCATGTATTTATCCGTGCAAATGCTTGTGGAAAAAAATAAGGTACTTTGCCTGTCTGGAACAGCCACAGGTAACTTGTTTTACTTCATTTACTTGGTTTTGCTTTGTTTTACACACAATCATATCCAGTTTCAGGCTTCTTACCCACTCTTCATGATGCCTTTCTGAGCTGGGACACAGAAATTGGGTCTGAGTGCACAACTTTTTCAAAAAGCAACCAAAAAGCAAAATGTAACTTGGAATTCTGTTTTTTCTCATTCTTCCTGGGCTGTTTTTAACAGTGTTACTTTAACTGCTAGGGAAAAGAACAATTCTAGATTTGAGATTTCCTGAAAGGGACAGCAAACCCTGTGAATTAACTGAGAACTGCTGTACCTGAACAGCTAAGCCAGTATAAAATTTGACTGTGTAGCAGGTGAATTATTTGCATCCTCACACACCACAGTATTTAAGAAATATGCTCAAACCAGTGCTAGTGCACCAAAGAGCAATTCAAGAGCAATTCAATTCCCATCCTGCAGTTCACTTTGCCTTTATGTGGCTGCAAAGACTTAAGGATTTTGGTGCAACAATCAAAACATCTTAACATACAAATACTGATTACTGCTTACTTTCATGGGATTTTATTCCATAAACATCAATAGCTGGATCAAATTCCCCTGGAGCCAAAGGCAGTGAGCTGTTCAGTGTGTTTCCTGGACTGTCTGGAGGGGTTCCAATGGGATGGGTCCCATCACTTTCACCTTCTTCTTCTCCATCATTCTCTTCACATTCTACTTCTTCCTGTTCAGCTCTTTCAACGTCATGAATTCCAACCAGCAAGCTGTAGTCCATGAGTTTTAACTGAGCAAGGAACTAGAAAGTAACCATAAGCAGTTGATTAGTATCACCAAAAAATGTGAGAACCACAGAATCACAGCAACATGCAGGTTGGAAAAGCCCCTCAGGATCACCAAATCCAACCTAGAACCCTACTCTACAAGATTCACCTTAAACCATATCCCTAAGCACCCCATCCAAACACATGCAGGGTTGGTGACTCAACCACCTCCCTGAGCTCCACTTAGAAACAGGAGAAGTTACATAAAGATGCCTTCAGCTGAGAAAAAGAGAATCACAGAATGGTAGGGGTTGGAAGGGACCTCTGGAAATTATCTAGTCCAAAAAATGCAGACACTTCAAAGAGAGAGCAAAAGGGAGGATTAAGTAAAGCTAGCAGAGAGATACTTGGAGTTGTTATGATGCACTAACAGCACACCTGCCACTCGAAACTGAAAAGGTAAAAAAGCAGTAGTCCACACTCCCAAAATCCTCAGGGAAAAAGGATGTTTCCTGGAGTGGAGACCAGTGCCTATGTGAGTTGATGCTCATATTTCAACTGGGGCTACTGTGCCACCACTCAACATCCAGAGCTGCCTCTGTGCTATCAGGCTTGCTACAATCTGGTAGTGCTAAAGCTGCTCCCCAAAGCTCTTTTAATTCACTGAAGGATTGTGAAAAAGTGACTAAATATTCTTGCAGTGCACAGCAGTGAGGTTTTACACCACGAAGACACGAAAGGCTGCTGCATTCCCTTCACAGGGGCAAGCTCACAAACCAAATTGTGTAAGCAAAATGTGAAGGTGTGTGGAAAGGTGGTTTTGAGGGTGGCAGTTTCAAGTGCATGCCTGATGTAAAAAATATTATTTTAATTGAAGGGAACAGGATAAGGCAGAAAGCTAGGAGAGGGAGGTGGAAACAAGGGAGGGATAAAAGCAGGGAGATACACAGTTCACGTGGGTGAGAGGTAGGCAGGGCAGAGCTGTGCTGCAGCCTCAAAGCAATACTGAACTGGAGCCCTTGCTGGTGGTATGCAGAGAAAGAGGCTGAACATACAAATTGTTTTTAGAAACTCTAAATGGTTGCAAAGTTAGAGCAGACAAGAGAAGAGATTTAAGTCAGACTTTGGGATAGCTATGGTGGTGAAAGAGATGAGCAAAAAATACCAGGAAATGAGAAACTACAGTTGGTCAGAATCCTGACTAAGAAAAAAAGGAGATACAAAAAGAGAGAAATCAGAGATGACAAAGTGCCTGTAAATTCAAGTGCTACAAGAAGTATTGTGAGATTGAGAAGAGGTTTTAAGAATAAAAAACCTGGTTTCTAATAATTTCAGTATAATAAAGCAAAAGAGTCTTCACAAGCCTAGAAGAGATCTAAGTCTGAAGAGATGCTGTACAATGATATACAAGAAAAGATGAGATTGGCCAAGGGTGATGGAGTAGAAGGACTTCAGGCATATCATTATGTACTTGGTAAATACTGAAACCCCCAATAATAACACTAGGGGAAAAAAGCAGTACTCTTGGGAAAAAGAATGAACTGCAGATCAGAAGAAAATGGCTCTTAGGGGAAAAAAAAAATCATAGAACTGAATCATAGAACTGTTGAGGTTAGAGGAGACCTTGAGCTCATCACACCCTCACCTAGAGCTCACCATCCCATCACTGCTGCTGAGCCACAACCCTACCACTAAACCACATCCCTAAGCACCACACCCACATCTCTCTTGAACACCTCCAGGGATGGTGACTTCATCACCTCTCTGTTCCAATGCCTGAGAATCCTTTCTGTGAAGCAGTTTTTCCTAATATCCAACCTAAACCTCCCTTGGCACAACTGGAGCCCATTTCCTCTTGTCCTGTCGCTTGTTACTAGGGGGAAGAGCCCAACCCCCACCTTGCTCCAACTTCCTTTGTGGAGCTGTAGAGCGCCGTGAGGTCTTCCCTCAGCCATTCCTCACAAGCCTTGTGTTCAAGGACCTTCACCAGCTTTGCAGCCCTTCTCTGGGCACACTCTAGCAGCTCAATGTCCTTCTTGGAGTGAGGGGCCCAAAACTGAACCCAGTACTCAAGGTGTGTACTCAAGCTCTGCTCAGTTGCACCCTATGGCAGGGCAAGGAGTGATGGATGGAAACTCCAGCACAGGAAGTTCCACCTTAACTTGAGGAAGAACTTCTTTAATGTAAGGGTCCCAGAGCACTGGCATAGGCTCCCCAGAGAGGTCATGGAGTCTACTTCTCTGGAGACTTTCAAGGCCTGTCTGGATGTGTTCCTATGTGACCTGAGCTAGATTGTATGGTCCTGCTCTGGCAGGGAGGTGAGGTTGGACTTGATGATCTCCAGAGGTCCCTTCCAACTCCTGACATCCTGTGATGCTGCGTGGCTCTATCAGTGCTGAATACAGGGGCACAATCACATCTCTAGACCTGCTGGCCACATTATCCTTGATGCAAGCCAGGATGTCATTGGCCTTCTCAGCCACCTAAGCACACTGGCTCATGTGCTGCTGCTGACAGCAAAAAGACTTGGGGGGGATCAGCACAAGGAAATAATCATGTGATCTAACATGTAAGAGGTGTTAAGTGCTTTTGGTCAGGACATTTTCAATGGAATGAGGAGGCAGGAAAACAGTTAAGAGGACATCCAACCAGCAGTTAACAGATATTTGACTGTTGGGAGCACAAGAGGTGGATATAAGGTTCAGTTATGAGAGAAATATAAAACCCAAACTTAATAACAAACAAGAAGAGACAAAGTTTAGATTGCTACTGCAAAGTACATTGTTTAGCTGCAAATGTTGTGTAGTAAGATAAACACACACTAACTGCTGTGCATTTCTTTTCACTGTAGCAAATGCTTGCACGTTGGGTACAAAGGGCTACAGGGAGACCTCACAGCAGCCTTCCAGTTCCTCAAGGGTGGCTACAAGAAAGCTGGGGAGGGACTTTTTACAAGGGCTTGTAGTGACAGGATGAGGGGGGATGGATTGAAACTGGAAGAGGGCAGATTTAGACTGAATATTAGGAAGAAATTCTTTACAGTGAGGGTGGTGAGACACTGGAACATGTTGCCAAGGGAGGCTGTGGATGCCTCCTCCACCTTGAGGTGTTCAAGGACAGGTTGGAAGGGACCTTGTGCAACCTGGGTTAGTGGAAGGTGTCCCTGCCCATGGTAGGGGGGTTGCAACTAGATGATCTTTAAGGTTCCTTCCAACCCAAACCATTGTATGATTCTATGACATTGGGTACAAAGTGTATACTAGCAGTTATCTAAAGAGGGCAGAAAAAGAAAAACAAACAAGGTTAAAGAGCAGCTTGCTGTTGTGAAAGTCAAGTGCCAGATCACATGGATGTTTAACTATGCTCTGCGTACGCTTCAAACATATAAAAAAATAGCCTCTGTCTCACAACATGGTCTGGAGTTTGACATTATATCCACAAGCCAGTTAATGATGCAGAAGACTGCACTCATTCCTCTTTCTGGGGGAGTAGAGCACCTGCCAGATTCCTTGCAAATACTTAAGACACTGTCTGCAACATCCTTGCTGTGAAAGCATCAGTCGGTGGGAGCAGCATGACTTAAAAAAAACACAAAATCTAAAGCCAAGTAAACTTTTTCCTAGAGCTGTGACATCAGCAGAGCAGTTTCCCAGCACAGTATTTCCAATATAAAACAAGCAGACATTGATACCTCGTTAAAGATTTCTGTTTTCACAAGCGCCATCACTGCAAACTTCACTTCGTTTCTCTGAGGGGAAATTAAATTTCCTCAAAAGCAAAGTGAGGTTTCAGTGTTGTGCTTTGTGTAACTAATGAGATCTGAAGAACCAGACAAGTCAAGTCACAGGCCCATTTGCATAGAAAGAGCTGAAAATCTTCAGAAGTCACAGACCCATTTTGCGATCTGGTCTCTTCCAGAAAGGAAAACTGATTTTAGGCTTCGAGTATAAGGGCTGCAGAATATTGTGCTGGGTGACAGAAGCTGAAGTCCAGCTGAGCTAGCCCAGTATGTCTTTCTTTTCTTTGCTGAACAAAATAACTTCAAATACTACACTAAATCCACACAGCAACACAAATCCTGTTAAGCACTGACTACCTTCAGCTAATTGCCAATTCATATGAAAAACTACAGGAAGATACTGAGCCCAGCTGCTGCACACATTACTGAAGCACTCTGCTGCTGTGATGCTAAGGGTGATTTACAACTGGATTACCATCCCATGGGTTGGGTTATAAAGGGATCTTAAAGATCACCTAGCTCCATTTCCACAAGGTTAACAGGCAGGTTCTTACCTCAACATCCTTTTTGAGTTTCTCAAGGAACATCTTTTTGTCATTCTCATCAATGTGGATCTTTTGGCCGTCATTAATGAAGTCGTTGTCTTTGAAGGTTGGCAGCTCTTTGGCCTACAAGAAATCAGAACTCCTTTAACAGCAAGATCACAAAGAGAAGCATGGTGAAGATGCTGGCCCTGGCACCTCTGGAGCTCCCCTGTACCCAAGGAGGTATCACCAAGGCACCTCTCCAGGGGAAGCAGAGGCACCTTCATCACACACAGCTCCTCAGAACTGCACCTGAGGAGTTGGTTTTAGTTTATTCTCCTGTAAACAGCCTAGAAGATGTACATCTACTGGGTGTGCAGCAATGGAGCCAAGACAAAACCCCTGACTCAGGCTGCATTGAGCCTTGGTTTGCATTGTGCTCCTTCCAAGATGCTGTTTGTCAAAGTGACTGGCAGTAAGTGAAATCAAGGCACAATCTACAGCTTGTAACAAAGTGCTTGCAGCAGATCTTATAGGTGAAGCCAGACTGGATTGCATCTTACATAGCTGCTGTGAATGTTTCTGAGTGCCTAGTACTAAACAATTATTTGAAAGCATCAAGTGAGCATCAGTTATGAAACACTGTTTAGAAGTGGCAACTGCAAGAGAAGATCATTGCCTTTTAAATGTATCACTAAATATAGCTGATGTTGGAGCATTAGTTGATTATCTCCATCTTTAACTCTCCCATGATGTGATTTGCAACAGTTCTAAGGAAAGCCAGATAGAGTAAGCACTGGTTTCAGCACTAAGGCCCCTCAGACAGGCTCTGTTTTCAGAGGGCAGTGACTGGAAGGTTACTTAAAACGAGCCAGTGAGGCCACAAACAAAAGAGCAGTTCCTTCAGGGGATCTGCTTGAGCAAACTAGAAGTGACAGTGGCTTCTAGAAGCAACAGTAGCTTCTACAGTCAGAACCTTAAAAAAAAATGGCCCATTTGGAGGCTTTCTTCCTGTCCCCCATCTTCAATCAGCCATAGGGAAGAAGATGTTGCAGAGTCACCAACTGCTGCAGCCCTCAATGACCTTGTATGATTGGGTAGCTTGACTGAAATAATTTCCCCTTATCTGAAAGACTTTCCACTAGGAATACAAGGCAGCCACCACCAGCCTGCTGGAATGTCCTCCATCAGTTTAACTACTCAGACATTGCTTTCAACCTTAGTTTTTCATCAGGTTTACTTTCTTCTTATGACACAGGAAGGAGAAGAATCTCAGAGGATCTGAACAGAATCTCTGCTCTAAAGTGCAGATAGTGGAAAGCAGATGAGTAAAATGCAAGCATCACAGTAGAACCTGAAATGCCCTCAGAGACCTTCCTGCTGGGCAGAAGTTCTTTTTATTTTGCTGCTGAGGCTGTGCACAGAAGAGGATGAACTATTCAGCTCCCCCACTACCCGAATCTATCTTTTTTGGACTTAGACTTTGTGAATTGCTCAAGATGCCACAAGGTTTGGAAAGGTGATCTGGAACTGCTCAAACCCAGTTAAGCAACCAGTAACATTTTAATAGTTCTGACTCCATGTTAAATCCATTTTCTCCTGGCACTTAGGAACTCTGGGAAAAACAGGATCCTAGTCTGGTTGCTCTGAATGATTAGAGTGTTGCATCTAGAATACTCTGACGTATTTAAACATCCTTTATAGAGACTCTCTGTTTGAACTTAGAATAAAATCAAAAGCATCAACAGCTGAGATGGAACTATGACCATGCATATGCCCTAGACCCTTTCCAGGGAGGAATGACCCTGCAGTGCTCTGCTGCTTTAAGAAGACATCAGATACTTCTGGAATCACAGAATGGCTTGGGCTGAAACTCACAAGGACTTGTTCACTACATGCTGACAGCACAGGGTGCATCTATTTTCTTTCTGGCCAACTCAGTAAGTTGTTTAGGATGAAAATGAGTAGATGTAACAGCAGAGAAGCACTCCAGCTGCTGAGATGATCACACACAACAGAGCAAACTGCCCATGACTCTATGATATTCTATGATTCCAAGTCTGCAGAGGCAGGACTGTGAACCCAGTGATGCTGCCAACACTGGAGGATGGAATCCAGTGCGTGGGATGCTTAAGAATGGAGGAGAGAATGGGATAAATCAAGTTAAGATGAAATAACAATGGAAAGAATGCAGGAAGCCAGGCTCCTGTCATTTCTAGCCCAAAGTTACTGAGAAAAAAAAAAAGTATAAAATCCTCAAACTACCTTCCCACCTTATATATCCAAATTATTTATTAATCTAGGCATAGTTAAAGTGAAAAAAAAATTCATCAACACTGAAAAACTTTTCCAACCTTAATGGGAGGGAGGACTGTTCAGAAGGCTGTGCAGCAGTAGAAGGAACAATGGTTTGAAACTAGAGCAGGGGAGATCTGTGCTGGACATTAGGAGGAGGTTCTTCACAATGAGCGTGGTGAAATACTGGAACAGGTTGCCCAGAGACGTGGTGGAGGCTCCATCCCTGCAGACGTTCAAGGTCAAACTTGATGGGGCCCTAAGCAACCTGACCTAGTCAGAGATGTCCCTGTTCACTGCAGGGAGCTTGGACAAGATGACCTTCAAGTGTCCCTCCCAACCTGATGACAGAATCTGTGATTTTATGATTAAAAAAAACCTCTATTAATGCTGTTTAAAACTGGGGGCTTGAGGAAAAAAAAGGAAGGATGTGCCTGTGGCTAAGATGCTGAGATTCAGGTTCACCTTTGGGCTCTGCCACAGACTTCCTGCCCAGCACAGCACCAGCCAGCCAGCCCTGCTAGGCAATGGGAAGGCAAACCAAGCTTCTCCACTGAAGACAGTTTTATCCTCATTAAAAGCAAACTCATATTACAAGCAATGTTTTTTTTGGAAGATGCTAGAGCTGGTGAGCCAGTTAAGCAGCACACTTTAACCCTGCCTCTAATCTAGTTATAGTAATACTTTTATTATTGAATTAATTTATTAATAAAGTAATACTTAGAAAAAAAAAGCTAACAAAGCTGACACTGCTGCCTTTCTTGCAGCACAAGAGTCAAGGGTGCTCCCAAGGACATTCAGGGTGAGGAATCAGCTCTCCTCCCAAAAGCTGGACTCTTAGAATCACAGGATGGTAAAACCTATGGAGATGGGGTTCAACTGCCCCTGTTAAAGCAGGGTCACCTATGGCAGGTTGCACAGGAACATGTCCAGGTGTGTTTTCAAAGTCTCCAGAGAAGATGACTCCACAACCTCTCTGGGCAGCTTGCTCCAGGTCTTCACCACTCTCAAAGTGCCACCTGCCTCATGTGAAGGCTTCTCCCAATCCACAAAAGTCCCTCTGAGGATTTTCACCTGAGGTCATTTTTCTTGCCCCAAATGCCATTGCTGTGAAGATCTGGCAAGTGCAGACCTGCAGAACCCAGAAGCCAGGAACCAGGCACGTGAAGGAAAAGGGAGAAGCAAAAAGCAGTGGGAACTGAAGCTAAAAAGCCATGTGAAGGTGGCTGCCCTCACCACATCATCTGTGTGATACCTCCCAGCCTGCTCTCTCTTTCTAGGTGTTCTCAGACAAAATTTTTTTGGATGTGCTAGGCAACATCATTCCCCTTATTTATCTGAAGCTAAGGATTACTGCTGCTGTCTTCAATATTACCAATGACAACCAGCACCAGAAGAGACTCTGCTAGTACTTTAACCTAGATTTATGCCTTAAAATTGATTAGTGAACTCAGGAATTAAAAGCTATGAAATATATGACTAGGAGGAGGTTTCTAGTTATTTAAAATTAATAATATATGTGGGTTCATCTTGAAAAATTGCAAGCTATCTATTTTCTTCCTATCCACTGAAATAAATAAATACAAAGAAAACCAGGTTGTGGCACTATCTGCAGGGAAAACTGGAGACTTGGCTTTAATGAAATAATTGATATGGTTAATTTTTAATGAAGTCTCAAATATTTCCAATGAAGCAAAATCCTCGTTGGAAAAAGATTCTCCTAGAATGTAATTCATTGTAATGAAGATATTACTATCATTAAAGAACTAAATATTTTAAGAGCTGCACAGGAGATGAACATCTAACTACTTCTACTAAATTAATAATAGATTTTCTTTCTGAATCATCTCCATTGTTTTTAATCCACTAATTAAAGATTCAAGGAAGGGCCAATGGATTTTACAAATGTGAAGTATTTATTTAGTACAAGAGTAAAAAAAAAAAAAATCTGTGTTATTTGCACACTTCAGCTTTGCATTCCAAAGTTTCTCAGAGAATTTTAACAGCATGAAGCTTTCACTGGCTTTGAAAAGGCTGGAAAGCAATACAGATTAAGATGAGAATCTCAGAACTGTCAGGGTTGGAAGTGACCTCAAAGATCATCCAGTTCCAATCCCCCTGCCATGGGCAGGGACACCTCACACTAGAGCAGGTTGCACAGAGCCACATCCAGCCTGGCCTTAAGGACCTCCAGGGATGAGGCTTCCACCACCTCCCTGGACAACCTGTGCCAGTGTCTCAGCACCCTCATGGTGAAGAATTTCTTCCTAACACCCAATCTGAATCTACCCACTTCTAGTTTTGCTCCATT
>WBNM01007447.1:31741-56025 GCA_013399055.1 Ramphastos sulfuratus
TCCACCACCTCCCTGGGCAGCCCATTCCAGTGGGGAATGACTCTCTCGGTGAAGAACTTTCTCCTCACCTCCAGCCTAAACTTCCCCTGGCACAGCTTGAGACTGTGACCTCTTGTTCTGGTGCTGGTTGCCTGAGAGAAGAAAGCAACCTCCTGCTGGCCACAACCACCCTTCAGGTAGTTGTAGACAGCAATAAGGTCTCCCCTGAGCCTCCTCTTCTCCAGGCTAAACAATCCCAGCTCCCTCAGCCTCTCCTCATAGGGCTTGTGCTCGAGGCCTCTCACCAGCCTCGTTGCCCTTCTCTGGACACGCTCAAGCACCTCAATGTCCTTCTTAAATTGAGGGGCCCAGAACTGGACACAGTACTCAAGGTGTGGCCTAACCAGTGCAGAGTACAGGGGGAGAATGACCTCCCTGCTCCTGCTGGGCACACTATTCAAAAAATCTTGAAAGAGCTATGTGAAGTTTGGGTTTTATATGAATGTAGACATAGTTTTTGCACATTTCTTAACACATCTCAACTCTGCTCCCCATCCTCATGAGCTGAAATGAATATTAGCAACTTGTTTTCCCCACAAGGGGATTTTTATGCATCCTGACCAAAAATAATGACCATGGTCAACATCAGTGGTGACATTTTGGAAGAGGATTGGTAAAACTTTCTAAAAGGCAACAAGGCTGGTGAGGAGTGGCTGAGGGAAGTGGAGGTTGTTTAGTCTGGAGAAGAGAAGGCTGAGGGGAGACCTTCTGGCTTAGTATTGCTACCTGAAAGGAGTTGGAGGCAGGTGGGTATTGGTCTCTTCTCCCTAGGAACAAGTGATAGGATGAGAGGAAATGGCTTCAGTTTGTGTCAGGGGAGGTTTAGGTTTGATATTAGAAGAAACTTCTTCCCTGAAAGGGCTCTCAACCACTGGAACAGGTTCCCCAGGAAGGTGGCAGAATCCCCATCCCCGGGAGGTGTTTTAAAGAGGCAGAGATGTGGTCCTAAGGCACATCATCTTCAAGGTCTTTCCCATCCAAAACAACTCTATCATTCTACCTTCCAACCTTGCTATCAGAGCTCTGTATTTTGCATACAATTCAACTAAGGTACAACACAGAGGTCCACTATGGCAAATTGTCCTTCCACAAAGGAATGTAAAACCCTCTGTTGAAATGGATTTACTGGAATTTCTCTGTATTGATGCTTGATTACAAAACAACAGATAACCACAGAGGTGGCCATGCAACCAGTTTTAGATTGATTTAAAAGCATAAGGGCTGGACTTGATGACCATGGAGGTATCTTCCAACCTTAATGGTTCTCTGAAATTGGGGGGACTTCACTTCATTTAGGTTTTATCTTGATTCTTCAAATCTCCTTCTGAGCTGCTCACTCCCAAGCAATGTGCTTAAGTTCTTTAATAAGTGCAAGCAAGACTTGGCTCTAACTGCTAATTTGCTGCCATACTAAAAGTACAGCAGGATTGTGAGCAGGCAGCCCACCAGGGGAGTTCTGCATTATCCTTGTTTCACTTAAGAGGGCAAAATTGTCCAAAGAATGAAGAGAAAATGCCCCTAGTAAGAGAATAAAAGTTAAAAAAACCAACCCTTAGAGTCTAGAAAACCAGGAGCAGCTGTGAGAATCTGACAACTGTTGAGGCACACTCTTCTTTTAAAACTCAGGACATCTGTAAGTGCATGTTATGACAACTTGTTGCCAAGAAATTGATGCCTTCATTATTAAAAATATCACTCACAGTGCAAATGAGAGGATTTGTGTGTTAAGGAGAAGTCTAAGGGATGGAGCTTGGGTTCGTGCGCTGACGATCACAAGAGACTGAGATGGCAGTTTCAGAGCTTCTCATCAATATGTTAGGATAATAAACAGGTGAAGACTGTCAAAGAGGAGATAAAGTGAACACAGGACAGAAAAGTGACATTCTCAAATTCATTCCTGCCAGCTTTTCTCCCTAAAAACTGATTTTAAAACCACGTTTGAATACCAGTCTCTATGCTACAAAACTGAAGCAGGAAACGGATTTTTTTCCTGACTTCTTGTTTAACAGCCCATTAAATCTTGCTGCATAATTGCCTCCTCTTTATTAACTAAATAACAAAAGAGCAGTGCAGTAGGGAAAAGACTGAAGATCATTTTAGCCAAATTTGCCATTTCCAAGTGATGCATCTGAAATTTGCAGCCTGCATTAGGTCGCGATTGAGAGACTTGCTCTTCTGTGTCCTGCAGCTATAAAAGAGGCTAACAGATTATGCTCAATACTCTGAAGACCATTTGATTACCTGAATATTGGCATTTTGAAATTAAATATGAATTCCTTAAGAGCCCATTTAACAGCTAGAGCATTGCCAGACATTTTAGTTTGCACATTTTAGCACCAAAAGCTTCCTGTTCTTTTATTACTTGCCTGCTTTTCAGCTGTGCATAGCAGTGGATACCTTTATAATGAGTAATTAAATAATGCTGCCATTAATTTAAATCCTATTATTATTAATGTCATTTCAGGGTGGTATTAGTAAATTGATGTTTTAACTTGCCTCAGGCTAAAAATTAGCTAAAGGAGTTACTGCAGCAGCTAAGTATTTGAGATAGTCTGGTTTTGTTTAATCAAAGCCATTTTTGCTAACGTAGGAGATGCCCAAAATCTCTTCAGAGCATTTGTTAAAATGCTCAAAAACATGCTATGAGGCTCTCACTTGCCAGTTAGGAATAACAGACTATTTAGATGCTGGTGTCAGAGTCCTCAAGGTCCTGAAGTTAGTGCCCCACATGCAGAGGAGCACCTCATGATAGCAGATAGCACCGCTCTGAGTCTGGAAACCAAATTTGCTTTGTCTGTTCATATAAATGCATGACCCCCTTCTAATTGAAGCTTAGAAACTGCCCATCAGCAGCATTTGAGTAGTTTAGAGGAGTAAATGCACAACCTCCTTTTAATTGACACTTAAAAACTGCCCATCAGCAGCATTTGAGTAGTTGAGAGGAGTAAATGCACAACCTTCTTTAAATTTAATCTTAAAAGCTGCCTATCAGAAGCATTTGAGTTTAGAGGAGTAAATGCACAACCCCCTTTTACTTGAAGCTTAAAACTGCCCATCAGAAGCGTTTGAGGAGTAAATGCACGACCCCCTTTAAATTTAAGCTTAAAAGCTGCCCATCAGAAGCATCTGAGTGGTTGAGAGGAGTAAATCAGTGCTGCTCCAGTGGCTGTTGCAGGAGATGCAGATGAGAGTGATGATGAAGAAGATCCCCAATAGGGACACGCGGTCATGCGCCCTTCTGACTGAAATCAAACAGCCAGCTCCAAAACTGAAGGCAAAACCATGTAATAAGCAACATGTGGGTTTTTCCTTTGCCTGAATCCCTTAGAGTCCTTTTTAAAGAGGATTGTAAAACGTAGCTCCCTCTGTGAGCACAGAGGTCTGCCCAATTCATTACCTCTCTTGGAAATGCTCTGAGTGCTAGCCTGTGGCTTCCCTCCTGCACTGTCCTGCTGTGTGAGGGGAACGATGAGGAAGAGAAACTCATTGCAGTTCTGGCTCCAAGAAAGCAAATTCCTTTGAGAAGAAAATAATGCTTGAGATTTAAAATAGCAGCAGCAGAAGAATGTGGAGGACCAAGTTTGTTTTTCTTTTTATTTCTTCCATAGAAGTACTGAAAATAAAAGGGGAGGTACTAGAAGTGTTGAAGTTTATAGGAGCTTGTGTTACTGGCCTGACTCAAGTTGTGACTTCACATTAGAGACTAACTGGTGCACACAGCTTTGTTTCAACTTAGCTATAATCAACTTCAATAGTCCTTTTACCATGACCTTAAACAGGAACAAAATTAAGGCACTGCTGCTTTCTGAGGTTCTCACTTCAGGTATCAACTACAGCATGTGTCTGCTATCATTAATATTTGTATTCTTATAAGACATTACTAGAAGTGCTCAAAAGCATTGCACTAAATGTCTCTATACTATCAGCTTCTGTTCAGCTGAATGCAGAGAATAATGTTAAATCTTACACTACTATTCCAAGCATTAATGTTGCTACCTGGAGGATTCCAAGCATTAATGTTGCTACCTGGAGGAGTCCCATCCAAATCCTGTGCCCTCATTTCTATTAGATGACAACCAGCAGAGGCTTTCAATGACACCAGATATTGTTTGTATGACACTGAAGGGTTAATCCCTCTGCTTTGAAAACCACTAGAGCTGTGCTACTAAACAAGAACAAAAACAGACCACAAGAAAAGAAGGGAGACCATTCAAGACATCATCCCGAGGGCTTGGTAGAGCTAAAGAGAGGTCATGTTGACTACAATAACTGCCGTTGGCCTTTGGGACATGGTAGCTGCTAATGCTGGAAGAGGAATTGTAAATGTTTGGTCATACCTTAGGACAAAGTGGAAAAACATGGCACAGAGTTTTTCATGCAGTGAGAACTGTAGGACTGACAGCTACTGCATGGCCCTTACTCCTTAGTGCAGTTGTGGGATCTGTAGAAGGCTCAGAGAGACAGGTCTGGTAGAAGTAATGCTAGGGAGAAAACCAAATGTTCTGAATAGAATTTGTAAAGTGAATTCTTTTAAGGGAATTGCTGAATGACCTTATGCTAATTCAGAAGGAATGTGCTTGGGAAAACAGAAAACAAGGGTCACAGGTTCTTAGACTTCACCCAAATTTGGAAATCTAAGAAGTCTTAGATGATGGAAGCTGTGTTCCAGCTTCAATTATCTGCAGGATCTCTAGACCAACCTCTCCTAAAGAGCCATCAGGCTATTGCACTGAAACTACAGAGAAAAGTTACTTTGGGAGCATGACATTTTCCAAATGAACTGAAGTTGGAGATGGAGAAAAAGTGATCAATTTCCTCTTAGAGCAAAGTTTCATCCCAGAATTTGAAGGAGACTGTCTCTCATTACAGCTACATGAACATCTAAGTCCAGCAGTCGGTTGCTCGTTTGTTTGTATGAGCTTTACATACCCACAAGTTCTCACAATTCAAGGTTTGGATTCATCTATGCATTCGACCCTAGAAGTGGTGCCACTTCACATTAACTGCTATGGAACATCCATAAATTTCAATGTTAAAGAGCAAGAGAAAGAAGATGAAGGAGCAGGAGGGAAGTGAAGAAAGTCCTGGTGTTTTCCTACCATAGGGCAGGGCCTGAAGAAACTAAGAGAGAAGAGAAAAAAGGAAAAGGAGGAGGTAGAGGATTGGCTCACTTACCTCTGAAATCTCAACACCACTGCAAACCAATATTCAAAGGTCTGCAGAAAACAGAGCAAAGATAATGGAGGGAATAAGGCAGAACTCAAGATGGGAGAACATGACAGAAAACAAAGAACAGGGGCAGAACAGCACTGGTTATGATTGTCCTGAGACTAGTAACTGAAAAAGAAAGAGAAATGCACCATACCTTTTCTTTGTCACTGGCTTCTCGAGCCACAGTAGAGCCCTGAAACAGAAAAAATGGATCTAAAAATGTGCATATGTCAGAAACTGATTTGAAAATGTTATAACAGGTCAAAAAAGTGGATGAGCTGCATCCTTTGGAACCTCAGAGCTGTTTCAAAGAAAGGTGATTCAGTAGGTAGAATGCCCAGGGCTGCTGAACTGCTGCAATCACTTGAAGAAGATACATCATGAGAGAAGAAAAGATGGATTAAATCCTCAAATGCTCTACATCTCTTGTCCTCCTCCTGACTGCTGGAGCTTCTTCCTCATGTCTTATCCTCATTTTGAGACTATATCAATCTGGAAGCTCAGTTTGCTTGGCAGACTTCTCATCTTTCTGTGCCAGTTTAGCTGCGTGGTTATGGACTAGTCTATAGGGATATTTGGAGATATATACATTTGAAAAGGATGTCACACAATATAAACATACAAATATTGAAAAGATCACAAAGTACAGACAAGAATAAAGCACCCTCAGAGCAAAGTCAAAAGAAGAGATGAGACCAGACACAAGTTTTACAGTGCTTGCCAAAGGCATTTGGGATATTTAATTGTTTAATATTATTATATTTAAAAATACACTTTGGAGCTTAAAACTGAAAGGCAGTAGGATGCTTTCTGAATAAGCTAGAGGTGAAAAAATTAATAAATAAATGGCTGAATATATTTTCCTTACTGATTTCATGCAGCAGGATCACACCTTTAAGTATCCAGCATGTGCTTATCACAACCACACTGGAAATAAACAGTAACTACAAACACAACTGGACAGTGAAAGATGGGGAAATGAGCTTTACCACTTGTTGGAATGTCTGCCTTGCATAAAGAATTGCTGGAGTGGAGTTATATTAGTTTAAAGAATGAGAGGTTTTCCAGCCACAGCTTTTATCCTGTCTGCAGTGAGAAACTTAGAACAAAAAAACTTAGACAGGATGGAGAGCAAAGGTCTTAGCTATTAGGCATGGCCCAGCCAGCAGGGATTGCATTGCATTAGTGTTAGATGGTAATCACAGAATCATAGAATGGTTTGGGTTGGAAGAGACTTTAAAGATCATCCAGTTCCAAGCCCTGTGCCACGGGGACACCTTCCACTAGCCCAGGTTGCTCAAGGCCTCATCCAACCTGGCCTTGAACACCTCCAGGGAGGTTGTAGAGCACAGAATCTCCTTGGGCAACTTGTGCCAGTGTCTCACCACCCTCACTGGAAAGAATTTCTTCCTAATCTCCAGGAATATCCATTCCTAACATCTAGATCTACCTTTCTCCAGCTTAAATCCATTCTATTTCATTGGAAAGCCTGGTGAAAGTATGACATTTTTATTTGCTGCTGCTAAACCTTTTATGTTGCATTCTCTGCTCCAACAGACTAGGGGGGCTGAAAAAAAGATTAGCTGAAAAATCAAAGTGGAGGGAAAAAAAAAAGTAGATTTACAACAGTAAAAAAAACCCAAGTTTTTCAAATTTGACATTGAAGTAACTTCAGTAAAATGCCTCAAAATGGCAGGAAAATACCTTTGAAATCCTATGCCAATCTGTGGTGTCAGTATCTACACAGGTAGAGACTTGTGCTACAAGTGCTGTGTCAAAACTACTCCTGTGTGGAAAAGGACTCTGAACCTACAACCACAGATGCTGCAGCAAAGAAAAAGAGGAAAAACTAATCTGTAATATATGCAGTGTCACTATAACTCTGCTCAGTGGAGGAGTTGGTTTTTGAGGAATGTGGTGTTGATGCTGATTTCCAGTGGGAAGAGAAGTTTACCTTTAAGGCAATTCTGTCCAGCTGTACAATCTGGGTATGGAGCATTCACAGAAGTAAACAACAGCCAGAGCTTTTGACACCAAAGCTAAGAACATGCTGTATGCCATTTTGTGTTGTAGATACTGGAGAGTGGGAGAGGATGGTGCAGTACAGAGCATCACAAATGCTGAAGCAAATGTCTTAAAAGGAGTTTGCAGATGCACTTAGTGGTTCAACACACAGAAGTTAAAGGTGTTAGAAAGAACTGGGCTTCTAAGGGCAGACTTTATGGAGGAAATTAAAATACAATCCCTTAGGTAGAAAGACTAAGACTATATCCTGGGCATTAAGCACTGCAAGGCTGAAAAAAAAATCATCTGAAAATCAAAGTGAAGGTGGGGGAAATAGATAAACAACAGCAAAACCCCTTAACTACTGGGAAAATTGCAGTGAGCAGCCAAACCTTCTGAAACAAACCCAAAACATGCCTTATGATAAAAGCAGTAAACGCTGGGTTTGAAGAGCTTTCTCTGTTTCACTTCTTTTGAAAACAGGAAATGAAATCCAAAGCATTTGCAGCGCTGAGGAACTTTGTGATTGGCATTTTGCTGGTTTAAATGACCATACTATTCAGCTATTTTGTGGAAGCCCTCTGCAGCCCCAGCTGTGGCTTGCCATAACGTTGATAAAATCCTATAGGAAACAGAACGATTCTTGTGCTTTCGTGAGGGAGTTCACCTTTAACCATTATTTGCATCCAACAAGCACACTCTAATTGCTTTGCATAAGAAAATTGCTCAACACAATTAAATCAGGACAATTTCTACAAACCCACCCTTCCCTTCTGCTAAGCCTTGGTGCAGAAAGAAGCCAGCTGACCACTTAATGCTGGCTCTTGCAAATACCACAAAGAGGACCAAATTACAACACTGAGCAACACACCCAAGCATCAGCATAATCTAACACGGAGAGAGTTATTTCATCAGCAGTTATTTCTCACCTTTAAATCATATTTTCTATAAACAGATAAGCGGTGGCTGAACACATTTCTTGTAACTATCATATATACTTCAACTCCATCAACAGTCAGCCGGTACATGCCCAAAAACTGGGGGAGAAGTGTGTTCCCATGACATTCCACAATAAACTGCAAAGGCAAAAGAAAAGAAAAGAAAAAAAAAACAAAAACAAAACACAAAGAAGAGGGTGGAAACATACTAAATACATACATAGTTAGATTATTTCTTAAAGTTAAATCACTCGCAAACAGGATATTTATTTGCTGGATACAGATTTGAGTGGAGACAAACCCTCCCCAAAAATCACACCAGATCAAGTCCCTTCACAGAATGGTTTGGGTTGGAAGGGCCCTGAAAGATCACCCCGTGCCAACCCCCTCCCCCTGTCATGGGTAGGGATGCTCTCCACTAGCCCAGGTTGCTCAAGGCCTCATCCAGCTTGGCCTTGAATGGCTCCAGGGAGGAGGCAGCCACAGTCTCCCTGGGCAACCTGTTCCAGTGTCTCACCACCCTTGCTGTCAAGAATTTCTTCTTGATCTCCAGTCTAAATCTGTGATCTCCAGTCTAAATCTGCCCTCTTGGAGTTTACAGCAACTTATCCTGCTTTTTTAGGCCAGTATTTGAAAATTAACATTTTGAACTTCTAAACTTGTAACTCTTGCTTTCTACATCAATCTCATAGAAAGAGGAGGCTCCACTTGACAGATCTTTCCACTTCTATGGTCTAAAAAAAGGGACACGTAACACAGATAATGGATTTTGTACCCAAGTAAACCCCCAACCATTTCAGTGACTGTCACACTGCTGTGTGTTGTGCTCTCTTGCTCCAGCTCAGTTTTGTTTTCTGCATTTCTCCGCTCAATATTTGCTTGTCGTGATGAACCTTCATGGTGCAGTCACCAGCAAGGTGTGGGGGGATTATTTATTATCATCAACTTTCTGCTAGTTCCCACATGATGGTTGCATTTCAGGGTCAATAGAGTTGAGCAGTGAAGTGCAAGATTCCTGGTTTTTTTTTTTTTTTATTTGCTTACTAATCATTTTATGTCCTTAAGGTCTCCATATTCCATTACAAACAGGATATTAACCTTGAAAAGCTTTGCCACCTGCACCTAAAAACCTGTCTGTTTAAATTGATTGCTTGCCTTACAACTAATAGTTTGAATTTCTGTTGCAAAGACTTGAAGAAGCAGAAAAAGTCAAGACTTAGACCCATGATGAGAACTACTGAAGAGTATTCACTCCCGCAATAAAAATGCCCAACCTGCATTAATCCTAAAGCCAACTCAATCATAGGCACTCTTATTTTATGGAACCAAGAAAACAGTTAAGGCACAAGGATGCAAACCTGAAAAGGATTCTCCAGCTTCCCTTTTATTGCTATTACCAAGTGTCAAACAGAAGAACTTGGAGAAAATGTCCAAATATAAGCCCCAAATAGGATCACAGAACCATTTCAGCTGGAAAAGACCTTGGGGATCATTGTATCCAACCATTCTCTAACTCTACCAAGCCTGGTCTAATCCCTCAACATCACATCTCTGCCTCTCTGAAAACAACTCCATGGGTGGGGATTCAATCACCTCCTTGGGCAGCCTGTTCCAGTGGTTGAGAGCCCTTGCAGTGAAGTATTCAAGACTGCCCAGCAAGGAACACAGGGAATGAACAAGATGGAAGTTGTTGCCTGTGAATTGAACATAATTTTGACTCCCGACTCTGACCTGTGAGCTCTTGTGAATCTTGCTGGCACAGTCTGTGCTGCAGCACTCCTCTCTGTCTGCCCTGTAGCTGTGGTGGAGGTTACAAGCACCAAAGCAGACACCATGATGTAGCTGTGATGTAGTTGTGTTACCTCACAGCAAAGCATTTTTAAGCTCGAACTGCCTATGAATGGGCAACACATCTTGAACCACTGCAGAGGACCAGTGAATGCAAATCAGAACCTCAGGAAGGGAATATGATTGCATGTCCCAAAAAACCAAGAACTTCTGACAGTACAAAAAGCCAAGTACATGTCAGCCCTGAGCAGTGCACAGAGATTAACCACTTTGTGCCCAAGAAGAATTCTGTGTTTGAAAGATGCAGAACCTTTAAGTTAGAGTTCTTGAATGGGAGAATTTTCAATCACTGGGCTGTTATCACAAAATCACAGAATGTCAGGGGCTGGAAGGGGCCTCAAAAGCTGATCCAGTCCAACCCCTTGCCAGAGCAGGATCACCTAGACCAGCTCACACAGGAACTCATCCAGGTGGGTTTTGAATATCTCCAGAGAGGGAGACTCCACAACTCCCCTAGGCAGCCTGTTCCAGTGTTCTGTCGCCCTCACAGGGAAAAAAAAATCCTCCTTATGTTTCCATGGAACTTCCTATGCCTCAGCTTCCACCCATTGCCCCTTGACCTGAGTGATGCCACCTCAGAAAGCAGTTATGTGACAGGATAGATAGCTCATTGTGACCACCAGTAGTTTCCTTTGGAGATCTGATCACAGAGTGGAATTGGAGCCATTAACACTGAGGTTACAGAAGACTTGTTTAAAATCCTAATCCCTATCAGTCAAACACTCTATTGATTATTTTGTTATAAACATCAGGTACTTACAATAACAGAATGGTTTCAGTTGAAAGAACTTTAAGATCATTGAGTCCAACCCTTATCTAACTTTACCAAATCTTGGCATACATCCTAAAGGTAAATATTTGTCTAGTGCTTTACAGAAGGTGGGAAGGGGTGTTCTTATAAAAACACATACTGAGTAATTGCTTCTCTAAGATGATTAGATTCCTTTCAACCACCCCTGCAGAACCTAGCTTTCCAGAAGAGTTTGGTAGCACAGAATTCCAGGCCACACCTCCTCAATGGACCCAACCATTCTTAATCTTACAGTTGTTAACTAGAGAATGGGAATGAAAAGATCCCAATCCAAATTTTCCATATGGGGATCTGAGAAGCAGAAACTTGATCATACAGAGGGTTTGTACCACGTGAACAAATGGCAGCCATGCATCTTGAGCACCAGACTGGCAACCCCCTGCCCTTCCTCACATCTGCTGGGGTCACAACCTTGACACTTAAACCCTCTTTTCAACCCTACCTATCCCTAACTCTGATTTTAGCCTCTCTAGTGCTGAGTGTCCCCATCAGCAAACCAGCAATGCCATTAACACAGAACATGTGTGACACAGCCACTGTAATAACACAGAATGAATAAAACATTAGCCACATACAGCCCCCTCCCAAACTGTTCTGTAGCCAGTAACAAGTCAAAAAAAAAGCAATTAATGGAAGTCACTTAAGTCCTGTTGCTAAATTAGGGATAGCTGTTTGGTAGCACTGTTGCTTCACTTCAGTGCTTTGGAGGCAGGCCTTCTAAAGGGGCAATGTTACTAGCATGGAACACAGGACATGAAGAGCTCTGCTAGTACCACCCTTCACTTCATCAAAAGGAACTTGGCTGTGTTCTTGCAGACCTCTGAGAGACCTTCTCAAAGCAGAGCATGTACCACAAACAGCTCTTCCCTGCTCACTGCTGCCTGCCGACGCTTGTGCCGTTGCAACTTAAAGTCCCTAAAATGCCCTCACTGCTTCCCATGACAGCATTTCTTATCCTGATAGGGAGACAAAGGAAAAGAGGGAGGAATGCCACTTGCTTTCAGCATCTACAAAGTTGGTCTGGACCTTCCTACCTTTGAAACTATCAAACCCCCAATGTCTGCAGCACAGAGGAGGCCAAACGTGTCATCCATATGGGGGGAGTGCAGCAGGACTTGCACTGGTGACTGTTCTTGGCAGACTTTTCAATTTGTCTGTCTTGATATAAATGAAGTAGCAATTTAGTCACCTCGAGGTGCTTTTAAGGAATGATTTCCTGAAGTTTCCCACTTAGAGCTGGAATAAAAGTGAGCCTAGAACTTCAGTGAAAGGAAAGAAACCTTCTCCCCTTTCTGCTAAAGAGAACACAACAACTCTGTCAAGCAGCCTTGCTGAATTAAACTGTCATACTTAGTGACCACATTTGCAAGTCCTTGCATGCAGCAACAAAATCCACCTTACTTAAAGGGTGCTGTAATAAACACTCCCTCAGGTCTTGTCCATGCAGACAGTTTTCATTTTGCTGCACGGCATGAGGAACAATACTACCACTAACAAAATAAACCATCACCAGCATCTTGACCCATTGCATCAGCTGCACAGCACAGGTTTCAAAGACATCATTTTCTGAGCTCTCTTGAACTCCATGCTTAAAGCTGAAAAGCAGTAAGAAATTCTTTGTGACCCTTATATTCTCATTTAAATAAATACAGCTTCAAGATTGCCTAATAACAACTGAACTTTTCCTGTCTCATTTTACACCCAAAAAAAGATTCTTAGCTTCTTGCTTCTCCATGGCAATGCTATCAAGATGACTAAAAAATAACCCAGTGCATACAATTTATGCCATTTTGGGCTTCTTTTGGAAAAACACAGAGCAAAATTCCCATATAGAATCATAGAATGGTAAGGTTGGAAGGGACCTCAAGGATCATCTAATTCCAACCCCCTGCCATAGGCAGGGACACCTCCCACTAGAACAGGTCATTCAAGGCCTCCTCCAACCTGGCCTTGAACACCTCCAGGGAGGGAGCAGCCACAACCTCCCTGGGCAACCTGTGCCAGTGTCTCACCAACCTCATGCAAACAACTTCCTCCTAACATCCAGTCTAAATCTTCCCTCTGCCAGTTCAAACCCATTGCCCCTTGTCCTGGCATTGCAAGACCTTGTCAATAGTCCCTCCCCAGCCTTCCTGTAAGCCCCCTTCAGATACTGGAAGGCTACTCTAAGGTCTCCTGGAAGCCTTCTCTTCTCCAGGCTGAAGAGCCCCAACTCTCTCAGTCTGTATGTGCTATTTCTCCTCCTCTTTTCAAAGATAAGGTGTGAAATGATTTGGCAGAAGTGCAGACTAACTCCTGAAGGGTGCCTATCTTGGCTCCACATGGAAACTCAGCATTCCCATTTCTCACATGAAATGATTTGACAGAATCACAGGAACATCCAGGTTGGAAAAGACCCTCAGCATCACCAAGTCCAACCTACAAAAGAAGTGAAGACTAACTCTTGAGTGGTACCTATCTTGGCTCAGGTGGGAATTCAGTATTCCTGTTTCTCGCAGGCAGCACCATTTAGCAAACATCACTCCAGAAATACACAACCTGCTCATTCTCTGTTACCCCTTTCCAGAGCTATCTACATCATGATGAAGGTCACCATGCTTGAATCATAGAATCAACCAGGTTGGAAGAGACCTCCAAGCTCATCCAGTCAAACCTATCATTCGGCCTTAGCCAATCAACCAGACCATGGCACCAAGTGCCCCATCCAGGCTTTTCTTGAATATCTCCAGGGACAGGGACTCCACCTCCCTGGGCAGCCCATTCCAATGCCAATCACTCTCTCTGTCAAGAACTTCCTCCTTACATCCAGCCTATACCTCCCCTGGCACAACTTGAGATTGTGTCCCCTCTGTTGCTGTTGAGTGACCAAACAGTTAACATAAGAAGACATTTCTTAGGATACTTCCATTAAAGAAAGTGAGTGGCAAGCAACATATTTTAAACCATAATATAATTAAACCATAAAATAATTAAAATAATTATTTTAAACAATTTTGGACACTGTGAAGGACAAGACATTGATATTCCTTTTTTTATTTTTTGACTCAACTTTCTCTTTCAAATTCTCTTAGAAGCCATCAAAAACATCCTTCACAACACAACTGTGTTATGTGCCTGTGCACTGACATGTGGAATCATGCCCCCCACCAAAGAAGGCTGAGAAGACCTCTAGAGTTATAGCATGCTCCAGAATATTCCAGTTACTGCTATTCAGTTATTGCTATTTCCTTGAACCCTAATGGTTTAATGGAAAATTATTCACTGAGAATTTATATAATTATGGAATCTTTTATTTGGAAAAGACTTTAAAGATCAAGTCCAACCATTCCCTTACTCTACCAAGGCTGGTGCTAAACCATGTCCCTCAGCATCACATCTCTGCTTATCTGAAACATCTCCAGGTACAGGGAGATGTTTCCCTCCACCTCCCTGGGGAGCCTATTCCATTGTTCACCTGGTGTGACACATTGAAAAGCTTTAGCTAAACTAAAGCCCACAACAGAAAGTTACGGATTTTCAAATCACCTAAAGCTGTTTTCTCCTGGCAAGTCATGTAAGAAAGTGGTGTCATTTAAAGGAGTGTTCAATAAACACAAGTTTTCAGATGCCAGCCCTGTGATTCATGCCCTTCTATCTCACATTGTTTCAGACTGGGGACAATGTTAATTTTACCTTCAGAGTGCAACGAAATCTAAATGTCATCACCACATGGGATTGCCTAGGCTGCAGACCTGCTACCAGCAACATGGTTTATTACCCTTGGTATAGCTTACAATCAAGTGAGTCACTGGGTGTGCTGATTTCTTCTGGCTGCTGTGCACAGGATCAAAGGCTTATAGATATAAAATAAACACAGAGGAAACATCATCTGCTGGTGAAACCCAGGCCCCACCAACAGATGATGTGGCCCCACCAGAGCCGGCACAGCCAAGCCTCTTCTGTTGCACAGTTAGATCATAGAATGGTAAGGTTGGAAGGGACCTCAAAGGTCAGCTAGTTCCAACCCCCTGCCATAGGCAGGGACACCTCCCACTAGTACAGGTCACTCAAGGCCTCCTCCAACCTGGCCTTGAACACCTCCAGGGAGGGAGCAGCCACAACTTCCCTGGGCAACCTGTGCCAGTGTCTCACCACCCTCACTGCAAACAACTTCCTCCTAACGTCCACTTTCAATCTCCCCTCTGCCAGTTCAAACCCATTCCTCCTCCTCCTTGTCAACAGTCCCTCCCCAGCCCTCCTGTAGCCCCCTTCAGATCCTGGAAGGTCACTCCAAGGTCTCCTGGAAGCCTTCTCTTCTCCAGGCTGCAGAGCCCTCTCTCAGCCTGTCCTCATAGGATCCTGCCCTTACAGGTCCCTGGGATCCCTTCCAAGCTGCCATTCTATGCTTCCAAGATTCAAATCACAGCCACATTTGTGCTGGAGCTTGTTGCAACCTACCTTGTCTCTCCCCACTGCAGTCTCCACACCAGTGGAGACCACTTGAACACCTCCCTAGGCAACCTGTGCCAGTGTCTCACCACCCTCACTGGAAAGAACTTCCTTCTAACATCCAGTTTAAATCTCCCCTCTGCCAATTTAAACCCATTGCCCCTCGTCCTGTCATTGCATAGATAATTGCCTATGAACTTCCACATCTCCCAGTGAAGATTTTGATGTGGTTTTGGGCAGCAGTTCCAGCCCATGGTCACATGAACCTTCTGTATATTGCCCCTTGGTAGCTCCATCTAATGCCCACCTTAATGAGCCTCCTGCTCTCACCTCTCCTGTTGGGAGCAGTGGGCCCACAGAGGCAGGTGAAATGCTGACTGTTCAGGTGAGAACACATTCTCACCTCCACCTTCTGCTTCTAGAAGGGCAATGATGCTGATGAAGGCTCTTGAGCACAAGTCTTGTGAGGAGTGGTTGAGGGAACTGCTCAGTCTGGAGATAAGGAAGTTGAGGGGAGACCTTCTGACTTTCTACAGCTCCCTGAAGGGAGGTTGTAGCCAGGTGGGGTTGGGCTTCTCTCTCAGTCAACCAGTGACAGAATGAGGGGACACAGCTTCAAGCTGTGCCAGGGCAGGTTCAGGCTGGATGTTAGGAAGAAGTTCTTCCCAGCAAGAGCGATTGGCATTGGAATGGGCTGCCTGGGGAAGTGGTGGAGTCCCCATCCCTGGAGGTGTTTAAAAGGAGACTAGATGAGGCACTTAGTGCCATGGTTTAGTTAATTAGAAGTTGTTGGGTGATACGTTGGACTCTCTGATCTTAGAGGTCTTCTCCAACCTGATTGATTCTGTGATTAGGAGGCTGAGGGGAGACCTTCTGCCTCTCTACAACTCCCTGAAAGGACATTGGAGCCAGGTGGGTGCTGGTCTCTTCTCCCTCGTAACGTGATAGGATGAGAGGAAATGGCCTCAAGTTGCACCAGGGGAGGTTTAGGTTGGAGATTCCATCATGCACATGTGTGTTTCAGTAATTTCACTGTCTGGCTTTGCCTTTTTACCTGCCCTTTCCCTTTCTGTGATACATGCAGATGCAACTCAGGGAGCTGGAGGAAGGAAGCCATTGAGAACCTCAGCAAGTGACAACAACACAGAAGGATTACACAAACTGAAATGCAGCTCTGCTTTACCAGCTTGATGCCAGCCTATACAGTGCAAATTCCTGAACACCTAGGCCCCACATTTTTTTCCACTCTGGGGTATTCTCCAGCCTACATGGTCACAAATTGTGTGACAAAATTGCTTTTAGCCTACAGTAACATTTTCCTATTTACAATTTTAATGTTTTCTCCTACTTCTGCTCCATACCCTTGCACTATTCCTTGATTCCCGTGCAGCCCTGTACCCCACTCTTGGTGCAGGTTTGCCCTTTTTCACCTTACTGCCTACATTTTCCCCCTTTATTTACTTTCCTGTTTCTTTCATTTTTTTTTTCCCCTCTCCAAAAGTTGATTTTTTTTCCTGCTTTTGTTTTCTCCTTTATGTTTCCACCTCCCCTTTTTATCTCATTCTCTTCTTTCCTTTCTTCCATTCACTTCCCCATCACTTTGCTGTTTGCTGCCTCCAGTAAATGGGCAGTGCCTTTCTTTCTCCAGTATTCTCCATTTCTGCTGGTTGCCAGGGAGACAAACAGGCAGTGTAATAGGTGTCAGTTCTGCATACAATTACCAGTGTAGGGAAGAGAATGTGCAGTCAACAGGCACAGCCACCTATAGAAAACCTAAAGGGTACCTGCACTCATGAGCAGTTTAATGTGGAAGGCTTCTCTGCTAACAATTCCCTCTCATTCACCAGCTTTGAGATGTCTTCTTACTTCCTTTACTGAATTCACCTTTCCTTTAGTGTCAGCACTGAGGAATAATAAAACTCTTCTGAAGTCCATTTTAATGAAAGAAGAAAGAAACAAACAAAAAAATAGATGTTCAAAAGGTGTTGGTTTCTCTGAGAGAGCTGCCCTCATTTATTTTCAAATGTTTCTATCCTGCCTGCCATCTCTTCCCAAAGAGCACAAGACTCCAATTCAACACCAGTTCAGATCAATTTAAGATTTAAAGCAAGTTTATCTCACTGGGAAGGGCAGGGTGTTCTCTGATTCAGACACCTGCCCCCAGAATTTGAAGCAACTATTAACGAATTTCATAGAATCATAGAATAGTTTGAGTTGAAAGGGACCTTAAAGATCCAGTGCCAACCCCCTGCCATGGGCAGGCACATCTCCCACTAGCCCAGGGTGTTCAAGGCCTCATCCAACCTGGCTTTGAACACTTCCAAGGAGAGGGCATCCACAACCTCCCTAGGTAACCTGTTCCAGTGTCTCACCACCCTCACTGGAAAGAATTTCTTTCTAATCTCCAGTCTAAATCTCCTCTCCTCAAGCTTCAACCCATTGCCCCTTGTCCCATCACTACAAGCCCTTGTAAAAAGTCTCTCCCCAGCTTTCTTGTAGGTGCCCTTCAGGTACTGAAAGGCTGCTGTAACATCTGCCCAGAGTCTTCTCTTGAAAAATCATATTTGCAGGTCAGAAAATATTTACATCTATACCCACACCTACAACAGTACATTTGGCATTTTATGTAAACTAACAAACTTCTTGCACATCCACAACACATCCAAAAGAAACACATAAGCACAGCTGGAATATATGCTGAGGTGAAGTTTTCCTTTAGGATGTTCCTTAGACACAAGGTAAGCTCCTGGCATTGCAGAGATGACTTTGCTGAGCTCCCCTTGAACAATGCCAAAGGAAAGAGCAGGTTTCATTCCATCTACCTGGCTATGCTCTTGCTGTTAAGCAGCACAGGTTTAAAACAAAACCACCCTAGGTTTGAAGGTATTTCAAATACATGTTTTGTTTTGCTCTTAAATATTATTTAAGTATTTGAGGAGAATGTGTTTGACTAACTGATGTGATTTTAAATGGTCAGACTATCTCTGTGGACACAGCACAGCTTTCCTCTGACCCATCTGAGTGTTCCAGTGCATTTGATCAGAAATTGATGTTCAGCTGAGCATCCAGTACCTGAAGGGGGCCTGCTGGAACAGGTTGCCCAGAGAGGGGCAACCCTTCCTGGAGATATTCAAAGTGAGGCTCGACAGGGCTCTGGGCAACCTGATCTAGCTGAGGATGTCCCTGATGACTGCAGGAGGGGTTGAATTAGATGACTTTTGGATGTCCCTTCCAGCCTGGAGCATTCTATGATACAAGAAAGCTGGAGAGGGACTTTTTACAAGGGCTTGTAGTGATTAGAACAAGAGGCAACAAATTGAAGCTGGAAGAGAGGAGATTTAGACTGGATATTAGGAAGACATTCTTTAGAGTGAGAGTGGTGAGGATGAGGTGGAATGGATTGATGCCGGAAGAGGGGAGATTTAGACTGGAGATTAGGAAGAATTTTTTTACAGTGTGGGTGGTGAGACACTGGAACAGGTTGCCCAGGGAGATTGTGAATGCTCCCTCCTTGGAGGTGTTCAAGGCCAGGCTGGATGAGGCCTTGAACAACCTGGGTTAGTTGGAGGTGTCCCTGCCTGTGGCAGGGGGTTGGAACTGGATGGTTAAGGTCCCTTTCAACTCAAACTATTCTGTGATTCTGGGCTGGTGGGAGGTGTCCCTGCCCATGTTAGGTAGGAGTTTGTAACCAGATGACCTTCAANTGAGGATGTCCCTGATGACTGCAGGAGGGGTTGAATTAGATGACTTTTGGATGTCCCTTCCAGCCTGGAGCATTCTATGATACAAGAAAGCTGGAGAGGGACTTTTTACAAGGGCTTGTAGTGATTAGAACAAGAGGCAACAAATTGAAGCTGGAAGAGAGGAGATTTAGACTGGATATTAGGAAGACATTCTTTAGAGTGAGAGTGGTGAGGATGAGGTGGAATGGATTGATGCCGGAAGAGGGGAGATTTAGACTGGAGATTAGGAAGAATTTTTTTACAGTGTGGGTGGTGAGACACTGGAACAGGTTGCCCAGGGAGATTGTGAATGCTCCCTCCTTGGAGGTGTTCAAGGCCAGGCTGGATGAGGCCTTGAACAACCTGGGCTAGTTGGAGGTGTCCCTGCCTGTGGCAGGGGGTTGGAACTGGATGGTTAAGGTCCCTTTCAACTCAAACTATTCTGTGATTCTGGGCTGGTGGGAGGTGTCCCTGCCCATGTTAGGTAGGAGTTTGTAACCAGATGACCTTCAAGGTCCTTTCCAACTCAAAAATCTCTGCATCTATGAATCTACCTGTCCCTAGTTTCATTCATCCAACAGCTAGACTAGTTCTACAGAATCAAGGGTAGTGAGAAGCTACTTCTAATAACTGATAGCACACCAATAATACAGCAGCCCAAACCAATGACTAAAATCACTATTTCTCTCTATGCATTGGAAATTATTAGTTAGAAATTGACAGCATAAGAACCTAATGTGTCCTATACATTTGCATTTCCCATAATACTTAGAAACCTTGCAGACTGATGCTGTTAGCAGCAAAGAAGGTTTTAGAGAACTTATGAGGGGCAGCTGAGGGAAGTGGGATTGTTTAGTCTGGAGAAGAGGAGGCTGAGGGGGAAGATCTCATTGCTCTCTTTGATTTTCTGAAAGGAGGTTGGAGCCAGGTGAGGGTTGGTCTCTTCTCCTCAGTATCATGAGACAGAACAAGAGGAAATGACCTCACTTTTCTCCAGGACAGGTTTAGGTTGGATATTTGGAAAAAAATTTCTTTTCTGCAGGAGTGGTCAGGCACTGGAATAGGCTGATCAGGGAGGTGGTGGAGTCACCATCTCTGGGGGTGAAATTAAGTATGTGCACAGGGCACTTTGGGACATGGTCTAATGGCCATGGTGGTGTTGAGTTGCGGGTTGGACTCGATGATCTTAGAGGTCTTTTCCAACCAAAACATCTCTGTAATGTCTGCCTTTTAAATGCAGACATAAGGCTGCTCTGTCCATAGAATCATAGAATGTCAGGGGCTGGAAGTGACCTCAAAAGCTCATCTGGTCCAGGACCCATGCCAGAGCAGGATCACCCAGAGCAGCTCACACAGGAACACATCCAGATGGTTCTTGAATATCTCCAGAGAGGGAGACTCCACAACCCCCCTGGGCAGCCTGTTCCAGTGTTCTGTCACCCTCACAATGAAAAAATTCTTCCTCAGGTTCACATGGAACCTCCTATGCCTCAGCTTCCACCCACTGCCCCTTGTCCTGTCACTGGGCATCACCAAGAAGAGGCTGGCTCCAGCCTTCTGGCACTCACCCCTTAGATATTTATAAACATTAATCAGGTCACTTCTTAGTCTCCTCCTCTCCAAGCTAAGAAGCCCCATGATGGACTTCACAGGCTACTCTCAAACACCAAGATGCTTTGCAACTCTAAGCATGGAGAAAGACATTTTTGCCCCAGCTGGCTTAGAACTGTTGGGCTTAAGGATTTGTTGGGCTTTACAATAAAACTTTGCCAGAGAAAATAATGATCTCCAGTGTTCCTCCTCAGCACTGAACGTGTCAGACTCATCTGATGAGCTGACAGAAAGTGTCAGTGTTTAGACTGAAGTGTTCACCATCTGCCTGAGGTTGTGGGCCTGACTGACACTAAAAAAAAACCCACCCCAGCACCAAAAAGGCATCACATCAGACAGGGTAAACAAATGAATGCAACACAGAATTTTGGAGAGTAACCAGAATTTACAATTGTCAGAACTATTATTTACAATTCAACAGTTGGAATTTAGAATGACTCTCTCTATATATATTTAGATGCCTCTTCTATAGTAACTCCTCCTGACACTCCTCCAAGCTTGGCTCTCACTTTTAGTTATTTACACATTTCTATTACGTAGCCTTAGGCTTTGAATTTGGTCTGTTTTAATTATCTTTTACACTTGATAATTTTAAATAGTGGTAATAGTGCTGTAAATTGTGGTGCACCTAACTTGGTGACTTCTGCAAAATGCCAAATGACACTGCAATAGGACTCTACCCAAAAAGCTTAGCCTAGTTCACACTTTATTTTCACTCCTAAGCTGCTGTTTCCTGAGAGTAACCCAAGTACTCTAAGGTGTACAATTGTGTCCATCATAACTGTGGTCAACTGAAATCCAGGCAATCTAGACTTGGCATTTTTGGATTTCCAAGTGTTTACAAGCTGTGCACAATTCCTGCTCCTCCTTACATATGCAGAGTGTGTAACTACAATCTCAGCCTCTCACAGCTCCGAAGAACAGAAAGGCTGTTGCACCTTCTGCCTGATGGAGAGAGGAATGACAGAAAGGATTGGAATGCCCTCTGGACTACACATACTTCTCCATGATCTCCAGCTGCTGGCAAAACCATCTTTATTTCTACTTTCCAGTAACAAGATACAGGTCTCTTTCTAACCTTGTGGTGACTGTGGAGTCCAAAACTGGATAATCTGTAAGTACCAAGAAGGAAGATTGGAGTCTAGTAAAACATTTTTTTTTCCCATTTCCCACATTGCTGTCCATAGTAATTAACAAACTGGTAAAAAAAATGCACTCAGGGTTAGCAATCACTCAGGTATCTCCATGACAATTTAATCCTAGTGCAGGATGAATCAAAATGTCTCTCAGATGCCCAACTGGCAATGAAGGACAGAGAGATGTAGGACAGATTACCAAAGATGCCTTAAAACTCAAGAGCTGGTTTTCATCCCATGAAGAAGGGAGTCCTTACAGCAATGGAAGTGCCATTGCTAGGAATGCCTCTCTGTAAGGCCTGAACCACAGGAGTGTTGATCTGCTTGAGGGTAGGAAGGCTCTGCAAAGAGATCTGGACAGGCTGAACTGATGGGCTGAGGGCACAGAATCAAGCAGGTTGGGAGGACCTCAAGATCACTGAGTCCAACCTATCACCCAACACCTTCTAATTAACCAAGCCATGACACTAAGTGCCTCATGCAGCCTCCTTTTAAACACCTCCAGGGACAGGGACTCCATCACCTCCCCAGGCAGCCCATTCCAATGCCAATCACTCTTGCTGTGAAGAACTTCTTTCTAACATCCAACCTAAACCTGCCCTGGCACAGCTTGAGGCTGTGTCCTCTTGTTCTGTCAGTGGTTGCCTGACAGAAGAGCCCAACTCCACCTGGCTACACCCTCCCTTCAGGTAGCTGTAGAGAGCAATGAGGTCTGCCCTGAGCCTCCTCTTCTGCAGGCTGCACTCCCCCAACCCTGGAGTTGGAGGCTTTCATGGGACAACTGCCCTGCTGTGGTCCTCTGCTGACCACTCTTAACTCACAGCTGCCTCACTGGTAGGTTTGCAGTTCCAAGAGGTGCAGGAGAATGAGAGCTATTTTGCAATTGCCAGGGATGAAGCCTATTTTGGTGAATATTTTGGTGACCTGACCAGCAGAACAAGGGAGGTTCCCCTCCCACTCTACTCTGCTCTGCTAAGGCCACACTTGGAGTATTGTGTTCAGTTCTGTGCTCCCCAGATAAACAGAGACAGGGAACTACTGGAGAGGGTCCAATGGAGGCCGCAAAAGGGACTGCAGCACTTTTCTCATGAGGAAAGGCTGAGAGACCAGGGGCTCTTTAGCCTAGAGAAGATCAGACTGAGAAGGCATCTTCTCCATGTTGATCAATAGCTAAAGGGTGGGGGGCAAGAGGATGGGGCCAGGCTCTTTTCACTGGTGCCCAGTGCCAGGACAAAGATCAAAAGGTACAAACTAGAACAGAGATGTTTCACTTAAACATAAGGAAAAAAAAAACCCTTTACTTTGAGCACTGCAGCAGGCTGCTCCAGGTTGTGGAGACTTTCAAAACCCATCTAGACATGTTCACCTGCTCTAGGTGACCCTGGGGGCTTGGCTGGATGGTCTCTGGAAGCCCCTTTCAATCCCCACCCTTCTGTGACACTGTGAATGAGGAACATAGGCCATTTCTCGCACTCCTGACCTGACACAAAACCCTCTCCAGCATTATTTGTTTAAAGACAGCTGTCCTCTTGTATTTATTAAGTGGTCCAAGCAGACTTGGAAAAGGTTTGGTAAGGCTTGTTTGGTCCCAAAGCAAGGACAGAGCTACTTCCAAGGTCTAGAATGATTCTACCAGCTTGGGGCTGCCTGCTCTAATACAGAAACAGGTGAGTAAATATTATGGTTGAAACTAAAACTGAGTTTCAGCCTGGGGAAGAAACCTGGAATATATTTGTAGAGGGGAAAGAGCACCCTGAGAGAGGAAAGAGATTATCTGTCATAAATGGTATGAATTTCCTTCATGTCAGAAGAAACTGGAAAGCAGTTTTTGTTGTCTTGGGCAGGTGAAAGCAGGTGCAAGACACTGAAGGTTCACAAGTCACTGTTCGCAATGGACAGATGATGTAACTTCAGATCCTTTAGGGGTACTTGGAACTCTAAGAAGGGAGAAACAGTCCTCTGCAGTTCACACGAATCACCCACCTCATCTTCACATACATGAGAAAGGTTCTTCCTCCCAGGATGATCCCTGAACTGCATAACTTGGTCTGGACATGTCTGTGTGAGCCCTTCCTTGTAAGGCTGAGCCCTCCAAATACAGCTCTGAGCTAAGAGCAGCCTGGCACAGGTATGATGCAAGGACATGCCACTGCACATTCCAAACTAGTCCCAAACACATCACACCTGTGCTGGGAAGGACAGAGACTAGGCAGGCTGGGGAGGACTTGCAGTGACAGGACAAGGGGCCACAGTCTGAAACTGGAGCAGGGTAGATTTAGATTAGACATTAGGAAGAAGTTCTTTACAATGAGGGTGGCAAAATACTAGAATAGCTTGCTCAGGGATATGGTGGAGGCCCCATCCCTGGAGACGTAAAAGGTCAAAGTTGATGGGGTCCTGAGCAACCTGATCTGGTTAGGGATGTCCCTGCTCGCTTCAAGAGAGCTGGAAGAGGTTACCCAGGGAGGTGGTGGAAGCCTCATCCCTGGAGGTGTTTAAGGCTNACTTCAAGGAGCTGGAAGAGGTTGCCCAGGGA
>WBNM01007448.1:0-23328 GCA_013399055.1 Ramphastos sulfuratus
GAAAAGAAAAGAAAAGAGGAAAACAACAAAAATATACTCCTCCCCCCCAAAACCACCCACAAACCCAAACAACAATAAAAAGCCCCAAAACCAAACAAGCCACAACAACAAAACAACAAAAGATCCCAAAACACAAATTAAAACAAAAAACAAACCACCAACTTAAAAGAAAAGGCTCCAGATAGCAGTTCTTGATCCCATTTTCTGACTTGGTGACATCCACTTAGTCAAAGATGCAGGCAGCATTGTCTATTGAAGTTGCATTTCTCTTGAGTGAGTTCAGGGATTGCAGTGTGCTCATCTTCCAAACTGTTTGGGAGAGCAGGGCACAGTGCTTGGGAAGGAGTGGTCTGGGCCATCTGCTGCACAGTGAAGGCAAGGAGGTCTGTTTGCCAATCATAAGAGGAAAATGGAGGATATTGTAGCTTTGTTCCAGTGCTCAGGAACATGAGCCCATCTGCCATGTGCCAGGTATTGGGGAAGGCAGCAGTTTGGTAGCTCTCAGTAGCACTCAGTGTCTCTTAGTTCAGAGACAACAGGCAGGAACAAGTACATCACCTACGTATGCCAAGCCAGTTTTGGTGCCTATGGGGAAGACAAAGCCCAAGGGCCCCTCCCAGCCTCCTCCACTGCACAGCAAGTGTCTCTACTCAGGCAGGGAGCATCCTCCTAACAGCCAAACAGCACTGACACACAACCAGAGCCATTTAAAACCTGATGTTGTTAATTTTACTTAACGAGGCACCATACTTTGCTTTGAATATTTACTACTGGAGTTCAACGTACTTAGTATTTTACGCCCCTGCTCTGAGCATTTAGCGAATACAAGCAGAGTAACATGTAATGGGGCACAAAGGTTATGCAGTCTTGCTTAATGTGTGCTACTGAACAATTACTGCTACAAAAAGAATTAGCTACTTTGCTATGAAATTAAATTTTAAAAAAAGCCTCTTTCATATGAGTTTTATGTTGGGAATTTCAAATGTTTTTGCTGTGTACATACAGTTTTTGTTGTGTTATGGAACAGGTAAGAATTCAAAACAGCTCTAGAGGCATTAGTAAGAGAAGACACCAACTATGCCTTATATTGCATATAAGTATACATATATATATATCTCACAGTATTACAGTATCACAGTATAAGCAAGGTTGGAAGAGACCTCAAAGATCATCAAGTCCAACCCATTACCACAGACCTCGAGACTAGACCATGGCACCAAGTGCCACGTAAATATATATTTATATATATATATATTTATATACTGCAGAGAATCCCAGAATCCTGGAATGGCTCAGGTTGGAAGGGACCTCAGAGATCATCTACTCCAACTTCCCCACCATGGGCAGGAACACCTCTCAAGTAGACTTGGCTGCTTATCCAACCTGGTGCTGAACACCCCCAGGGAAGAGGCATCCACAATCGCCCTGGGCAGCCTAATCTAGAGTCTCACCACCCTCATCCAGAAGAATTTCCTAAGCTCCAGTCTAACTCTGCTCTCCCTTAGCTTCAAACCACTCCCCCTTGTCCTGTCTCTAGACACCCTGACAAAAGGTCCTTCTGCTGCCTTCCTGTAGGATCCTTTCAGCTATTGGAAGGCAGCTCTAAAGTTCCTCTGGAGCCTTCTCTTTTCCAGGCTGTCTCCAGAAACTGACTGGCATGAGAAAAAAAAACAAAAACATAATAAGGGGATTTAACAAGTTGATGTTTCATGAAAGATGGATTTGGCTCCATATTTGGACCTGTGTTGCAAAAAAAACCCCAACCCAATAAAACAAAGCACAATTGCAGAGCATCACTTCAAAATTAAGATTTCATACATAGTTCTCTGCCTCCTAACCTACTAATTATGTGCAGAAGCAATGCAGTTAGAAGGCACAAACAGCAGCCTATGGGGTTTTTAAACATGATGCCATGGGGTAAGGGCTTTTTGGAAAATTTAACACATTGTGCTCAGCAACACACCTAATAACACTGCTAATTGTAATGCTAGAACATCCCAATTGTACTTCTGAAAGGCAGTGGTAATTACTGCCTCTTGCTCTGGAGTGGGACCAGTAAACTCATTAAATTGTGTTGGCTCTAAACCTCTGGGTGGGTTGCAGGCCATAAAGCATAGAGGAGACAGCACCCTGTTGGAACATTGCCTCTGCTTTTAAGATCTAAATGTCATCACTTATTTTGTTGTCAGATCAAAATGTGGTCAGAGGTAAATAAAGCAGAAGGGATCTGTTCTGACAGTTTAGAAGTCACTTTCAGGATGGCGACTCTGAGATTTGGTAACGTTAAATATGTAAGTTACATTTATCTTTAGTTACTAAGTATACTTATCAATATTCTTTCCCATCTGAATTTCCATAGAATATTCTGCATTATTAATGGAACAGAGAATTGCATTTTTAATGTAGTGGACTGAAAATGATGAAGGTTTTTTTGCGCAGATTCAGAATTGTATATATACATACATTCAAAACAGAAAATACAGAAACATACCAGGTTATATTTTTTCTCAACTACTTTCCAATTTTCCTTCCTACCTTAACAAAGAAATGAGTACAATAAAATGTGTGTGTCTGTGTATGTGTGTCTGTGTGTATCTATATATGTGGCCAGCAAGATTAGGGAAGTGATCTTCCCTTTGTACTTATAGAATCATAGAATCATAGAATGGTAAGGTTGGAAGGGACCTCAAAGATCATCTAGTTCCAACCCCCTGCCATAGGCAGGGACCCCTCACACTAGTACAGGTCACTCAAGGCCTCCTCCAACCTGGCCTTCAACACCTCCAGGGAGGGAGCAGCCACAACCTCCCTGGGCAACCTGTGCCAGTGTCTCACCACCCTCACTGCAAAGAACTTCCTCCTAACATCCAGTTTCAATCTCCCCTCTGCCAGTTTAAACCCATTGCCCCTTGTCCTGGCATTGCAAGACCTTGTCAATAGTCCCTCCACAGCCTTCTTCTAGGTCCCCTTCAGATCCTGGAAAGCTACTCTAAGGTGTCCTGGAAGCCTTCTCTTCTCCAGGCTGCAGAGCCCCAACTCTCATAGCCTGTTCTTACAGCAGAGCTGCTGCAGCCCTCTGAGCATCTTTGTGGCCTCCTCCGGACTGGCTCAAACACTTCCATGTCCTTCCTGTGCTGGGGCCTCCAGAACTGCACACAGGACTCCAGATGGGGTCTGACAAGAGCAGAGTAAAGGGGGAGAATCCCCTCACTTGCTCTTCCCTTAGTTATCCTAACTAAGACAAAGGAGTTACACAGATTTGCAGTCACTGGAGAATTCAGTTTTCAGGCACTGTGCTATATTCAAGCTGTACTTGTACATTGTCCCTTTGCAATAATCAGATCGAATTTTACTTCTCAGAAGTAAAGAGCTAAAGAGATTTAAAACTCTTCAACTGGAATATACAAATACTTTCTTACCCAAGGGAGACTTAATTACTGATATTGAAAACATTCAGAGAGGAACTGCCTTTGTTTCTTTTGCTCGTTCTTGCTTCTTGTGACCAACTGGGACAGCACTGAATAAAGTGATGGTAAGAAAGGTCAGTTCAGTAAACCACATTATCCCACAGATCTTGGCTTGAGTGGGAAGTTGTGTGCTGAAATCCAAAGGGCCTTGGAATAAATCCTTTCTTGTCATGAAACTCAAACAAAAAGTGAGACCCTGAGGGCCTGTGCACTTGATAGGTAGGATGCAATTCAAAGAAGAACTTCCTTCTGTCCATGCCAATTTTTGCAGTGCACAAATATAACTTAATAGTAAAGACATTGTAATAACAACAGTGACAGTTTTTCATACTCATTCTTAAAAACTCTAAGAGCCCAACCAGCATTTCCCCTTTCTTCATCCTAATAGGTTCCTTGTTTCTATCAGGCTCAAGAAACAGATGAAATTCCCTCTTCAAGGTACAGTTTTAATATCAGCAGATACACCAGCTGCAGGGTGGACATGACATTAGAGACAGCAGTGGGTGTGTCTGAAAAGCACATAGTACATTTTCCTGAATAAGTGAATGAAAGAAAAAGAAATATTAAAGAGGTTGATGAAAAAGACTTCAAAGACTCTGCTGAATGTCCTTCTCTAAATACTAAGGGATTAAATGCAGCCTGAAATCCCATCCAGAACTGTAAGAAGTACTATTGTGTTACAGAAACTCTTTATGGTGGGAAAACTATTGTACATGGAACACTTTAAAACAGGCTTTTAGGAAGCCTTCCAAAAAAACTCCAATATGATCTATTAGCTGGATATACCTGGTTCACTCCAATAAGTTTGGGGACAGTGATAACCTTTACAAAAGCTACACTGATCAGGTTTAACAGTCTGAAATTCCTGGAAGCATCTTTTGAGATGCTTCTGAAGAATGCTGCTGAACACTGTAGGTTTTGCAGAACTGAATTCTGGTCTGGGGACAATAGTCTCATTAAAAAGTTTAAAAAAATAAAAGTTTGTGACACTGAGACTTCAAAACTGGTACCATGTAGCAGGGTAGGAACAGCTATGAACTCCACTTCTGGTTGAAAGTACCTTTGAGAGTAAATGTATGTCAAGGGTTAGGGCTGGGCTGGCCACTATACAAATGATAGATGCTCTCTATTAACCCCTTTCCCTTCCCCAAGGGGAGGACAAAGGGAATAAGGGAGCAAAATTTATTGATTGGAAAAGAAAATGAAACCAGATTTAATGAAACAGTAACAATAAAAATAAAGATAATAATATAAAGAAGAAAACAATGAAATTAATGAACACAAATACATACAAAACCAGAATCAAACCCAAGTGCCCGATGGCAATCATGTCATTGCTGATACTGTAGGCAGGCACTGGGGAATTTTCTACACTGAGCTCAGTGGCAAATGGAAGCCGGATTCAGGAACCCACAGTTTGGGATGAAAGGCAAAAGAACTACCAGAGTCCTCTTTGGACACCAGCCACTAAAGAAAGAGAGATTAAGCCTTGTGTTCCCTCAGCTCTACACTGAATGTCCATGTCCAAGTGGAGGCAGTGACAAGAGGAGTTCCTCAGGGATCAGTCCTGGGACCAGTCTTGTTCAATATCTTTGTCAGTGCCATGGATGGAGGCATTGAGTGCAGCCTCAGCAAGTCTGCTGACCACACCAAGCTGTGTGGTGCAGCAGACATGTTGGAGGACAGGGATGGCATCCAGAGGGACCTGGACAGGCTGGAGAGGTGGGCACAAGCCAACCTCATGAGGTTCANGGAATGGAATACCTTGTTTGTCATCTTTTGGTCACCTGTCCTGTCTGCTCATCCCCACAGATGCAACTTCTACTTCACGGTACCCCAATATGGAGCACAACAGTTACCAATGCCCTGGTTTTCTGTAGGAACAAATATAAGCAAGAGCCTTTTTGCACAGCATCATAAGTGAGAGCTACAAACATCAAGTATTATCACTTCTAGAAGCAGACAATGTCTGCAAAACTACATCACTAACTTCAGAAACTGCCGTTACTTAGAAGAAATTTAGGTGAAAATGAAAATAAAAATTAGTTCTAACTCAGACCAGGACAATGAAGCAGTAAATTTTGATCCAAAATAGTCCTGTAACAGCAACACTGAGAAGATGCTGTATGTGAAAAGATCTAAAATAATGCTAGCATTTAGCTGTTCTGTTAAAATACAATCTCAGAGCTATCAGTGCCTTGGACAGATACCCACCTTTATTTGAAGAGAAAATAAAGGTGTTTAACCTATGTGTGGAACACAGGGAACAACTGAAGTGACTTAACATGCAAAATACATTGTCTATCTTGTCTTGTAGTGAAGAAGTGACTAGAATCCCTAATGAAGCTCAGCACACCTCTCTTTTTCGTATGCCTAAAGTGCCCTACTTTCCTCACACTGCCGCCTGCACTAGAAATGTCACCCATGCAACCCAGCTTCTCACACCACACACACTCCATTCCTTTCCAAACACAACTTATCTGCAGCAGCAGACTCTGGTTTATTCACCCAACTGTTTTTATTGGATCCTTCTCTCCTTTATCTTCACGCAAACTTGAGTTGAGAATAATGCACATTTGTACTCCATGCAAATGTACTTTTTCTCACCAGGAGCTGCTGGTACTTTCTCTGCTGGCACCTGGGGAATATTGTTTCAAAGCCTTAGGCAAACTATCTCTTAGATTTAGACATTCCTTTTATATTGAAGAGGTTGCTCCTCTCCTTGAACAGTTCAACAGCTGCAGTATAAGAGGTGCCTTTCAATTGATGCTGTCTAGCAGCTAATAAAAGTAAAAACAGAAAACCCAGATAAACGTGAGAAGATGAATTAAAATAGCAATAAATAAATAAAAAAAAAAAAAAGCTGTTCAAATGCCTCTTTGATCGGTATGTTAATGAATTCAGAGCATGGTGTCTCTTTCTGAGGTACTACACTGAGGTCTTTCTGAAGAAAGCATTTTACAAAGCTGTTTCTCACAAGTTACAGTAAGTGCTACAACTTGTTTCCTACTGACATTTTAACACCAGACTAGCAGGTTAGCTTTAACGTAAAACAATACTTGCTTTTCATCTTATGCCTGTTTGATTGTTTGTCTTTCTGGTAGGGGTGAACGACATAGTTTAATATATGACACACCTGCTGTGCACGTGACAGCTTCTGCAACAAGTATCACCTCTATCTGTATCCACGGCCCTAGTGATGCTGTAGCGATTCAGAACTCAAGTGGCACAGATTTAGTTGGCTCCGTAAAAGCAGTGATCTGTGGAAAGCTCTCTCTCAAAACCCCAGATGGCCCCAGAGCTACAGCATACAGCAAAAATGAGGCAGAAAACACAGCAAGTACAGCCTGTCTGGTGACATCATTGACTTTTCACCAAATCAATGCCATTTAACAACGCCTCATTTTCTCTCACTTGGTTTGTTTGTTACAGAACTATACACAAATAAATTCTGGTTTGTTACAGACCACTAAAGTGTACATTGGGTGTTGAAAGCATTAAAGTATACATTGGGTGCTTAAATACTGTCCAGAAATAAATTATTTTTAATTAAGTTGCCCTCCTATTATAAAGAATAAGTGAGGGGAAACACTTTGATCCCTGTTACGCTGCATCTTTTGCAACCAAGACCTCAGACTACCTACCTTTTATGTCTGCTGGTGCAACTGCAAAGATTTTCATTTCCAGATATCTGAATTGGTTGTGGGACTTAACGAGGCAGGAATTATAAAATCTGTAGTTACTTTATTTCTGCAAAGCCCCACCCACAAACTCTATACAAATTAGTTAGATTGGGTTCAAATTTCCTTCGGGAAGATCTCCACAAGGATGCTTATAGGGAATTTAGTAATGCAGGAAAATCAGAAAGTTGGAAAAGGTTTGCCACAAAACAGCTTTGCTGCACTTACAAATAAAGGCAGCCTGGAGCCCTAGGGAATGTCTGCGCTACTCACGGTGGTGGAGTAGGAATTTGGAGCTGGTCCCTTGGCTCCTTTGCAGCAGTGTCTGGAACTGCAAATTGTAATCAACGCAGCACAGGATCCAATGTGAGCAAACCTGTCAGAGTCCAAAGTGACTGTAGACACGGCTGCCACAGGCACAGAGCATGGGGCAGTACAGGGCCAAGCCAGGCTGCTCGGTAGTGTGCCCACCAAAGGTGTTGGTTTACAGCAGAGGCAGGTCCCTGCAGCAGGGAGTCAGGATGCGACGGTCTGAAAGTGAGGACTGTGCTTTCCCCTCACCCTGTGTCCAGATGCCCCTCAAGGTCCGACTCCAGGTCTGACTCCACGTCCGACTCAAGGTTTGGCTCAAGGTCCAAGTCAAAGTCCCGGTCAAAGTCCCCCTAGATACTGTGTCCAGTTGCCATATATCTATGCTGGGGCAATTTGCTCTTCCTTGTTCAAGCCCACTGAGGTGGGGTAAGGAACTTTGTGCCTACTTCTTTCCACATTCCAAACCCTTGGAGCCAGAGGTGGGGGGGAACAAAACACTTTCGCGCCCCATTCAAATGTCTGGTGGGGCAGGGACTTGGGTGTGCCTTGCCACAATATCCTAACACAGAAAAACCTCAAGTACATACTTAACATAGAGCAATACCATACTGGCATGCTCTTTGTGGTGTGTGCGCGTGTGATGAGGCACCACAATGACAGACTGAGAAGTAGCCGCAGCCTCCGCTAACCCTCCTTCACCTTGTCACACAGATATTCATCAGGCTCTGCTCCTCTGCAAGAACTTCAGGATGTTTTGGTCAGTGTTAACTCTTAGAAAATGAGAAGTTGCCCCTTTTGTCAAACTCGTCTTGAGAAACATCTTCACCAATTATATCTAGGGGCGGTTGAGAAGAAAGCTTGAGCTGTATGGGATTTGTATGGATTTCTCTGAGCACAAATACAGGCTGGGTGGTGAATGGCTGGAGAGCAGCCATGAGGAAAAGGACCTGGCGGTCTGGGGTGATGAAAAGCTCAACATGAGCCTGCAGGGTGAGTGCAGCCCAGACAGCAACCAAGTCCTGGGCTGCAGCAAGAGCAGTGTGGGCAGCAGGGCAAGGGAGGGGATTCTGCCCCTTTGTTCTGCTCTCCTCAGACCCCACCTGGAGTCCTGTGTGCAGCTGTGGAGCCCCCAGCACAGGAAGGATATGGAAGTGTTGGAGTTGGTCCAGAGAAGGCCACAAATATTCTTAGAGGGTTGCAGCAGCTCTGCTATGGGGACAGGCTGAGAGAGTTGGGACTCTGCAGCCTGGAGAAGAGAAGGTTTCCAGGAGATCTTAGAGTAGCCTTCCAGTATCTGAAGGGGGCCTACAGGAAGGCTGGGGAGGGACTATTGACAAGGTCTTGCAATGACAAGACAAGGGGCAATGGGTTTAAAGTGGCAGAGGGAAGATTGAAACTGGATGTTAGGAGGAAGTTGTTTGCAGTGAGTGTGGTGAGACACTGGCACAGGTTGCCCAGGGAAGTTGTGGATGCTCCCTCCCTGGAGGTGTTGAAGGCCAGGTTGGAGGAGGCCTCAAGTGACCTGTCCTAGTGGGAGGTGTCCCTATCTATGGGAGGGGGTTGGAACTAGATGATCTTTGAGGTCCCTTCCAACCTTACCATTCTATGATTCTATGATTCTATACCTCACAGCATAAAAAATGACCAAAGAATTCCCTTCTCTATGTTTCATTATCACAGTTCAACAGTACTATGCAAAGCTGTATTGTTCATCGCTAATCCATCTTCTAAGAGGTTACTGCAGAGCTGTGGAAAGCTACCTAGGGTGCTCTGAAGCTGCACTCTTTGTTCTTCATAAGCCCAGTAGTCATTTTGATCAACAGAAGTATGATGCTGGGACTCTGGTCTTAGACAGTCATTTTAGGTTTGAATAGCATGAGAAGGTTGTTCTCAGCATGTCAAGGAAGAGCAGGGAAAACCCACAAAGGATGCTACTTCACTGTTCTCAGCACTGTTAGTCTAGAGAAATTAGAATCCATTGGGTTACTCTAACCATAATGATGATAAGGCACAAAACACATGGTGTAGGCAGATAAGCTGTCTTCTCCTTCTCACTGATTTCTGAACAGACTCCCCAGAACTCAGGAAGCTCAGCAGATGTTCTCCATCCTCATTCTTCAAGCACTTCTCCATCACCAATTGCATTCTGCACCACAACAGGAGTGAACTGAGCCTGGAATGGATCTGCTCTTTCTGCACTGTCTGATACAAGTTCACAGTGCTGGGACACTGTGAGTGCTACCATATTGCTTGTGTATGGTTTAGAAAATTAAAAATCTTCCCCTCCTCTCCTATCACACATCATCCCCACCACCAGGCCTCCTCATTCACCTCCCATTCCTTGGCTTTCTTTTCCCCACACCTACATAAGCCTCCAAAGTTGAGGTACTTGCTGTGTGATATTTCTGAACATGCGAAGCTCTGGTTCCAGAAGCCTCAACAACAGTAGTTTGTGCAGTGTTTGGATTTCAGCCCATACCTTATGCCTACACCTACACAGCCATATTTAGTTAGGCTCTGCAACACTCTCCATTTCTATAGTTAAGTGCTGACTGGCTGAATGAGTTTTAGCAGGATATGGCTTTAAACTTTGACACATTCTTCATAGGAGAATGGCAGAAGCTATGTTAATGGGGTCAAGTGGCTGTACTCATGAAGTTGAAACAGTAAATATATTTGTCTTGTTGTTAGAATACCTGTTAGAAAACAGTAAATATAGAATCATAGAATCAAAGAATCATAAAATGGTAAGGTTGGAAGGGACCTCAAAGATCATCTAGTTCCAACCCCCTGCCATAGGCAGGGACACCTCCCACTAGGACAGGTCACTCAAGGCCTCCTCAAATCTGGCCTTCAACACTTCCAGGGAGGGAGCATCCACAACCTCCCTGGGCAGCCTGTGCCAGTGTCTCACCACCCTCACTGCAAAGAACTTCCTCCTAACATCCAGTCTAAATCTTCCCTCTGCCAGTTTAAACTCATTGCCCCTTGTCCTATCATTGCAAGACCCTGTCAATAGTCCCTCCCCAGCCTTCCTGTAGGCCCTGTTTAGATACTGGAAGGCTACTCTACGGTCTCCTCAAAGCCTTCTCTTCTCCAGGCTGCAGAACCCCAACTCTCTCAGTCTGTCCTCATAGCAGAGCTGCTCCAGCCATATGTCTTATTAGAATACCACTGTGAGACATACGAAAAAGCTGAGGCTAAGTTGCAAAAGAGCTGTCAGGCAGGACTGTTCTGCTGTTGTCTATATGGTGCCTCCTTGGGCTGGCACAGAGATTTTCCCTTGTTAAACAAAGTCTGTGCTGTGGAGAGGTCAAAGCAGCTGAGCACCGCCTGCTAAAAAAGCCAATGGGGTTTGTGGTTGCTTCTCCAAACCTCTTGCTGCTGCATACTCAGAGGTCTCTGCTGTCACCTCTTTTATTCTTTGACTGCTGCATGTGGCTGCCTGACCTTAGCTCTGCTGCCTGCCCCTGCTACACTTTCCCCTGGGAAACACCTCCAAACTGCAGAAGGCTGAAGACAGCATGATCTACGAGAGCCTTTGCAGCACAAGCTCCTGGAGAAACCCACACAGCCTATTTATACACTGACAGCTGCAGCAGAGGCAGAACAGACTGCACACTTGCATACTCAGGAAAACAGCACCGCCTCGATTCAGCAAATCATTGTAATAAACAAAATCTATGGCCTTTTTTGTTCACCTTTAAAGAAAAAAAGCTTAAACTGATCAATCTGCTCTTCACGATGGCTACAATGTGTTCCTCCTTAATGACTTCTGAACAGCCAGCATTTGCCAGAGCCCAGAGCAACTGTGGAGAAAAAAATATTGAGACCCCCATCTGAAAAATGACTGGCAATTTTATCTGCTTCAATACCCAAGTGGTGTACGTTTGCAGTCGATTAGTCACTGCAGATTACTTTTCAGACCACGTGGTAATAACTGCTTGGGTTTATTTTCACTGAGAACAAGGAAAATCAGGCCAGAATGGTGAAATACAAGTCTAATTTTCCTGTGCGCTTACAAATATGAAGTGGCTCGTTTACGTGTGGAAACTGCAGCTATATATAATAAGAGAAGTAAAATAAAAGTAAGAATTGGTGCTTTTAAAGTTATATTAGGATTCTTTTAACACATAGGGGGAAAAAAACAAACAACAACCAAACAAAACTGAAACAAAAAACACTGAAAAACACACCAATGCCTGGCATCAGCATGGAAATCATTAAGTACAGGCTGAGAGATGGGGCTTTGCAGCCTGGAGAAGAGAAGGCTTCCAGGAGACCTTAGAATAGCCTTCCAGTATCTGAAGGGGGCTACAGGAAGGCTGGGGAGGGATTATGGACAAGGTCTTGCAGAACAAGGGGCAATAGGTTTAAACTGGAAGAGGGAAGATTGAAACTGGATGTTAGGAGGAAGTTGTTTGCAGTGAGGGTGGTGAGACACTGGCACAGGTTGCCCAGGGAGGTGCCCAGGAATGTGATCGAAGATCACATTGGGTGATTCTGTGCTCTACAACCTCCCTGAGGGTGTTCAAGGCCAGGTTGGACGAGGCCTCGACTGACCTGTTCTAGTGGGAGGTGTCCCTGTCTATGGCATGGGGTTGGTACTAGATGATATTTGAGGTCACTTTCAACCCTACCATTCTATGATTCTATGATTCTATGAAGTAGCATCAGAATATTCTTTCTCTGGGCACTGCCTTCTGAAAGACAATTCCAGTAATAACCAGATTTGTTATGTAAATTAAGCCTCAATAAGTTTTCCCCAACATCTTTTTTTCTTGTGTAACCTCTTTAGAAAGATGCATGCTCCATCTTACATTTTTCATTAATGCACCAAATCACAGGAGGTTGGAAAAGGTTAAAGCTGTTTAATTGTTGCTAGACGAGAATCAGTCAGAAATGATATTCCAGAATGTAGCTGGCTGGCAAAGATGTATTTTCAGACACATTCCTCCTATTTCTTCTTTTTCCCTTTGGAATCTATCATCAAGCTACATTTATATGCCTCACATGACATATACAGTCAGGAATCAATCTGAAAACCAATTCTGAAAGTTTCTTGTCATTTCTCATTTTCTATGACCAAATAAGGGAAATAAGGCTTCTTCAGTGGAAGAGATTAGCTTTGCTGGTTTCATTGTTTACACTGTGACAGCCTGCAGAGGCCTCAAATGTGGACCAAGACAGGACTCATGGCAAGGAAAAGAGGAAAACAAGCTGGATGCCAATATATCTGTGTCTCTGTGTATGTCTGTTTATATATAAAAGGACCTGGGGGTCTTCGTTGATGAAAAGCTCAACATGAGCCAGCAATGTGCACATGCAGCCCAGACAGCAACCAAGTCCTGGGCTGCAGCAAGAGCACTGCGGGCAGCAGGGCANCCATTTCACGCCTCTGCTTCCACTCTTTACTGAAAGTGTTACCAATGAATGTGCAAGATGGGGGATAAGAGTAGGACAAAAGAGACAAAGTTGTGGCAATTTCCACCTTGAGGCCTCCCCTTCCCATTCAGTGTTTTCCTGGTCTGAAGCAACATATCTTACAATGCAGGTGATTAGGCTCTAAATAGTGATATGAAGTCACCTAAACTTTTTCTCTAAGACCTTCAAGGAGCCATTTGCCCCTTCCAGCTAAAACTTGAATGGGAAGAAATGCCTTTTGGAGAGAGTTTTCTCTGTACTTTCATTTCAGAGGGATAGTCAACAATTTGGTTGTGTTTTTTAGGCTTCTGGTTTCTATAAGCTCTGATGAACAGTATGTTCATGATACATTTATTATATAGAAAAAGGTTTTATCTTCCTGGAGATGTTAAATGGATTGATGAATGCATTGGTATGGGCTTTAAATCTTCATGCGAAAACCTGAACAAGACGAAATGTAATTTAATAGACACTGCAGTACTAGCACTACAGTATTTTAGGCACCAATTTAAGTGGCAAATTATGTTTTTTGATATCCTTACATATGCCTTTGTTTAAAAAGTAAAAGAAACTATTTACAGTGTCTTAAAGACTGCAAAATATATAAAGGGTCATAGAACCGAATGGTAAAAGTTAAAGGATATCCAACTTACAGTACATTTTGAATTTTTTTCTTTTGCAGATACTGCCACATCCACAAAACTCTCTGTGAATGGGTACGAGCTCAGATCCTTGCCCTGACTGGCAAAGGCATAGACGTGGAGAGTCACAGAATCATAGAATGGTAGGGTTGGAAGAGACCTCAAAGATCATCTAGTTCCAACCCCCTGCCACAGGCAGAGACACCTCCCACTAGTACAGGTCACTCAAGGCCTCCTCCAACCTGGACTTGAACACCTTCAGGAAGGGAAACCTGGGACCTGGCAGGGCCTCCAGACCCAAATTCTCCCTGGAGGTCAGGGGCTACTTCAGAGAAATCAGTCCTGTGGGTTTGGGCTCTGAGGAAGCACTGTAATCTCCACACTCCTACCTGAAAAAAAATGGGAAACAGTTTTTTTCCCTGACTGGTTGTCTCAAAGACCCTTGAGAACTATGGATTCAGGCATTGTTTCCTTCCCAGAGAGAGGATCAGGCTGTAACAGATCACCACCTAACAGTAAAGCCACGGTGAAAGCAATCATACAGATTTGAAAATTGGTGAGGTAAAGCACAGGGATGACCCAAATAGCATCATGGCAGTCTGTCAGCACAGGGCAATACCCAAGCAGGCAATGACAGAAAGCAGAGGAGGGCAGGTGTGGACCTTGAATGAAAGCACCTTGCCCAGCACCAGGGACACCTGAAAGCAAATACATCAGTGAAAATGGAGCATAGGTGAGAGCAACCAGGGTTGAAGTCATGGGCTATAGCCATGGAGGTGGAGGCTAGGAAGTAACCATGGTGCACCTTGAGCTCCTCAACAACTGCTGAAGACAGAGCAGCAGCAATGCTAAGAGTGACTTTGACTCTGCAAGTTGACTTTGGTGCTGGAGAGCATTCACACCGAATGCAGAACGCGTCGCTGTGAAACAAAGTGCTGCAGCATATTACATCCTTCTAAATAATATTATTAAACTACCATAATAATCACCCTGCTCTTCAATCCAAGGTCTCAAAGCACATTACAGGCAGTAATGAAATAACTCACACAAGACCACTGTGAGGAGGAAGGGGATCATTACAGTTGCTGCTCACAGTCATAAAGTTGTGCTTTCAGAGGCAGAATTTCATTGCAAGACAGTGCAATGCCAAGCACACAGGCATCACCATAGACTTTCTCCCACTGAAGTCAAGTATGGGTCCTCCCAAGGATTTATTCTTGCTTTTCTTATGCTTAGTACTTCATCTGAAGTTTCAGCTATTTTAGAGTCTTGTAATTAAAGAGACTCTTGGCTTTCATTCACAAGAAACCAAATGAAAGTGATCTTGAGAAAAAAAAAAAAAAAGCTGCATTTGTGGATCTGAAGTTGGAAATCCTAAGACACAAAGCAAATGGAAACAACAAAAATCTATTTTCTTTTTGTGCTTTAGATACTCACATTCTCCTAAGAAGCTGCAATATTTTCCTAGAGGCTGAGTCAGGATTTCTTTCTGCATGTGGCCACCAGCCCTGCACCACTGGCATGATGTCAGCTGGCTGAGATTAAGTCCTGAGCTCTAAGCAGGGGAAACCGTCCCAAGAGACAATTCCAGACTGCGCAAAAGCCTTATGGCAGAGATAAAGAGGGAATCCATGTTCTTAATTATCCCACAGTTCACATTAAATTGTTAATCCACAAGTGAGTTAACAGGCAACTTGCTAAAGGAAATGCAATGCAACACCTTGAGGTTCACTTGTAGCTGAAGTCTGGAAGGACCCAGTTCAAACTTAAGACTTTCCCCGCTGCTTTCCAGAGTCGCCTAAATCATAGAATCATAGAATGGTAAGATTGGAAAGGACCTCAAAGATCATCTAGTCCCACTACTACAGGTCACTCAAGGCCTCATGTCCAACCTGGCCTTCAACACCTCCAGGGAGGGAGCATCCACAACCTCCCTGGGCAACCTGTGCCAGTGTCTCACCACCCTCATTGCAAAGAACTTCCTCCTAACATCCAGTTTCAATCTCCCCTCTGCCAGTTCAAAACCACTGCCCCTTGTCCTGTCATTGCAAAACCTTGTAAATAATCCCTCCCCAGCCTTCCTTATCCAAATCCAGCCCCTCATTTGTGATGCCCCATTTTCCAAAAGCACAACTCTCTCTGACTATCTTGGCTTCTGTGCCATCAGTAACATTTTGAGACAGGGACTAAGGAAGAGAGCTTCATCCTGTACAGAGGACAGAGCCCCCAGATGAACGGCAGAGCAGCAAGCTACAGCCCAGACATCAGCACTAATACTTTGGTAGGAAAACGTGTGACCTCAGTGCTAAGGTGATGGATCACACCAGATCATTCCTACTCTGTAATATACAACATCCCTCATCGACTCTGACTAATGAACACACATTGGTTGGGTTTGCAATGTCTGCAAATATGAAATCCATGGGCATAAAGGGAAAACAAACAGAAGTTCCTAAGAGCATCTGCTGTTATTTATAGAAATATCAGAACTTGGGCCTTTATCTTATTTTTTCTTTAAATATATATATATATTGTTGTCCTGGGTTAGGCTAGGATAGGGTTAATTTGCTTCTAAGTTGGGAGGGGCTGTACTCAGGACAGGCAGCTGAACCANCCCCCCTAGGGTCCCACCTAGGCAGGGATACCTCCCACTACTACAGGTCACTCAAGGCCTCATGTCCAACCTGGCCTTCAACCCCTCCAGGGAGGGAGCATCCACAACCTCCCTGGGCAACCTGTGCCAGTGTCTCACCACCCTCATTGCAAAGAACTTCCTCCTAACATCCAGTTTCAATCTCCCCTCTGCCAGTTCAAAACCACTGCCCCTTGTCCTGTCATTGCAAAACCTTGTAAATAATCCCTCCCCAGCCTTCCTTATCCAAATCCAGCCCCTCATTTGTGATGCCCCATTTTCCAAAAGCACAACTCTCTCTGACTATCTTGGCTTCTGTGCCATCAGTAACATTTTGAGACAGGGACTAAGGAAGAGAGCTTCATCCTGTACAGAGGACAGAGCCCCCAGATGAACGGCAGAGCAGCAAGCTACAGCCCAGACATCAGCACTAATACTTTGGTAGGAAAACGTGTGACCTCAGTGCTAAGGTGATGGATCACACCAGATCATTCCTACTCTGTAATATACAACATCCCTCATCGACTCTGACTAATGAACACACATTGGTTGGGTTTGCAATGTCTGCAAATATGAAATCCATGGGCATAAAGGGAAAACAAACAGAAGTTCCTAAGAGCATCTGCTGTTATTTATAGAAATATCAGAACTTGGGCCTTTATCTTATTTTTTCTTTAAATATATATATATATTGTTGTCCTGGGTTAGGCTAGGATAGGGTTAATTTGCTTCTAAGTTGGGAGGGGCTGTACTCAGGACAGGCAGCTGAACCAGCCTAGTATTCCATACCACACCATCTCATGTCTGCTATATAAGGGGAAGGCTAGCACAAGCAGGAGTGAGGTTTTTTGGCACAGGCAGTGCTGGATGAGATATCACTCCCTTTATACATGACTCTATCTCTATAACTGCTATTCCTGTTGTTTTCTTCATTCTCTGCACTGTTCTGTTTAACTCTCTTTACCTCAGCCCACAAAGTTTAGCATTTTGCTTCTGATTCTCCTTCCCAGCCTACTGATGGGGGTGGGGGCGAAGCAGCATTTGAGCAGCTGCATGGAGCTTGGCTGTTGGCTGGGACTATGTGATGGTTTGGGAGTTACCCACCCCCACACCATATAAAATCACCCAGACTAGACTCAGCTGGCTGGAAGTTAAGGATTGAAGCTATATTTACAGCTTAGCACAATGTACGAGCAGATCTATACACAATAGACAGGAATATTTACAGAGATATGCAAGGTAAAGGTAATACAGAAACACAATCCCTTCCCCAGAAATCAGAGTCCCCAGGAGGGGCTCCCAATCACCCTTCCACCTTCTTTCCACCCCTCTACCTTATCCCAGGGTCTGCCTTACATGCAAGGTGAGTTTGGAGTATGGGCCAGGGGGATCAGAAGCAAAGTGGTTAGTGAGGTTACTCAGCAGAGAGGAGAAGACAAGAACAGCTAGAGAGACCCAGACTCTCCGTGTGTTAGCTATGTTTGTGTTCTTGTTCTTACACATCTCAGCAAGCCTATGAGTGCAGCAGACATCACCACTGTTTGCTTTTCACAGCCTATAATTTTTTTTTCATTAAAATATTCCAATTAGCCTCAAACCAGCAGAGACTAAAAGGCATAATTGTGAAGTTTAGATAGCTAACATCTGTCTAGGTTCCCTGCCCCCCAAAAATGCTTACTATGTGTTTAGATGCAACACCAATTTTTCCAGCTTTTGACAGTAAAGGAAGCATTAGATGGGGTGACTGCCCCCAAGGCAAAAAAAATAATCCATTTCTAGCCACAGAAACTGTGGACTAATTTGTCCTTGGGGAAGAGAGGAATGGCCAGGATGAATGGCGAGTGGCTAAGTCATATGATTCACTTCCTATCTACACCAAAAAGAAATGAAGTAGCTATTAGCCTACTGTGGAAGCCAGAGCCACAAGCAGTAATTTTTGTGAATGACAACCTGGCACATCTTCTCTGCTGCCTTGGCAACTGCTGTTGTTCATGTTGGAAAGGTCGTTGGAGCTACTTCACACCTCCACAGCTGCATGCCTCTGGTCTTTCCTATATGCTGGGCACTTGAGGAAGAAGGACTTTGGAGGACATTGCTGAACTTTGAGCACTTAACAGCTTTATGGAGGCAGAAAAACCTGTCAGTATAGTCAAGACTCAGATAAGTCAATGACAATCTGGCATTAAATTAGTGCTTCCTTTCCCCTCTGTGCATTGAAGAGCTATACTGTAATTAATTAATAATTGTATTAATGTGTATAAGTACCTGAACAGGGAGAAATTGCTAAGGTGTAAAGGGCTTTTTATTCCAACAGAGAAAGCTACAACCAAAGTCATTGACTGGAAAGAAGAGGCAGGCAGATTCAATGAAAAATAAACTAGACATTTTGAAGGATGAACAAAACAATCATCAGGGGGAAAAAAGGTCTTGTTAAACGTCTTGCTAAAAGGAGGCTCACAGATGGATTTGGGAGGAGAGTCACAGTGGATGTGGGAAGCAGTGGCACAGTGGATCTGTGAGGAGAGTCACAGAATGGATCTGGGAAGAAAGGTCACAGATGGATCTGGGAGGACAGTCACAGTGGATGTGGGAAGCAGTTGCACAGTGGATCTGGGAGGAGAGTCACAGAGTGGATCTGGGAGGGGACTCACAGAGCGGATCTGGGAAGAAAGGTCACAGATGGATCTGGGAGGAGAGTCACAGTGGATGTGGGAGGCAGTGGCACAGTGGATCTGTGAGGAGAGTCACAGAGTGGATCTGGGAAGAAAGGTCACAGATGAATCTGGGAGGAGGAGGATGTTGGTTTGCATGGGTGCTGGAGGGGAGCTGCTGCCTGTCTGTCCTGTCCTGCCAGCTGGGCAGAAGCCTGCAGGGTTTTTTTGCTTCTAATGAGCCACCAGATCTGAACCTGTTAAATCAGTACCTTGCTGGAATACAGACTTTAGTCAAACATCAGTTCAACGTCTCCATGTAAGAGCAATTAGGTGATTTTCTACCATTTAAACTATATAGGGAGTCAGAGTAGGTGATTCAATAACTCTCTGACCTTAGGACTATGAATCTGTTCATTCACTATCCTATCACGCTACAAAACCTCCACAAAACCTCTGCTTCCACCTCTAAAACCAAAACTATCACAAGCAGGAGAAAAAAAAAGAGGAGCTCTCATGAGTTATGCTGGGAGGTCTAGGAAAAAAAATAGCTTCCATTGAAAATAAATAAATAAAATAGAATAGCAATAGTGAATAGCACAACAGTATTAAAAGTTGTAATACAACAGTATTGTAAATAAAATGGTGTTCCAACTATAGGAAAAGAACTATTGCCTTCAATTACTTGTTTTTTGGGGTTTTTTTCCTCAAGTTAAAATAACTTCTTAAAATGTAGTAAATTTCAGAAGGGCAGACAATTTGAAAAAAAAAAATTTTTTTTAGTGTTACATTATAATCCCCTTACAGAGAAAAGATGCATACAGGGAAGGGGTATTTCATTCTTATCATTTATGGTCAATATGCTGGATGGCCATTGAAATTAGCTCCAACTGTTATCTTAGATGAGAATTTCTCTCTCATATGAACCCAGCTAAATATATTTTCTCATTTCACACTCAATCACTACAGGTTCAATCCCACACCCATCTGCAGCAATTGCAGAAATCCCATTGACTTAGAATCATAGAATCATAGAATGGTAAGGTTGGAAGGGACCTCAAAGATCATCCTGTTCCAATCCCCTGCCATAGGCAGGGACACCTCCCACTAGTACAGGTCACTCAAGGCCTCCTCAAACCTGGCCTTGAACACTTCCAGGAAGGGAGCNCATCACCCCAGACCCCCAGGACTTTTCCTCAGAGCTGCTCTACAGACTTCACAGAGAGCAGGATAGAGCTCATGCCTTGGAGGTGTTACACCACAATAATAATCACTTTTTCAAAAGTATCCATGAGATTAAAAAAAACGTGGGGTTTGCTGATTGTTTTTTTAAAGATTAAATTAGGAGTCAAAATGAAGTTGATGTTCTTCTACCCCAGGTGTGATTTAAACCAAAATAACCTGGTCTAAATGCCAAGTGCACAACACCAAAGCGTTCAATGCGAGAGTTACGTTATGAGACCAGCCAGACAGCTAGGAAGTAGTTATTTTTGAAGGCATCTAAAACAGATTCTCAGAAGTCACTCCTAAAAATAATTCACATGCATTTTGGGTGATTTTTACCTGTGGTTGTTGTGCTACCTACGTTCCAAACCAGTTCTGACTGAACAGAATGAAGGATTGCAACAGAATTGAAGGTGGGGAAAGGATGGACTCTAAAGCAGTAAGTTCAGGCTGTTAATCATTTACAGTACTTTCACATCCTGACAGTTCCAGGATTTCTTGGAAAGATTTATCGCATCCTAACAAAACCATTTCTCAAGTGTCAGGACTCAACTGGACCTCTAGAAGGGGCAGGGCTTGAGGACTGTGTGCCAGGTGGAAGCTGGTACAGTGCGATGTGCTTAGTTTCACATCACCAACAGCATGGATGCAGTGGCAGAGAGGAGATGTCTCTGCTTGGAGTGTGGGAAAACTGATCCTGCAGTGATTTTGAAACCTTACCAGCATGGGAAATAATCCCAAATTGGAACAAATTAGTCTTATCTTTAAAAGAGTGTCTACAGCTTGGAGTTGCATTTCAGTGACTATTTTTGGCAAAGGCTCACTGAGGAAGGGCACTTTGTGGACTCCATAAACCATTTCTAAAGGCACTCAGCATTGCATTTATACCTTTTTTAATTTTAAAGGCAACTGAATATTCAAATACGCTTTTGTATTTCAAGTGCACTTTCTAATTACATGCACAATTGCTGATCCATCTGTTTACTACATACTGTAAATGTCTGTAGTTATATATATGCTCGAATAATTATTGAAAATTAAATATTGTAAACAGTCAAATTAATTTCTCTTACACACCAAACTGCAAGAAGGCTGCAAGATGATAAAAATATTACATGCCCCCGGAAATGGAACAAGTCACTCCTACCCTACACCTCACTGAATGTGCTCATTGCTGTTCTGCAGCAGATAGGAAACTTTTTAATCCAAAATTCTGTAACAAGGAGAGACTGAAAAGCTCCATTACACTGTGCTATCAGTGACAGAGTGACTTTAAATGAACGTGGTCTGCAAATGTTTCAGCTGTGCTACAACAACAGAATCATGTTTCTTATGTGAGGCAAGTTGATGTCAATGCATTTCCACCCTCTTAGAAGCACCATAGGAATATACACAACAGCATTTTTCTTTGGTTGATTTATTTCTAACGTTGCAGGGCAATGATGTTACTCAAGAAGGCCCAAACAGCAAAGCACAGCAACACATCATATTTGAATATACATTATAGAGATAGAGCCTTTTCCCTTAGCCTTCTGTGCAAAACAAAGTTGTCTCATAAAGCTCTCCTACTGCTGTGGTTGCTTTTGGCTTAAACCGTGTTGCAGTTATGCACTAATAGGCTTGCAATCCAGATTATCTCTTTTGACCTCTTGGATAACAATGGACAGGGAATTTCACTGTTCAGCTCCTTTGCCTGGACCATAGCTCTGGAACAGCCCCCTTAAAATTAAGATTATCCTGCCTGACAAACCTGGTGCTCTTCTATGAACAGGTCATAACATGAATAGATGAGGGGTGAGCAACTGATGGCATTTACCTGGACCTGAGCAAAGCCTTCGGCACTGTCCCACACCACATCCTGGTCTCCAAGCTCATGAGCCATGGGTTTGATAGATGGAGCACTGGATGGGTAAAGAACTGGCTTGATGGTTGCATCCAAAGAGTGGTTGCCAATGGGTCCTTGTCCAAGTAGAGGCAGTGACAAGCAGAGTCCCTCAGGGATCAGTCCTGGGACCAGTCTTGTTCAATATCTTTGTCTGTGCCATGGACAGAGGCATTGAGTGCAGCCTCAGCAAGTTTGCTGACCACATCAAGCTGTGTGGTGCAGCAGACAGGCTGGAGGGCAGGGATGGCATCCAGAGGGACCTGGACAGGCTGCANAGGGAGGTGGTTGAGGCCCCATCCCTGGAGGTGTTTAAGGCCAGGCTGGACGAGGCTGTGGGCAGCCTGATCTAGGGTAGGGTGTCCCTGCCCACGGCAGAGGGATTGGAACTGGATGATCCTTGTGGTCCCTTCCAACCCTGACTGATTCTATGATTCTATTCCATGATTCTATGATCCTGAGCCTGAAAAATAAAGTTATTTCTAGTGTGGATTTTTCTAACTTCACCTTGCACTGACTTTCTGCCTTTCATCTGTTAGATGAAAGAGAACTTCTGTCAGATCTGCTGTCCCCATGCAGACACACACAAACTATGCACGCATCACCTCTTCAACTTTTCTTGACAAATTACACAGCTGAATTTCTTCAGCTTCTCATGGTAAGGTGGGGAAAATGTTAGACTAAAAAAAAAAGGTGGTTAAGAACCCCAGTGATGGGATCCTTTCAAGTAGATGGCTTGACACAGGATCAGACAAGCTTGAAAAGAGATGAGAGTCTGGCTCTAAATGTCTGAATTCATGGCTTAACAGTGACTCCCGCTGCCTGCACAGACAGGGAAAATTAGGATTTTACCTCTGATACGTGCAACTGTGCACACTGTTGTTATCCACAGGTACCCAGAACCCACCCTGGCTGCAGCCATCAAGTCTCTCTAAATTCTTCTACAAAAGCCTTTCAGCTATAGTGTAGAAGGAAGCAATGGAGATGCTTCATTACATATTTTAGCTATGGTGAGGAGAGCAAACAGGAATTTCATCTTTTGAGAAAGCAGCTGAACATTGTGCTTGAAAAGTTTGTCCTTCCTAGGAGCTTCTGCCCTCACACCCCAACCAAGCAGTTAAGCCCTTTTAATGAAGCACTGCTACTTCTTTTCTCCTGAGAAGGGGAAAGGATTAAACTTACCACATGTGGCATTAAAGTGAAAATATATTTTAAAAAAACCCACATTTTTTAATGCTTTTCCTGAAAAGCAGTTTAATTTAAATAGTATTTTCATTTAAACAAATGCAAAGTCAAAATAAAACACAGCCCTTTGCAACTTGTGCAAAACTTTGGATTTTTGGTTTTTTTTAATTAAAATAGTATATATATTTATATACATATATATATATATACATACATAATTCATTTGAAAA